>SJYA01002184.1:0-214908 GCA_006410615.1 Neotragus moschatus
CAGAGGATGAGATGGCTGGATGGCATCACTGACTTGATGGAAGTGAATCTGAGTGAACTCCAGGAGTTGGTAATGGACAGGGAGATCTGGCATGCTGTGATTCGTGGGGTTGCAAAGAGTCGGACACAACTGAGCGGCTGAACTGAACTGATTCAGGTATTTATCACACAAATTTTGTTGATTATAGATGCTCTAAATATTTATCTTTCTGTTCATTGACTTTTCACTTTCTTCATGTATTTCTGATGGCCAGAAATTCATTATTCAAATATTAATTCAGTCAAATTAATTAGCTCTCTCTTTATGTTTTCAGCATCTTAAAAAATATCTTTTTTTTTACCCTGGTATCATAAACATATTTTCCTGTAACTTGTTCAAAGAGTTTTAGAATTGTGTTTTTCCCAGTTACGTCTTCAATCTACCTGGAATTAGTTTGTGTAGGATATGAGGTGGGGACCCAATTATGCCAACATCAGGGGTCTTATTGAAAGTATCTTTTTTCTACTGCAATATTATCTCTATCTTATATCAACTTAATGCATGTGAATAGGCTTGTTTAGGGGCTCTGTATTCTGCTTCAGAAATCTTTTAAAGCTATTTTTATGTTAATAAATCCCTTAGACTACAAGTAAATCAAAACAATCAATCTTAAAGGAAAGCAACCCTGAATGTTCATTGGGAGGACTGATGCTGAAGCTGAAGCTCCAATACTTTGGCCATCTGATGCGAAGAACTGACTCACTGCAAAAGACACTGATGCTGGGAAAGATTGAAGGCAGTAGGAGAAGGGGACAGAGGATAAGATGGTGGGATGGCATCACCAACTCGATGGACATGAGTTTCAGTAAGCTCTAGAAGTTGGTGATGGACAGGGAAGCCTGGTGTGCTGCAGTCCATGGGGTCACAAAGANCAAAAGACACTGATGCTGGGAAAGATTGAAGGCAGTAGGAGAAGGGGACAGAGGATAAGATGGTGGGATGGCATCACCAACTCGATGGACATGAGTTTCAGTAAGCTCTAGAAGTTGGTGATGGACAGGGAAGCCTGGTGTGCTGCAGTCCATGGGGTCACAAAGAGTTTGACATGACTGAGTGATTGACTGAACTTAAAGATGGAGAAACTTGCTAGTATCAATTGCTAAATAAAGAACACTGAGTAGCTGGAGTCAGTGATCGCCAGTCTTCTCCTAGAACCACACATTCTAACCTTTTCAATATCTGAGCTGTTATCAAAATACTACTAAAATGTTGAGGTTAAGAACCTGCCTCCTGTTAGATACATTGACAAGTCAAGTTACAAAGGAGTTTCCCTGAGTCTTCTGCTGCTGCTTAGTTTTTCCCACAACAACAGAAAATTCTGTTGGATAGATGAATGAATTCCAATAGCATGTTTAATCTGGGTTTCCTTTCTTTTCAACTTTTAAATGCCCAGAGTACAAAAAATCTCCTGGATATACAGTGAAATTTCACACTAAGAGATAATGTCACATTAAATATAACCCTGAAAGAGCCAGATGACAGAAAGTATTTTAAGGATGTATAACTTATCAACTTTCCTCCAAAGATTGTAATGATAATAGCTGGCACTTATTGAGCATGGAGTGTTTTCCAGGCCCTGAGGTGTTTTACATGGAGTATATTTAATTCTTATAATACACATCATATGAGGTACATATTATTATTATTACTCTCATATTGCCCAAGAAAAATGTGAGGCTCAGAAAGACTAAGAATTTGTTAATTTTTCCAGATATAGAAGCGGTAGAAATGAGTTTCTAACTTAATCAAATATGCTGATTTATAGTTAAAAGCCTTCCTTCTTAATACTCTCACTTGAAGTTTCCCTGTTCTGTTTAATATCATCTACTTTATCTCTGTCCTCATGAGAACTGAGTAAAAATGAGGCAGGATAATATTTGTGTTAGATGAGATTCCATATTGCTAGCACAGAAAGCCTGGCTCAAGTTGGCATTAGTAACAGATTTAGATAATGTGCCCACTTCCACATGAAAACTGGAGCTGGGGTAACATCATTGGCTCAGGACAGGATGATGTACCCATCCATGAACCACACACTGTGGCAAGGGGAAAATGGATCAATTCCTAAAGCCAGGGATGGGAAAAATCCCATCAAAATCGAATGGCTGCCCCTTGAGGTGGGGAGAGGGGAAATGGGAATATAGAAGCACAGGGAAATGAAGAAAAATAAGTCAAACAAATGGAATCCTTAGTTCCTTTCCCACTAAAAGATTAACACATACATTAAACTGAAAGAAAGATCATGGTTAGATCCCTAATCTTAAAAGAATTCCACTGACAATGTGTGAATTAGCTCTCCACTAGCTGCACTGTTGCCTTCCCTATAACTCAGACAGTAAAGAATTTGCCTGCAATATGGGAGACCTGGTTTCGATCCCTGGGTTGGGAAGATCACCTGGAGAAGGAAATGGCAACCCACTCCACTATTCTTGCCTGGAGAATGCCCATGGACAGAGGACCCAGGCGGGCTACAGTCCATGGGGTCACAAAGAGTTGGACATGACTAAATGACTAAGGACAGCACAGCTGCATTGTAACAAATTATTCCAAAATTTATCTGCTTCAAAGAAGCACTTCTGTGAGTCTGTAACCCGAGTGTGGCTTAGCTGGCTCAGTGCTTTTTATCAGGTTGCTGGGGAACGATCTTCAAAGCTCACTCATGGTTGTTAGTGGAACTTAGCTTTTCCTAGGCTGTTGCACTGAGGCAGTTGAGCTCACAGCAGGCATCCGGCTTCCCTGAGAGCAAGCAAGGAAGAGAGCAAAGGAAAATGTCCAGGCCAGTCTTTTTATAACCTAATCTTGGAAGTGACATCCTTCCACTTGTATTTTATTCTTTAGAAGTGAGTCAGTAAGTCTATCCTTTTCTCAGGAAAGAAGAAAGAGAAGTGTGAAAATCAATCATAAGGTGGGGACCTATGGGGCCATCTTAGAAACTGCCTACTATGTGTGAGCTTCCCAGGTGGCTCAGTGATAAAGAATCTGTCTGCCAAAGAAAGAAATGGGAGTTCGAACCCTGGGTCTGGAAGATTCCCTGGAGAAGGAAATGGCAACCCACTCCAGTATTTGTAAGGTATGGAGTTAGAGAAGGCGAGGTTCAGAAAAAGAATGAGTCTGGCACTCTATAGGAACAGATCACCTTGAATGAGGCAAGAAGGGGCAGCAGTCAGATTAGCGAGCTGCTGCACTTATCTAAGAAAAAAGTAAGTACATATAGGCATGTATGTAGAAAGCTACTGTCTTAAGGGGGACTGTTCTTCTCCAAGGTTGCTGGGAGTAGTTATCTCTTAAACAGCTGGGGCAAAGTGTTCTGGAGATGGGCCAGAGGCTGGGCCACCTTAGAGCTGGGCATAATCAACCTAATGTCTATTTTTCCTTTGGGTGAGAGAGGTCTTTGTTTTGCCTAGAATGGTGGGAAGGACCTGGAGGGGAGTTTTAATTCCAGGTTACCTTGAGCCATGCAACTTTCCTTCAGTATTCTTGACTGGGAAATCCCAAGGACAGAGGAACTTCACAGGGCTACTATCTGTGGGGCTGCAAAAAGAATCGGACACGACTTATCGACTGAAAAAAAAAAAAAGGCAAACATAATGTGTTCATTTGTATGTGGGTGGGTGGGTGTGTATGTGTGTTTTAGGGATGGTGGGCAGTCAGTGATTGCACATGGCATGGGCTAAAAGAGTATGAGTTCTTATGAATTTTTCCTGTTAAGAGTATTGGAGAGTTAAATGATAGTTGTCCCTACAGGAAACATGACATTCACAAACAGAATTTGAGCCAGCTTAGTAAAGTGACTATTTCCAAAGGTGTGGTAAATTAGGTACAGAGAAATTACAAGGAATAGTGCGTTACCCGAGAGGTTGAGACAGCTTGGTATATCACTCTCCTGAGGTCTGAAGCAGCATTAGGAAGCAGCGGTTACCAGAACTGGGAGAGGGTTTTGTATGAGAAGACCCCAGGGCAGAAGCCACGACTTTTCACCTTATGAAGTAGTCAGCCGACGGCATCTCAACAGGGAGGGTGCCAGGGGAGTAAATATGCTGAATCACTCTCTTTCACCCTTCTGTTGGTACCACCCACTGGCAGAACCCAACTAGAAGCCAGAAGGCAAGACATCCACTAATAGGGTCAATACAGTCCAGTCTCCAACCACACACAGTAATGTGGGAACAGCAGAGAGTAGACCAGGAAGACAGTGAGAAGATACCCCAGTACAGATTTCAAAGGAGTGCATATGAGGAAAATCATATCCTTACTAGGGAAAGATGAAGAAACAGTCTTCCATGACTAGGTATTTAGTGCAAGCTAGATGGAAGAGTTTGCTGACAGAGAAAGGTATTTAACATCAGAACAGGCTTTCATATAATTGCAGATCCTCAAAAATGGGAAACATGCATCCATCTCTATGAAAAGATTTGGGCAAAACTGAACTGATGAAAGAAGCATGGATAGCTAAGATGACTTTGAAGGGTCCTTGTAACTTGAGGATTTGGCATTCCAGGAGGAGGGATGGAAATCAGGGAACTGGATCTCCTGCAAAATATTCACAACTCTTTGAAATGGAAATGAGGCTCTTCCAATTTAGGAATCAAATTAAAGCAAGTATTCAGGGTGTTAGCAGGCTGTGCTCCTGCATGTTTGAAGTGGCAGCTAAAGGAGGGAGGTGTGCTTTTCCCTGGATGAAGCAGGATCTCGCTCAGCCTGTTTTCATCTTTACTTAGCACCTGCTGGCCAGGAGTGGTGTCGCCGAGCAATCAGACAGTAGACGTGCCAAGAGTCTGACCTCCTCGTGTCTGCTGCCCCTCCCCCAAGCCCCATGACACCTCTCCTGATATAGATGGACAGGGGTTGGTTTAAAATGACAGTCTCAAGTTCGTGTAGGAAGAGAAAGTTAATTCAAAGAAACTGTCAGGCAAGCTTCCTCTCTCTGTAGGAATAATTATTATCCCCTTTCACCATGGCCCACCTGGGAGCCCACTTTGCCTTCAGATCCCGCTGGCAGAAGACCGATGATGAACTCTGTCGACATAGCATGTCCTTTATTCTTCACAAAGCCATTTGCAATGACTTCTTTCAGAGCTATCTCTACCTGCTGGAAAATATTCCCCTGGGTAAGTGAGTCAGAGCTCCAAGATAAGGGATAAGAAATGACTGGAGCCACTGTGTGAGGTGGTGGGGCTTTTCCAAAAGGAATTAGAACAAGGACACTTTTCAAATAAAAAGGACCCACAACCATCTAAATGGGCTGAAATGTTTCAATGGCATTCTTTTCTGGAGAGTGGAAAGATCAAGTGCTGCCTGGAAGGTCAAGCCTCTATTTGGGGACTTCCCTGCCCCGCAGACATGAGTAACTTGCTTCTCTGGGTGTTGGTTGCCTGAATATCAGGCTTGTAGAAACGAATTTCTTGAGTTTGAAAGGACATTTTTAATATTTGCAAAAGTTCAGAGGTGAGTAAATTAGGTAACTCAGAGACGAGAGTATTAATGCGATAGCATATCAACTAAGAATGAAAAAGAATGGCAAACCAGTAATAGATCCAGGCTGTTGGGGTGAGTGTGTGTCTGCATGTGTAAGCGTGAGCACACACTCCACGTAATGCTTTCTGGCCTTTCTGAGCTACAGTAATAGTCTGAGAGTTAAAGGAGCTGATTTTAGTGTGATCTTTGAATGTTAAGGAAAAAAATGGGCAGTAGTCTGTCTCCATTTTAGTTATTTCCTCTAGTTTTCAGGGAGTTGGACAATAGGGCAACATAAAGCTTATCTGGTTTGTCTACACTGCTTTTCTCAGCCTGTGTGAAAGCGGTTAGTTAAGCGCACTCTTAACAGCCCTGAAGAGGAAATAACTTGTGATTAAAGAGTGAAGTATCTCCTTTGATTTATATTCCCCCAGTGAAAGCAGGAGCAGTATGTTTTGCCCCAGTCTATTTTCTTAAGGTTGCTGAAAGCCCCATTGTACACTTGATGTGGGCAGGCTTTCCAGATGGGCAAGGAGCTACATAATTCTTTGTATTGCATTCAAGACTATATTACCAGCCTACCAAAGTCACTTTCTAAGTCCATTTCTGAGGGGAATCTTTAATTCTAGATATACAAATGGCTTCATCTCACATATATATATATATATATATATATATATTCCTTATTCAAATTTCTCATTTATGACTTTATTTGATCCTTATAACCACATGATGAGATAAATACGGTCAGCATTATTACTTTTCTTTGCACCTTCTCTCTCTTGTCCCCTATATTATTTTTTCAAAATGAGGAAAAGAAAATTCAGAGATGATGAGATCAGTCTAGATAGGTCTCACCTAGATACCAAAGCAAGAACCAGGGCTCTTTCTGGTAGACCACATTTTGTTGTTCAGTCACTAAATTGTTCCCAATTCTTTGTGACCTCATGGACTGTAGCACTTCAGGTGCCACTGCCCTTCACTGTTTCCTGGAGTTTGCTCAAATTCATATCTTTTGTGTTGGTGATGCTATCTAACCATCTCATCCTCTGCCACCCTCTTCTCCCTTTGCCTTCATTCTTTCCCGGTTTCAGGATCTTTTCCAATGAGTACATTCTTTGTGTCAGGTGGCCAAAGTATTGGAACTTCAGCTTCAGCAACAGTCCTTCCAATGAATATTCAGAATTGGTTTCCTTTAAGACTGACTGGTTTGATCTCCTTGCAGTCCACAGGACTCGCATGAGTCTACTCCAGTGCCATAATTCAAAAGCACCCATTTTTTGGTGCTCAGCTTGCTTTATGATCCAAACTCTCTGATCTACCCATAAGTAATTCCTTTAGGATATAGTGGACATCTTATCTGTATCCAAATGGAAAAATTAGAGCAGTTTATTTGGAAGATGATGATGTTCTGACCACTCCATATATTTTGTCAGACCACTGGAGACACTTTTTGGACGATACCTCAGTAACAGTACCTTGTTGGCTCATGTTTCATTAGTCTGGCGAAAGATAGAAATTCAATAACTTATGAGAGACATACTAAGGGGTAGATGACTGCCAGATTTTAAAAATAATTATTAGAGATTAAACCTCATCTCTGAAAGTAGCTAAAGATGAATTTAAAAGACCCCAATAAGTATTTATTAGAAAAACTAAATGGCCCCTTACTAATAATTAGTTGCAAATTTCCAACATCCTGAGTTCAAATTCTGGCACTGCTACTGATAGAGAAATCACCCCTGCAAGTTGCTAAACTCTGAGCGTCATTTTCCTCAAAACTGTGGGGCTGTTGGAGTATTAAATGCAATTGTATATGTGAAACTCATCGATGCTCAATAAGCAGTAGCATTTCATTTCCTTCCTTAGAACCAGCTCTCTTTTAAAGTTACCACACAGCCTTCCTTAGAACAGGCATTACCGAAGATAAGCTTAATTCGCTGTATGAGAGTGTTCAGGCTTCGGTGGATATTAATGTTTTCCTTTTGGAAGTAAAACTCAGCCCTTGGAAGCACTGCTTCCCCAGCCCTCACTGAGGTGTTTTAGAGTTGGCTTCCCCTCCTCTTGACGATTTCAAGACTTCATAGAAATGAAAATAAAGCCCTTCTTTTAAAAGACTAGGGAGCCCTACTGTAGCGTCTGCACAGAGAGTTTGTTGTTTGGAGTAATTATGGGAAGAACGGCGGCTAACCAGACTGTTTGATTCCTCCTTTCCTTCCTTCCTCCCTCCAGCTGCCTGCGTTAGGCAGTCAGCCTCACACCAGCTCCCTGTGAAGTGACATTCAGTCATGGGGACACTTGCTGAAATATCCCTGGCTAATTTCAGCGATTCCTGGAGAAGCAAGAGCATGCATATTCAAAGTCTCCAGTGGAACTTTTAGCTATGCCATTGACTATGAGAGGTCTTGACAAAGAAATGGAAACATGCTTTTTACTATTCTCAGTGGTTTGTATATATTAATTATCTCTGTTAATCCTCTCAACATCTGTATTAGGTGGTAATGTTATTTTCTCTCTCCTGAATCTGAGGAAATGATCCACAGAGAAAGTAAGTAACTGGCCAAAGATCACACGGTGATGAGTGTGGAGCAGGATTAGAACCCAGGCCAGTTGAGCTTTTTAGCCACAAAATCATGCTGCCTCCCATTGTAAATGGCAACTTGACTAATGAGGGGAGCACTGTAAGTTTTACTGAATTTTTCCAACTGACAGGAATATAAAAGCCAGTCCATGAGGAGCACTGGCTTTCTATTGAAGAAATAGGAAAGATGGGTGAGCCAGTGAATGGGTTCATATAATCTAGTTATACCAGCCCAAATTCAGCTAGAGGCCTGGCGTGAATGAATGGGAAGTAGAGTAGGAAAACAATTTATGTAAATCTTCAGTTTGTATAACAGTGTGGACCTGTATACAATCCATCTTGGAGGTATACACAGAAGCCAACTCCTCAGTAATTCTTCTAGCACTATCCACAGCATATTTTTAAGGACACAGAAGTCAGTGAATATTTATTCACTATGTATTGTGCAAGAATCTATTACTCCTGGACATTGTTAAAGGCTTAGTCTAACTTGGCACTTAGAATAATACTTCCATGCAGTTTAGCAAAAGGAACAAAGGCTTTACATTTAAATAAGTTTGGGTTAGGACTTGGCTGTGACACTTCTTTTCTCCATAATATTGAGCATGTTACTAAATTTTTCTGATTTTTTTCATCACTTACCTGTAAAATAGTATTACAATTCCAGTTTTTGTGAGGATTAAGAGAGATAACATGAAGAGATGACATGAAAGTGCCTTGGCATAATGTCAGGCACAAGGGAGGTACCTACTAATGGTTATTAACTCCCCTTCACTTACCCCTTTTTAGAAGAATTAGGCTCTGAGGAAGAAATTGAGAACAATGATCACAGCTTTGCTATCACAATTAAAACTTAGAATTAATAAAAACATTCTCTACAGTACGCTGCTGCTGCTGCTGCTGCTAAGTCGCTGCAGTTGTGTCCCACTCTGTGCGACCCCAGAGACGGCAGCCCACGGCAGCATACAACTTTTGGCATTTTCCAAATTGATTTCATCCCTGTGGAAAGCATGGCTGCACAACTCACTGTGCAGTGATACATTTTCCAAATGTTTATTGTTGCCTTTGCAGTACCAATTATGTAAGACCATTTTTCATTTTAAAGAAATGAAGAAGTGGATAATTTTCCTTTCTTTAGCAGACCTTCCTATACACAGTATTAAATGGGTAAAATATGGATTTTGGATTTAAATAGAACTAGGTTTAAATCCCAGTTGTGTCACTCACTAGTTGGCAATTTCTTTAATTTCCTGATGCCTTCTTTTCTTCTGTAGAAAGTGACATCTATCTTATGTATTCAGTGAGACATAAATGCTGGCATATATAGTACATATATACGTGTTTGATCGGTGATGATTACTATTTTTTTATTATTTGGTTTGCCTAATTAGGAAAATCACTATATCCTCCTATAGCTTTTCATTAACTACAAAAAGTGCGACCTATGTGTGATTATGTTGTGTGTGCGTGCTTGTGCTCAGCTGTGTCTGACTCTTTGTGACCCTATGGACTGTAGCCCACCAGGCTCCTCTGTCCATGGAATTTCCTAGACAAGAATACTGGAGCAGGTTGCCATTTCCTCCTCCAAGGGATCTTCCTGACCCAGGGACTGAATCTGTCTCCTGTGTCTCCTGTATTCATAGGTGAAATCTTTTCCACTGAGCCACCTGGGAAGCCCTGAAATAGCCGTCAGTCGAAAAGGAAAAAGCCCGCTCACATTTTCAGGGTTGAGAGTGCATTATTTTACAGGCAAAGAACCCCCGACTCCTAAAGAATTCAGGGAAGAAATAAAACCTAGAGGGACTCTCAGGGTAATTCTAAGGCTTGTTAATGATGAGTTTCTAGCATGCTGGCACACACAGACCTTTGAATTCTACCAGGAACACTGATAAAATTCCACTCCCTCCTACTCTTTCTTGTGGATGAGAAAACCGATAAGACTTTGGCGTTTTTTAGATTCTACATATAAGTGAGATCATACATTATTTATCTTTCTCTGCCTGATTTATATCATTTAGTATACTGCCCTCGAGGTCCATCTATGTTGTCACAAATGGCAGAATTTTCTTCCTTTTATGGCTGAGTAATATTCTATTGTGCCTAGACACATTTTCTTTCCTTCCTCCCTTCCTTGTATCTTTCTTCCTTTCCTTCCTTAAAAATTTACTGTCACTTCTTTAATAGCTAAATTGAGAAGTGATCACCTACAAATCTCTTTTATGGAAGACTTTATACTTCCTAAAGGCATCTCCTAGTTGGGCTTTCTTTCCTCTCATAAATAAAAGACTAACTTGATCCAGTATTCTATCTCAAATCATTTCAAACTTACTGTTTAAATCTAGGCTAGGTATCCTCTGAAGACTCTTAGGTCAATTTCCAGTTGACACACAGGTCTAATACGTAGCATAAAGTCAAAAATAGTTATATACAACTCTACTGAAAAAACAAACAAACAAAAATGGAAAATAGAGAAGGTACTCAGCAAGCTTAAACACTATGCTCTCAACAAATCTTCCTTAGAGAGTTCACAAGATCTTTGTTCTTCTTCAGGGCAAATTCACATGTACTTTATTTTTCTTTTTGTAACATTGGAAATTCCTTGGAAGTTCAGCTTATAATGTAGGTCAAGAAATAAGCACCATGTTATATCAAGAGCTAACAGAGTGTCTAGCCTCTGGTTTAGACTGCACCAAGTACACCAAGTGTCACAAAAACATTGCAATGCCACAAGAATAAGCCACTAGATGTATTTCTATAATAAAAAGGCATAGGCTGATGTGCGATTACCTTATCAACCAGCTGGCACCATTGCAGGAGCTACCAGGAGGGGAGGGCCTGGGGCTGGACATTACACCTCATATATCTTTTTAGTGAAACGTTCCTGTCAATTAGGTGACAAGCCCATAACCATAAAAGCTTACCTATTGAGTCTGACCCCTGCTGAGCTTGGAATTCACTTGTGGTCTAAACATGGCTGGCATAATGGACCATTCCCATATTCAGATTAAAGGTTTTAATAAACTCCACCAACTAGTTGACTTAAGCAGGTGATGATGAGAGTGGTTGTTTTGCTGCTTTGGTTGGATCAACAAGAGAGCACTGGGCTGTGGCTTACCTGTGGCTTGCCCCAGAAGCATTCGTCTCTGGGAAGACTTTGTGAGCTGTGATTTCTTAACCTGATTTTCTGAGACATCCAGACGCATTTGGAACAGTCGTGTTTTTTTGGCGTGGTGATGCTTAATTTTTGCTGTCCCTGTTGAATTTATAAGCATTCATTGTATTCATTATATGTCATTGTTGACATAACACTTTACTGAGTGCTAGGGAGAGGGGACTGGTATCGGTACCCAATGATTTTGAACATGAGGGCATTCCTTTTGAAGTTATATTTTCTTAATCAGATGCTCACTTGTATATAAAATGTCAAAAAAATCTATATATTTATTAATAGTTTTAAAAGGTTTGTATTTTTAAAATGACAATCTATTGTTCAGTTCAGTTCAGTTGCTCAGTCATGTCCGACTCTTTGCAACCCCATGGACCACAGCATGCGAGGCCTCTCTGTCCATCACCAACTCCTGGAGTTTACCCAAACTCACGTCCATTGAGTTGGTGATGCCATCCAACCATCTCATCCTCTGTCATCCCCTTCTACTTCTGCCCTCAATCTTTCCCAGCATCAGGGGCTTTTCAAATGAGTCAGTTCTTCACATCAGGTAGCCAAAGTNTTTACCCAAACTCACGTCCATTGAGTTGGTGATGCCATCCAACCATCTCATCCTCTGTCATCCCCTTCTACTTCTGCCCTCAATCTTTCCCAGCATCAGGGGCTTTTCAAATGAGTCAGTTCTTCACATCAGGTAGCCAAAGTATTGGAGCTTCATCTTCAATATCAGTCCTTCCAATGAACACCCAGGACTGATTTCCTTTAGCATGGACAGGTTGGATCTCCTTGCAGTCCACGGGACTCTCAAGAGTCTTCTCCAACACCACAATTCAAAGCATAAATTCTTCAGCGCTCAGCTTTCTTTATAGTCCAATTCTCACATCCATACATGACTACTAGACTATTTATTAACAGTTTTAAAAGGTTTTAAAATGACAATCTGTTGTATTAATTAACATATACAGGAAATATAGTATATAATATTGTTAGTCTGTAGAAAATAACATATATGTGTTCTGATTCCTATATTCCTTTTAGCAAATTCATGATCACTCAAGGGTCCAAATATTGGCCTCAGTGTCTTCAAGGTAGGAAATAATGATGTAACTCCACAGATGAAATATATTACAATGGATAGAAGTAGGGTTTATTGGATTTTTAACTTTTAGAATAAAAATTTGGAACTATATAACCGTTGTTCAATTCAGAGCCGTGTGGTGCATTAATCCAATGTCACAATCTTGGTGTTCCTAGTAAAGTTTAAATAGATTCTCTTTTCTTATACTCCTTCTATGTACAGTTATGTCATATTTTGGTTTGCTTCATATCCTGATTGTAATTTTTTTAATACAGTTGTATGTTTTACTTGGAGCATTCAACTGTCTTTTATTTTTGTTGAGGTTAAAAATATGTCTTGCTAAGGATATTACTCATGTCTTCTTGCTTCTTCCCTACTATCTATTGCCCAGAATCCAGTTCATTTTATTTCCTGAAGATATTTTTTGAAGCCAGTGCTTTCTGTTGTAGTATAAACTGATTTCTTTCTAGATCTAATAATATTTACCATTTGGGGATTTCTTTTCATTGGATTCCTGGGTTAATTTTGTTGTCTTTCATGATATATCTTCTCAGTTTTAACCCTCACTGAGCTGGAATATAGCTTTGAGAAACCTCTTAAGAATGAATATGGGAGGTAAATATTCGCTCACCATTTGAATAGTAACATATTTTAGCTTCAAAATAATTTTCCCTTAAAATCTGATGACACTGTTTTTCAGTGTTTCTGATGAGATCTGTGTTATAAGCCTGAGTCTACTCCTTTGAATATATGGCTGCCAGGTAAAATATGAGGTCAATTAAATTTGAATTTAAGATAACAAACAATTTTTTAGTAAAAGTATGTCCCGTGCAATGTGTGATATTTTGAGCATATTTATACTAATAAATTATCCATTGATTATCTAAAATTCAAAAGTAATTGCATGTCTTGTATTTTTATTTGCTAAATCTGGCAACCCTGCTTGAAAATCAGCAAAATTTTTTCCTATGAATAACTTAATAATCTTCTCATTTCTCTTGGTGTTTTGAACTTTCCTAAAGATATGTATAAATGTGACTTTAATTATTTTTAATAAAAATTTTCATAGATAAAAATTATCTTTATTTAAATAAAGTATAATTAAGTATTTTTAAATTAATTAATTTATTTTAATTGGAGGATACTTTACAATATTATGGTGGTTTTTGCCATACAGTGACATGAATTGGCCAGGTTTTTAAAATCCCTATTGCTTAGTACTTTTGGACCTTATAATCTCTTTCAGCTTTGAGAAATTTTATCTGTTTTTTCTGTAATAATTTTCTTCCCTTCATTTTCTGTTTTTGAGAATCTTAATTAGCTTGACATTGGGTTTTCTGAATTAAATCTTCATAGCTTTAATAGTTTTACTTCTGTTTTCTGAATCTACCTTTTCTTTACACTCAATGTTAACTCCAAATGTTTACTCAATGTTAACTCCAAAGATTTTGGTAATCAAAATTTTAATTTCTAAGAATTCTTTATTATGTTTTACATTGTCATCTTCTTGACATCTTATCTTCAATTTATGAATGCTCCTGTTCTCATCTCTCCTCACGGATATAAATTTTTGCTTGGTTTTGGTTTAAATTCTCATTAATTTCCTAGACTATTTCTATTTCCTTTGGAGTCAGTTTTGATTGTTTATCTCTCTTTCGTTTTTCAGACATTCACCCTCATGTATTTGGAAGTCATTTTTTATTCATGGTTAGGGATGAAGGACAAGGTAAATGATTTTAGGTTAGTGGAGAAGATTTCCTCTGTTATATACTTCTCCACTGAATAGAAAGGATGCCCAGAAGCTCTACATATGCCAGTTGACCTTACCAGACTCATGAATGTAAGCAGATAAGATGCCTGGAAACTTCTATATGACAGAATTACTATTTTAGGATCCCAACACTAATGGGTCTAGTTCTCCTTTATTTTTTCTTTTTTAGAGAAGAGACTATTTACCTCCCTTAGATTATAGCTGTGCTGCTTGTCACTTTTGGGAGGAAGTGCATTGGTCACCTCCCAGTTGACCTACAGGCAGATTTTAAATTAACTTTTACTTCCTTTGCAAATGTCCTGAGCTGTAAATTCTATAGTTTTGTTCCATCTGCTTTTTGTCTGCCAGAAATTTGTTGAAGTCATGAATTCATTGGTGGTCCCTCCTCATTTTCTTCATTGTTACAGATTGAGTTTATTAAAGTAATTCATGGGGAGTATTGGGAATGAGAGAAAACAAATGGATGGATTTAGCTTATAATCTTGAACAAGAAGTTCCTCCCTTTCATCTTATTTTCTATCATTTCCCTCTGAATGTTCTCTAATGAAAATATTTTATATCTGCAAGGATGTATTTTAATTTACAAATCACATTTAAGTGCTTACTTGTTTACCCTTCAGAAGTGGGAACACATGTTTTTATAAAAATAAATGTTTAAAAATAATACCTCACTTCTTTTCTGAAATAATGACATAGTATATGTGAATATGCCTAGTATAATACCTAGTACAAAATAGTTGCTCAAAAAATATTATATTTTAGTATTTTATTTTCAGAACTTAGGGCTCAAGCACATTTTCTGTCATGTTGGTACAAAGAGATATATGGGTATGAATTGCTTGAAAAAGAAATGAAAAAAATACCTATCCCTAGTCTACCTTGTGGTTCGAAGTAAGGATTAGCAATTAAATTTCCATAAAATATTTTAAGGTCAAAGATAAAACTTACTGTGAAACTTGTGAAATTATTTCTTCTACTGTAGCAAACACTATTGAATAGTTTTAAACACAGTGACAAGCTATTTTTAAAATTAAACTCTAGGTTTATTAAATCATGAAAATGCCACATGACTGTGATTTATACATGAGACACCTGAAGATCATAGGGGCTGAGAAGTTTACCCAAGGTTAAATCCAAGTAAATAACTGAGGTAGAGATCAAACCCAGATCTTCTGACATCAAACGAATACCCTTTCCTCCATACCACAGATTTGCAGGCTTCTAAGAGGAAAGTCGCTGCATGATAAGAATGAACTTGTTCTGTCACTCAAATATTAATGTTTCATTTTCAGTGAAATTGTATGCTTTAACAAGTCAGGTCATCAATGGTGAGATGCAGTTCTATGCCAGAGCTAAACTCTTCTATCAAGAAGTACCAGCTACAGAAGAGGGTATGATGGGAAATTTCATTGAACTGTCCAACCCAGATATCCAGGCCTCTCAGAAATTTCTCAGGAAATTTGTTGGGGTGAGTATCCAACTGTAGTTTGATTAGGAAGCAAAGTTCTTGCAAACAATGAGCTAGCTCACATGCTTCTGTGTTGTCGCTTAAGTCATATGAAAGCCAAATGGGTGAGCCACAAGTTTAGTGTGAAAGCCTGTTTTAAGAGGTTCAAATGGCTCCCACGGTAAAGCGTCTGCCTGCAATGAGGGAGACCCGGGTTCGATTCCTGGGTCGGGAAGATCCCCTGGAGAAGGAAATGACAATCCACTCCAGCATTCTTGCCTGGAAAGTCCCATGGACGGAGGAGCCTGATAGGCTACAGTCCATGAGGTCGCAAAGAGTCGGACAGGACTGAGCGACTTCATTTTCACTTTCACATTAAATGACTGGTTTATCCTAGTTGGCATTTCACTCTCCTAGCACCAGCTTATTTCTTATGCTTCAGGGGAAGGTGAACTAGCAGTGCTAATATTACAAGTAGTAGATTAAGAAGACTTCTCTTTCAGATCCCATAGGTAAGCAGTTGACACTCAGATGACTGATGAGAGATCATGCCATTTGGGATCTTGGGGTGATTTATTAAGTCTATGTAATAAAAATTCAACATTGTAGGGAAATGCAGCCTTATGTTTAGTTTAAAAATGGTAAGTAGAGTAGAGTACCTTTATATTGTTTTCTACACAGTTGAGACATTGCCTTGAAAAAATGTGATCCCTTTATAGACTTGGTATTGGGTAAAACTCCACTTCCTGACTTTCAGGCCACATGGAGATGAGTCATATACTTTAGGAGCCAGAATCTTGGGCCCCAGAGTCATTATGGTTCTTACAGTATAAACCACCTTGGGTTTACTCTTAAATTCTCTTAAACCTCAATTTTCTTACCTATGTCTAGAGTATAACCACAGAACCTATCTTGTAGGATAATGGGAAGCTCAAATGAGATAATATATGTCAAATGTTTACTTCAGTGCACCTAATTATTATGCAATATAGCTCACTTATTGCTACTACTAATAACAAGCTTTCATATAATTCAGTCACTGTATTTTATGGAGCTTCATTTAGTTGGGCCTTCCCTGGTGGCTCAGGTGGTAAAACATCTACCTGCAATGCAGGAGACCCAGTTTCAAAACCTGGGTCGGGAAGATCCCCTGGAGAAGGAAATGGCAACCCACTCCAGTACTGTTGCCTGGAAAATTCCATGGACAGAGGAGCCTGGGTAGGCTACAGTCCACGGGGTTGCAAAAAGTTGGACAGAACTGAGCGACTTCACTTTCACTTTTTCAGTTAGTNTCGGGAAGATCCCCTGGAGAAGGAAATGGCAACCCACTCCAGTACTGTTGCCTGGAAAATTCCATGGACAGAGGAGCCTGGGTAGGCTACAGTCCACGGGGTTGCAAAAAGTTGGACAGAACTGAGCGACTTCACTTTCACTTTTTCAGTTAGTTTTTAAAACAGACAACCCACATAATAAGGCTGCTGTTGGTTCTACTGAGAATAAAGTCCTAACTAGCAAACAAGTTTTGTTCCAATTCACTATGAAGTTATTCATCTGAAATTTGGACTCCATTTTATTCTGATGAAGGAAGCATTAAGAATATTGCAAACATTTGGGATTAGGTTGTCAACCTATTTAGAAGCATACTATTAATAGTTTCCCTAGTGTTGAGGTGAGGTTCACTTTATATCCAACTTTCTCTGAAGTACCCTTTGCCTGAGTACAGAAAAATAGGATCAGGATGGGGCAGTCATTGGGGCAAAGTGTCTGACATCAGCTGTGGCCATAAAGGGCTACAAAACTAGAGATGATGGATGGGGTTATTTATAGATCAGGTTAATCTGGAATATTTTAAAATCAGTGTTACTGACTGACTTCACCGAGCACTTTATCTGATAGTCACTCTGATGAGCATTTTAGAAGCACTGTCTTATTGGTTCTTCATAATTATTTTGGGAGGTAAGCACTATTATCATTTCTCATTTTCATGCTTGGGGAAACTGAGGCTTATAGGGATTAAGTATGTTTTCAAGGTTACACAGTTGGTAAGAGACAGAGCTGGGACTCATGCCTGGCAAGGTCTGTCTGATACCAAATTCCCAGCTCTTATCCACGACATACTTTTTCCATTTGTCTCATGAAGCAGAAAAATCCCTGCTCTGTGTGTATGTGTGTGTGGATCACAGACCTCAACTCTTCCCTAATCTGGCCAAGAGCAATCCTTCCTGCTCGCCTCGAGGTGAGGCTGACTTTGATCCCAGTGCATTTCAGAAGCTTAGTTAGTAATCCAGCTGTCTTGTCACTCCACGTGGAATGCCACACTGACCACAGGGATGCTGGTCAGACAGAGCTCATACACAGGCCCACGGACCTGGGAAAGGAAATAGCCTTCTGCTGGCATATTTATGCTGGAAATGAGAAGTCTGCTCTTTTCAAACAAATATAAGGAGTCCTTCTTAGTAGACAAGACTCATTGTGAAGCTGTGACCTCAAAGTACAAACACAGTCTTTTTAAAGAAATGATATTTTGGTACTTTGACCTTAATAATATGCTAAATTAGTATCCAGGTCAAGATACAAGGAGTTTGGGAACATGAGTATCTGACATGATTTATCCTTGTGTCAACTGGGAAAAGGCAGGTTGTTTAATTTAAAGTTTTGCTTTCCTTTCAACACTCAGTGACCTGGGACAGTGGGAAAACACTTTTAAACTTGTTGCAAATGTGCTTACTTTAGCAAATAAACAAACGATACCAAGATAATATCAATGGCATAGCTGATAACATTCCTTACTTTTAGCTTTTGAGGGGAAAGTAAAAATTTATAATAAGTAATTGGTATTTGATGATTTTATCTCTTGATATTTCTCAGTGATTGGATGACTGAAAAACTGGGGACTAACTGTATTTCATGGTTTTTATACAGTGGTATTTAACACTTTATTTTCAAACTCCAATGGAGAGAAGGTAAAATAATATTCTTTGAAACAAAGACATAGGCAGAATCAAAAAGAAAATGAAATTTCCAAGAGTATTTTACTATTTTATATAAATCCATAAATATGAAGCTAGGATAATAAAAGTAAAGTTCTGCAATCACACATTTATGTGATTTTGGTCACATTCACGGAGGTGCATCAAATTTCAATCCAAGCACAGTAATCAGCAGCCATAGTGTCCAAGAGAGTAGAGATGTTGTCCCAGAGGTCAGTCTTTAAATGTCTCTTCTCGGAGCCACAGCATGAGAATGAGAGAAAGAGGAAAAAACTTGATGCCAGGATGTGCGAGGCTGTGCCAAACACAGGGAATGGCATGGAATAAAGACAATTAGGCAGTAGTGGCGAGGGGCAAAGGTGGGCAAGATTTGAGTAAAAGGCATCTTTTGTATTTTTATGTAACAGTTTTTGTATATTTGTGTATTCGTGCATACGTGTGTGCTCAGTCACCTCATTTGTGTCTGACTCTTTGTGACACATTGGACTGTAGCCTGCCAAGCTCCCCTGTCCTTAGGGATTCTCCAGTCAATACTGGAGTGCGTTGCCATGCCCTCCTCTAGGGGATCTTCTCGACTCAGGGATTGAACCCGCGTCTCATATTATGTCTCTTGCACTGGCAGTAGGGTTCTTTAACACTAGCATTGTAGGCAGATTCTTTATTGTCTGAGCCACCAAGGAAACCCACATTTAATTATATGAACTTGACCTAAATGAAGTTTACTTAAAGAGGTAACTGAGTGTCAAGACTCAGGGTGAATGTCTGTCATTGGACTGTTCCACAAGATACCTTTCTGCAGGGACCCGGGAGAGCTGGGACAGACTGTGCCTTGGACTGCGGCTCTGGGATAGGAAGGGTCAGCAAGCATGTCCTGTTGCCGGTTTTCAACACCGTGGAACTGGTTGACATGATGGAATCGTTTCTCCTTGAAGCACAGAACTACCTGGAGGTCAAAGGCGACAAGGTAGAAAGCTACCACTGCTATAGCCTGCAGGAATTCACACCCCCACTGGGAAGATACGATGTCATCTGGATTCAGTGGGTCATTGGTTAGTTCTGCATGGCATTGCATTTTCCCTTCTCCCTGCTAACTGGAGGACTTCTGGAGGCAGAGCAAGGACACAAAGCGATATTTGGCTCTAGCTGCACTTAGAATAGTTAGCTAGTCCAACTTATAATGGGAACTCCCCCCAAGCTCTGATCCTCTGGATTCTGCCCCTAACATCCACTGAACAAGGCTGGTGATTCCCATTCTTAGGATGGAGTGTCTTTGTGCCAAGCTAAATCCTAGAAGAAAACTGAATATTTGAAAAACTTTAAAAAGTGTATCCCCGTTATTGACAAACTTTGGCTGTTTAGATTTAAATTCTCAGGAAATGAGTTAGCAGTGAATTAGATTTTGGTCTGAGCGTGTGTGTGTGTGTGTGTGTGTGTGTGTGTAAGACACAGAGAAATGATGGCAGAGGTGAGCTGTTCAGCAGACATAGAGTGAATCCAAGGGATGAGGAGTGGTTAATTTTGTGCCTGGGAGGTAGATAGACTAGGTTGGCATAATAGCTGTTTTACAGAGAGTGCACTGATTCTCCTCAAAGAGGATACCTGTCCTCTCACCTAAATTCTCAAAGCCTCCCGCAACAAAACAATTCAGGCTATGAAATAATTCATGAATGAGTGAACAAACAAGCTCCTGATTTGTAGCCTTGAGGCCGTTCAGTCTTTCCTACTCACCTCCCCCCCCCACCTTTCATCCTGTGCTCCCATTTACTTGGCCTCACCTGTAGGGTACCTGACCGATAGAGACCTTCTCGCGTTTCTTTCGCGGTGCCGAGATGGCCTGAAGGAAAATGGCATCATCATCCTGAAGGACAATGTGGCCCGGGAGGGCTGCATCTTCGATCTCTCTGACAGCAGCGTGACTCGGGACATGGACATCCTCCAGACCCTCATTAGGAAGAGTGGGCTGGTGGTGCTAGGCCAGCAAAAGCAAGACGGCTTTCCGGAGCAGTGTGTCCCGGTGTGGATGTTCGCGCTGCACAGCGATGGAAGCTCCTGACCAGCTGCGAGAGTGAACGACTGCACTGCACAGAGGTGCCTTGGGAAGAGTGGCTCTCCTCTGATTCACCAGTCACACCCCTTGTGATCCATGGAGGAATGAACAGAAGCGAGGCAATGTATGTTTCCAAACAGTTGATGTCACGTTTCCACTAATTATGTAAGTACATGCACACACGCTGTGACTTTTCCAAAAGATAAATGGAATGTGACATCTGGAAAAACATCTAAACTGTACCAGTGTACCCATAAAAACAGGAAAAGGAGCAACGTTCACAAAATGTAAACTGCCTTGGTCTCTGAAGATTTGCACTAAAGAGTAGTTTAGGATGGGTGGGATAAAGTCTAGACCACCTTTCTCTGCCCTCATGCTAGATACTTTATACTTCCTTCCTCTTTGGGAATATTACTTCTCTTAGACAAAAATTTTCCCCTAATTAAGAAAGCACCAGTCAAAGTAACCTTGTAAAACAATTCCATTACTTAATTTTGTCTTTAGCAGAAAAAAAGAATATGGTTTCACTTTCTATTTTGGGTCAGTTTCTCTGCCCAATGATGTAATATGGATGTAATTTCATAACAGAAGTCTGCATTTCAGTGATGGGGAAGTGTCTCCTTTCAGGAGAAAATGTTTTACCCTTGAAATTTCAGCTGTGAACATGTAAGTGAATGTCATTGATAATCTAATTTTAGTCACTGGCTTCTAACACAACTTGCTTGGTTGCAGTTGCTCCTGTTTCCTTGATTGATAAGAATGTACACTGGAAAGAGATGGGAAATGGTAAACCTGAAAACTGAACTAACTGCATTAGTTTAATTAGTTAATTAGTTTAATTAAAACTAAAATATCTAAAATCTTTCAAAAACAAAAATGTAATTTAATTTCTATTAGCAGAATGTTTAAATATAACTTCTATTTTATTTAAAATGCTCCAAAGTCTTCATGTGAAGGATTTATTTGTCTTTTGATGTATTATATATTGAGTCTTCTATGAAATACAATCAGTTTAAGTAAAGAAAATCTGTTAAATGAATATGCTATCACCCTAAAATCATGTTTATAAGTCATAGCTCTAAATTAGGAGGAAAATAATTATTATAAAACACTATGTTGATATAGCATGACTTAGTAGTTTGATTTTGTGTCCTGGAAAATTATGTCACTCTGCCACTGGCACCTTCCAGCTGCAGTATGTTGTTCACAATATTTTAGGGAAATGTAACAGAATGTGAGTTAAAACCATTGCTGGAGAAACCAGAGACCAAAATTAAATAAAATGGTGAATCATTACCAAACAGAATTACTGTGACAAAACAAGAATTCTCATGTTTTCATCCTCTACGTATTGGAAAAAATTAACTAAATCTTCCTTTTCAGCCCATCCTAGGCATTTTCTGCTTCTTTTACACTTAACACTCTTATTCTCTTACTTCTTGACTTTCTGCTTTGCAAGTACTCACAAGCTGATTGACACAGCTGTCCATTCCTCAGCACCCTGGGTCCTGAGCTCAAGGAGGAAATAACATAATTGTCCCATTAATATGAATACATAATCTTTAACTCAGTTGAATCTTTGGAATAGATCAGCGGTCCCTTTTCTCTTCCAGTGTCATTTTCTGTTCTTCTTAGAAAACTTCTTTATTGTGCCACAGAAATTCCCAACTCCATATCTATTTTTTACTTAATTGACAAAGCAGAAATTAGGAAGTAAATTATACCAATATCTCCTCTCTATAACAAGTTAATAACTAGTACAAGGTAAAGGGAAAAGCGAGTTTTCCTGGTGACTTGCAGTCAAGAATCTGCCTGCCAATGCAGGAGACATAGGTTTGGTCCCTGGATCTGGAAGATCCCCTGGAGAAGGAAAAGGCAATCCACTCCAGTGTTCTTGCCTGGAGAATCCCATGGACAGAGGAGCCTGGCAGCCTACATAGTCCATGGGGTCTCAAAGAATTGGATACAACTGAAGCGACTGGGCACGCACACATGCATGGACTGTAGCCCACCAGGCTCCTCTGTCCATGGAATTCTCCAGGCAAGAATACTGGCATGGGTTGCCATGCCCTCCTCCAGGGGATCTTCCGGACTCAGGGACTGAGCACTCATCTCTTATGTCTCCTGCATTGGTTTGTGGGTTCTTTACTGCTAGTGCCAACTGGGAAGCCTGGGCTACAGTCCATGGAGTTGCAAAAGAGTCAGACATGATTTAGCCACTAAAGGGAAGAGTAGCTTGAGAGGTGAGGCCATCAGAGTCAGAGCATGCTGCCTGATAGTTCATGTGAAGGTTAGGATGTGTTTAAAAACAATGGAAAGATCTGAGGTTACAAAGAAGGGGCTGAATTTTCTGGTCTTCTAGGTAGAGTCAGGGATGCTATAGAAGGAAGGCATTTGGAGTGAGACCTACTCCAGCTGTCTTCAACAAGGCAAACATATTTCTGATGTTTATCAATACATCTGTGTTGTATGGTAAGTGACAATCTACATTAGTTCATAGTCCAAGTGCCTCCAGATCATTTGGGCAGATTTTATAAAATAGAGATTCCCAGGCCCTGTCCCCATGAGAATCTGATTCTGTGAAATGGGATCAAATAACTCGTATTTTTTAAGATCTAAACTGATTCTGATCATTACTTTTGAGGATACTGATAAAAGAGGTGTGGAGCTGAGCTCTTCAGAGTCAAAGGAAGATAAGATAGCGCAGGCAAGATGCAGGCCAGGTTCAGGGAAGTAGCTGGATGGTGAAATCCATTCTCCACAGCGATGCTGCTGCTGCTAAGTCGCTTCAGTCGTGTCCGACTCTGTGCGACCCCATAGATGGCAGCCCACCAGGCTCTGCCGTCTCTGGGATTCTCCAGGCAAGAACATTGGAGTGGGTTGCCATTTCTTTCTCCAACGCATGAAAATGAAAAGCGAAAGTGAAGTTGCTCAGTCATGTCCGACACCGATGCTANACTCTGTGCGACCCCATAGATGGCAGCCCACCAGGCTCTGCCGTCTCTGGGATTCTCCAGGCAAGAACATTGGAGTGGGTTGCCATTTCTTTCTCCAACGCATGAAAATGAAAAGCGAAAGTGAAGTTGCTCAGTCATGTCCGACACCGATGCTAGCTTTCTAACACTTGAACTGACCATGTTATGTATAAACTTTCAATGACTCCCCATCACTGATAGGATGAATTCCCATCACCTTAGAAAGACATAAAGCCTTTTGTGATTTAGCCCTGGCTTCTCTCTCCAGCCTCAGTTTTCCCACATTTCTTGAAATTGTGCTTAACTGCTTATAGATCTCTCAAAGAGCTATGACTTATGGCACATGGCATTTACTTATGTTTCTTCCTTATCTCTCATTCTTATTTTATTTTTTACTTATTTATTTAAATTTACTTATTTAAATTTTTTGGGCCATATCACGTGGCATGTGGGATCTTGGTTCACTGACCAGGGAGTGAACCCATCAATGCCCCCCATTTGAAGCTGAGCCTGGCTCAGTGGGTAAAGAATCTACGGGCAATGCAGGAGACACAGGACATATGGGTTTGATCCCCAGGTCAAGAAGATCCTCTGGAGGAGGAAAGTGGGAACCCACTCCAGTATTCTTGCCTGAAAAATCCCATGGACAGAGAAGCCTGGCGGGCTACAGTCCATGTGGTCCTAAAGAGTTGGACACGACTGAGCAACTAAGTACACATGCATGTTCTAACCACTGGACCATCAGGGAAGTTCCAGAATGTCTCCCATTCTTCTTGTCTGTCTCGGACTGTAAAGATGTTACTGACTCTAGGAAAGCTTCCTTCCAGGTACTGGGTTAGATGCCCCTACTATGTGCCACCTTCATACCATCTGCTTAACATGTCACAGCACTTATCATGTGCCATTGTAATTTCTTGCTTACCTGTCATTTCCCCTATTAAACTCTGAGCTCCTTAATGGGACATTCATGTTAGAGCCTCAGTTTTTATCATACGCCCTAATTGTTGTTGTTTAGTCACTAAGTTGTATCTGATTCTTTTGAGACCCCATGGACTGTAGCCTGCCAGGCTCCTCTGTCCATGGAATTTCCCAGGAAAGAATACTAGAGTGGGTTGCCATTTTCTTCTCCAGGGGATCTTCCTGGCTCAGGGATCAAATCCATGTCTATTGCATTGGCAGGTGAGTTCTTTACCACTTATCCACCAGGGAAACCTATATCCCCTACTACACTGAAGTGAAGTAGTGAAATGAAAGTCGCTCAGTTGTGTCTGACTCTTTGTGACCCCATGGACCATACTGTCCATGGACTTCTCTAGGCCAGAATACTAGAGTGGGTAGCTGTTCCCTTCTCCAGGGGATCTTCCCAACCCAGGGATAGAACCCAGGTCTCCCACATAGCAGGCGGATTCTTTACCAGCTGAGCCACAAGGGAAGCCCAACTACCTCACTGAAGGAAGTCCAAATTTTACTGAAAGTATGTAAGTAGAGAGACTCAGGGGACAGTTTGTTTCAAGAGGCATCAAACAGGAATCAGAGCAAAGCAGCAGGAAAAACCAAGAGCTTCTACAGTTCCATGAGCACTGGAATGTACAAGACAGGTCCAAGGAGTAACCAAACAATGCAAACTGGCAAGAACCAGGAAAGGCACAGAAATAAGGCAGCAGTAATCTCAGGGGTCAGACATATGGGAAAAGACTATGGCAAGAAAGTTAGGTCCTGGTGCAAAATTCTGCCTAGTTAGGAAATCTCTTTTTTCAATAGCAGCCAATTCAAGGATATGGCCAGCAAAAGACCCATAGTTTCATTAGGTGGGAAGTTATACCTCATAAGAGAGACATTAAAATTGTGAGTGAAACTGAAAAAAAATAAAGTGAAAATGTTAGTCATTTAATCATCGTGTCCAACTCTTTGAGACCACATGGAATTCTCCAGGTGAGAATTTTGGAGTGGGTTGCCATTCTCTTCTCCAGGGCATCTTCCCGACCCAGGGATCAAACCTGGGTCTCCTGCATTGCAGGCGGATTCTTTACCATCTGAGCTACAGGGAAGGCCTAAAATTGTGAGTAGGTCTTAACAAAGCGACTTGTAATCCTCACAAGTCCAAAGGAGCAGCTAGGCTTAGAGGAAGTCAATCCTTTTCTGAAAATTGAAGAGAAGTGGAAGGTGCGCACCTGTAATTCATAGATGAGTTAATCGCAAACATGTCTGCAGTTGTAGGTGAACTTTGGAGGACCCCTTGGTTTATCCAGTGATTCATGAAAGGGCGCAGTCTTCACCTACCTCCTCTTCTGAGAAGCTGAGCCACCAGTCCTCAGCAATAGTATAGAAGCATGCCAAATCTCAAGGGGTCAACAATTTTATAGATTCAGGATCATCATAAAAATATAAAACAAAATGAATAAGGTCACCCACATGAAAGATGAGCTGCTTTATATTGTGGACACATTTTGGCCCCATTCTATAACTCCACCATTTCCTATAACTGGTCTGTTTTGAGTGATGTACTGGGGAGAAGACCTGTGTCAGATATATTCAGCTGCCTGTCAGGAGTAATTAAAACCAGTTGTGTTATTGCTTTCTTTAGTTCTAGCTGATTCTTTGATGCTTTGGTGTCTATGCCAGAAAAATACCTCTTATAATCATCCGAGGCCAGTGTTTTCACAGAGGTCACTGCAAGCTAATTAAGCAAATATGTGAAAAACAGTTTAAAATTATCTCAATTAGTAGAGTGTGTGTAAACATGCATCTGGAGTGGGGTTAAGGAGAGACTGTTAAAATAGTAACTGACTTGCAGAGTTAGTGACTTGGTGTCAGAGAACTACACATATATAGCACCTTTGTACGTTCATTAAGTTGGCACGATTTGTCCTTTTGCTAGGTGACAGGCTGTATTACTTACTGCAAATAAACATGCAGGAGATGTCCAAGAAGAATGTGACTCTGTAATGGGCAAGAGAGCTACAATAATAATAATAAATCAGGATAAAAAGACTAAAATAAACGTATGTACAAAGAATTAAATAACATAGAGAATAGACTGACTTACTACATCTCTGGGATTGGAAGGAGTTCACACAGATTCCATTCATTCAGCACATATTTTCTGAATGCCTGCTATGTGCCACACACTGCTCTAGGGTCTCAGGATACACAGGGAGGAAAAGCCAAAAATCACTGGCCTCGTGGAGCATGTATTCTAGGAGAGATAGTATTACAATAAATATAAATTAGTAAATTATTTTTTAATGTTAGAAAGTGGCAAATTTTGGAAAAAGAACAGGGAAAAATAGAGGAAAGTAAGGGAAATTGAGAGTCATGGAGGGAGACTGTAATTTCGAATAGTAGCCAGGATTGGTTTTGCTGAAGAGGTGACATTTGAGCACCAAGTTAAGAGGGTGAGGGCATTGGCTAAATGGATATTTAGCCAATATCCACGGGCAGCCGGTGCAAATGCTCCAAGTCTTGAGTGTGCCTGAGTTATCTGAGAAGCAATAAGGAGGTTAGTGCAGCTGCAGCTGAGTGGATGAGGGAGAGAATGTAGTAAGAGAAGAGCTTTAGGGATACGCCTGGGGCCAGATAACACAAGGTCTGGTAGGTTATGGAAAGGACTTTTGTACTGACCAAGAATGGAGGACATTGCAGAGTTTTGAACAGAGAAGGGACATGATATGACCCGTGCTTTTAATTCCTCTGGCTGCTGTGTTGAGAAAAGGTAACAGTGGGGTGAGGATGGAAGAAGGAAGACCAGATAGACAAACACGTGGTAAGTTATGGCTAATGGTCCAAATTCTCCTTGTTGCTTTTTTGTAAATAAATGTATATCGGAGTACAGCTACACCTAATTGCACTATAGTTGCCACAATGACAACATGGCCTGCAGAGCAGAAAAATTTACTAAATGGCCCTTACACACACACACACACACACACACGAACCAAACAAAAAACCTATCCTAATCCCTAAATTATCATATTGCAGAAATTCAGGAGAAAAGTAGTGGGGGCTCAGATGAGGGTGGCAGTACTGATGATACTGAGAAGTGTTTGATTCCGGCTGAAATTACAGCCAGCTCTATTTGCTAAATGATTGTGTGTGGGAATGTAACAGAGAGAAGTCAAAGATGGGTGTAAATTTTTTTTGGCCTGAACCAGAACATAGTTTCTATCATTTGAGATAAGGAAAGTTGATAGTGAAACAGTTTTCACGGAGAGATCAGGAATTAGAACAGTTTAAGCTCAACATTTGTGTGTTTTTAGATGACAGTGACACCCAGTGAAGATATTGAGAAGCCCATTGAGTATGCAGGTCTGAAGTTCAGGAGATAAGTCTGGGAGAGGTGGAAAATTAGCATAGAGATGGTATGCAGAGCCATGATCCTGGATGAGGGTATAAAAGAATGAGTGAAGATAGAGAGAATGACAAAGGAGCAGTTAAACATTAGGAGAATGGGAAGAAGAGGAAAATCTGCAAACTAAAGTGTGAACAATATTGTAAAGCTAGAGTGGAGCATTCTGGAAGCCAAGCCAAGGAAGTATGTCAAGGAAGACAAAGGAATTGGCTATCCACTCTTTCTAGTAATTTAAGTAAGAGGAGAACTGAGAATTGACCACACAGTTTTGATAAGTAAGTAGGAACAAAAGCTGGGTTGGAGCATTTATTAAAAAATATGGGAGGGAAAGAAAGGTTGAGAATGAATATAAACAACTCATTCAAGGGGTTTTGCTAGAAAGGGAAACACTCGTGAACAAATAAGGCAACATCAAGCAAGGGAAGTAGGGCTAAGAGGAGGGTATATTGTTTTTGTTTTTAAGGTGGGATGAATAGTTTGATTGAGTTTGTAGATTGATGGGAAAAATTTGGTAGAGAGGGAGACATTTGTGATTCAGGAGAGGAAATGGGAGAATTGCTAGAGCAATGTTATTGAGTAAGTAAGACAAGATGGGATCTAGTTTTCAAGTGAAGGAATTGACTTTAAATGGGAGAAAAATAGTATTATATGAGCATCAAGCAGCATATGGGTTCACTTGAGTTTCATAATCAAGAGCATTTGTCTTCAGTGCATTTTTTTGCATGAATGAAAGCACAATTAGGTAAAAAGATGAATTTAACCAGGGTTGTGGTTTTGTCAAGTGAATACAACAAGGAATTGAGGGTATATACAAAGAAGTGAGTATATTGATTGATTGTGGAATTTAAAATGAATAAGTAGGGGAGAAAGAGAGACTATTAAGAAAGTTAGAGACAAAAAACAGAAAGATCAATGGACTGGAGGTACTGGTGAAGTTGGAATTGGAGCAATAGAAGGATGAATGGAGGTTATGATCAGAGAATAAAATGAATTAAATTAAGATCATGGAGGGATTATTGGTAATGAGAAGGTTTAGGGTTATTGAATATATGAATGAAAGGCCTGTAAGTTGTGGAGGACTGGATCCCTTGAAGAGAGGAGTTTAAGAAACTGCAAGGCTGAAGTGCTGAATTAAGTCATCTACTGTGTATATTGCAATCCTCAAAGAATTAAGACATTAGCAGTATTAGAGAGAGGGAAAGAGAACAAAGAACATAGATCTGTGGAAAATAAAGGGATACTTTCTAGGGGTTCATTAGTGACATCAACAATGACAGATAATGAGTAATATAATTTATTTATATGTAACTCTATCCTGAGAGTGTCTAGGGAGGAAAGAGAATGAGAATGATTTGCAAATAGCAATGAGGAGCATGGATGGAACCAAATTCACATAAGATTTAAACTTTTAGCTGAGACTTCAAGGGTAAGTTGTTATTCTTATGGCCTCGCCAACAAAAGAATATTACAGGCATAGTGAAGTATTTGGGTATTTAATAACCTGTATGAAGAAATGTAATTATATAAATCTGGCTAGGGTATCAGGATGGGGCATCGTGCTGCAGATGTAAACATACTGAGATATCGTTAGGCATGATGGAAGAAAATGAACTTGCTGAAATTTGTAGATTGCTTAAATTTGCAAATTGTGATGTCTTATATTAATACACTCAGATATTCCTAGAAGTAAACAGTTGTAGGACTGTCTAAAGTTTTTAGTCAAGGCACTGACCTCATCAGGCTTGCTTCATAAAGGTAAATCTTGCTACAATGTGAAAGTTATTGGATGCAAAGAAGACAACCAGAAAGCTCCAGCAGTAATTAAAACTAGGACTTGAACTTAAGTAATGCTCATAAATAAGAACAGAGGAAACCCTTGGAAGGTAAAAACAAATAAGAGTTGTTGATTTTGATGTGGTTAATAAGAGAGAGGGGCTTCCCTGATAGCTCAGTGGTAATGAATCTGCCTGCCAATTTCAGGAGATGTGGCTTTGGTCTCTGGGTCAGGAAGATCCCCTGGAGAAGGAAATGGAAACCTACTCCAGTTTTCTTGCCTGGGGAATCCCATGGACAGAGACTCCTGATGGGCTATAGTCCATGGGGTCGCAGAAAAGTTTGACACTGCTTGGCAAATAAACAAGACCAATGAGAGAAAGAAAGGAGTCAAGAAAGACTAGAAGATTTTTAATTATTGTCACTATATATAAATATGTTACTTTTAGCCAGTTTAGGAAATAAAGGAGAACAACCAAGATATCATGATAGATTACCCATCTTTAAATAGGCAGTCACACACCAAAATCTTAATGAGTATACACCATTGTGTAGTTATTGTGTAGTTAGGTATTTCTTTCTTTCATGGAACTCAATGTTCTTTAAAGTATCTTCAAGACTGGAGAGGATTCTGAGGGACTGATCATATTCTTTCCTCTAAATGGCTTATCCAATTTAGGAATAGACTCAGGAATCAAATATTACTTTACTGTGTATAAAGCAAGAGAATGTATCATGAATCTGCAGCCCACATAAGCCCTCCTCACAAGCCCTGTCTCCCATCCACAAGTCTAGATCTTGGGACTTGATTGCCCTCATCTGCCCATTGCATTTCACCTCAGCAGTAAAGAATCAGATCTGAAGATTTGATATTTGCCAAAACATTTACAAGAAGATCTACAATCTCCCTTGACCCAGGGAGGATGCAGAACTGATGGGAAAGGGTTGTCAGGCCTCTACACTTTCCACAGTGAAACTAGAGGAAGAAAGAGAAGATAAAGCCTACACTGGGAGTTCAGTCACTTCTCCCAATCTCAATGAGAGGTTACTGCTCTTTCTGTGTGAAAGCATAAGTTAGAAGTGGAGTTAAAATGCTCCCTTCCTCCCCTACTGATATCTCCTGAATATGGAATGGAAATTTGTGCCTTCCTATTCCCTCGTGGCTCAGCTGGTAAAAAATCCACCTGCAAAGCAGCAATGCAGGAGACCTGGGTTCAATCCTTAGGTAAGGAAGATCCTCTGGAGTATGAAATGGCAACCCACTCCAGTATTCTTGCCTGGAAAATTCCATGGAGAGAGAAGCCTGGCTGGCTAGAGCCCATAATGTCGCAAAGACTGAGTATACATGCACACACATGTTTTTTTCCATGGAAATTGAGGGATGGAGTACTATGCATTCCCAACATGGAAATATAATTGCAGGTTAAGTAGCTTAGTCATCTGTGAGCTCTAAATAGGAGAATGTGTCTCTCCCTCCCTGTATACAAAATGCAGGGTCAGGGCACTGAGAGAAATGGAAGATAGAAGACTTAAGAAATGTACTAGATCACTTTCTAACTGGGTTACAAAGGATAATTTTTAATATCTGGATGCAAGGGTGCCTTGTAAAACTCAAGGCAGGTTACAACTGGGCCTCAGGATGGGACCAGAGGTAAGAAAGCTACTGGGAACCAAGAAATAGACCCTCTCCACCTTTAGCCTCTGCTTCTCTAGACACATACACTGAAACCGAGCAGGGTTCTATGGTGCTTATGGGCACAAAAAACCTTTCTGTGTCTGCCATTTCTTGATAACAGGAAACAAGCTTCAGTCCGCCTCCTTGACCTTCTCTGAATTCCAATGAGCAAATTCAAACAATTGCTAATTAGGGAAGGGAGGGGATGCAGAGTCAAAGGAGGGACAGTAGTGAAGCCTTGGGGCAGTGTCCTGGTTCCCCATCAAAGGATATACTTAACAAAATCTTTGAGCTCTTTTGCAGATACTGAAACCCCCACCAGGTGGGAGAAGTTAACTGTATATATTGCCCATAAGAACTAGACCCTGGACCAGTTGAAACCAGAAGGTTGATGATGCTGACTCCCACTTGCTTCACCACCAATCAATCAGAAGAATGCCCATGAGCTGACCATGCCCTCTTTGAACCATTGCTATAAAAATCCTTGCTTCCCCCTCCAGGTTGGGACAGACAGATTTGAGGGCATTATCTTGCTGTGTCCCCCTTTGCCTGCCAAAGGAGTAAAGCTATTCTTTTCTACTTCACTCAAAACTTTGTCTCTGAGATTTAATTCAGTGGCAAGGTACAGAGGCTGGATTCACCTTTGATGGTTCATTTTTCTCTTTCCCTGTGGGTGGCATTCTGTGTTTCCTCCTTGCATAACAGAAAACATGGGCAACCATTGCTTCTTGGTTTGTGTGTTCTGGATTTAGCCACAGGGAGTGGCTAACTCTTTCTCAGTAGCCCTTGATCTTGCTCTCAATTCTCATTTCACTGGAAAGAATCCCCAGTGACCTAACATAGATCAGAGTCTCGCTTCTTGTCCCATCAGCTGTGCAATATGACTGTGGGTATCCAATCCTCTCCACCCCAAATTGTGGGTGTAGTTGTGGAACACAGGTAAAGGAGGGGCAGAGCTGGGAAGATACTCCAAATTGTCTTCAGTGTCTGAGTGTCCTCAGCAACTGAGATCAGGAAGTAATAAGAAAATTTTAAATCTTGTAACATCTTCATGCTATGCACTAGAGATAAAATGAAGCAGTCTCTTGATCAGTTCAGTTCAGTTCAGTCGCTCAGTTGTGTCCAACTCTTTGCGACCCCATGAATTGCAGAACACCAGGCCTCCCTGTCCATCACCAACTCCCGGAGTTCACTCAGACTCACACCCATCGAGTCAGTGATGCCATCCAGCCATCTCATCCTCTATCGTCCCCTTCTCCTCCTGCCCCTAATCCCTCCCAGCATCAGAGTTTTTNTGAGTGATCATACCATCATGATTATCCAGGTCATGAAGATCTTTTTTGTACAGTTCCTCTGTGTATTCTGTCTCTTGATAAGGACTCTTAAAATGAGAATCTTGGGAAGGCGGCCAACACCAACACTTGGGACTTTTGCCAGATGAAGGCTGAAATTCTTCTGCACTACTGGATTAAATTTGTATACAGAAAGGATTTGGGTTATTGTAAGATAAAAAGGATATCATGGAAGAATGTCTAGTTCTCACACACTCTAGGAATATTTGTCAAGAAGGAAAAAGGAATGCAGCAGACAGGCCCTCTGTGTCTGCCAGATGTTCTCTGACAATACATATTGTTAAAAACTGATTTAAATTATGAAGCCAGCCCACCAAACAACGAAATATCCAATGGCCTATTGATTCCCATTCTTCAGGCCTCTGTGGGTGTTACACTGGGTCAAGCTACCATTTCTTGATGTGACATTTTAGTCTGTCTTTGGAATATTAGCCCTTCAGGCCTTTCCCTGGCTCAGAAGGTATATGAGAAGTACTTTTCTTTGTTGCTTCCTCAGTTCCACTCTTTGAAATTTCCTTTGAAGTAGAAAATAATAATAGTAATAAACAGTGAATGGTTAAGTTCTTTATTTCTGTGATTTCATGTAATTCTTTCAACAGTCCTGTGAGATAGGAAACTGAGTATTTTTTAATTTATTTAAAAATAAGCAAACATTAAAGAAATGCATGTCAAAACTATTACAATGAGTTATTACCTCACATGGGGCAGAATGGCCATCATTAAAAAGTCTCCAAATGATAAATGCTGGAGAGATAAATTCTTTCTGATAGAGAGAATGAAAGTTGGTGCAGCCACTATGAAGAATAGTATGAAAATTTATTAAGAAACTAAAAATAGGGCTACCATATGATCCAGCTACCCTATTCCTCTGCATATCTAAAAAAGATGAAAGCTCTAATTCAAAAAGTTACATATGCTCAATGTTCATAGCAGCACTATTTACAATAACCAAGATCTAGAAGCAACTTAAATGTCTACCAAAAGATGATAAATATATAAATATATATATATATTGCAGCAACATGGATAGACCTAGAGATTATCATACTAAGTGAAGTCAGAAAGAGAAAGAAATACTCTATGATATCACTTGTGAAGTGGGTGCAAAACTATTTGCAGTTTTGGACCATGCATTTTAAATCATTATAACTAAGCTCAAATACATCTTTATTAATCAAAATAGGAACCATTACAATCAACACATTTTTACTAATGAGGAAATAAGTTGGTCTATTCATGTAGCATAAAAATCCATGCTTCAGAATTTGACACATTCTTGGAAAGCATTTTCTGCCTCCTGTTGGTTGTGGAAGTGTTTTCCCTGCAAAAAGTTGTTGAGATGCTTGAAGTAGTGGCAGTCAGTTGATGAGAGGTCAAGTGAATATGGCGGATGAGGCAAAACTTTGTAACCCAATTCATTCAACTTCTGAAGCATTGGTTGTGTTATGTGGTGTCAGACATTGCTGTGGAGAATTGGGCCCTTTCTGTTGACCAATGCTGGCTGCAGGCATTGCAGTTTTTGGTGTATCTCATTGATTTGCTGAGTGTACTTCTCAGATGTACTGGTTTTGCCAGGATTCCGAAAGCTGTAGTGGGTCAGACAGGTAGCAGACCACCAAACAGTGACCATGATATGTTTTGGTACAAGTTTGCCTTTGGGAAGTGATTTTGGAGTATCTTCTTTTCCCTCTCATTGAGTTGGTTATCACCAGTTGTCATATAAAATCCACTTTTCATCACATGTCACAATCCAATCCAATAGAGAAATGGTTTGTTGTTGTAAGAGTAAGAGAAGATTACACTTTAAATTGATGATTTTTTTTTTTTTGATTTGTGATCAGTTCACAAGGCACCCACTTGTTGAGCTTTTTCACTTTTCCAATTTGCTTCAAATGCTGAATGAACATAGAATGGTTGACATTGAATTCTTGGGCAACTTCTTGGATAGTCATTAAGAGGGTCAGCTTTGATAATGGCTCTCAGTTGGTCATTGTCAATTTCTGATGTCTGGCCACTGTGCTCTTCAAGTCTCTTGTCTTCTTTGCAAAACTTCCTAAATGACCGATGCAGTGTATATTCATTAGCAGTCTTGGGTCAAATATATTGTTGATGTTTTGAGTTACCTCTGCTGCTTTATGACCCATTTTGAACTTGAATAAGAAAATCACTCAAATTTTCTTTTTGTTTAACATGATTTCTACAGTCTAAAATACATATAAAAGAAACAGCAAGTAATAAGCTATTAGCAAAAAAACCATAAAGCAAGAAATGCACTTTAAAATGATATATAACATAACCACATCTAAGAAGGTATTCCAATATCAAATGGCACATTTCAACAATGTAAAAACTGCAACTGTTTTTGCACCAATCTAATATATGTGGCATCTAAAATATGATACAAATGGACTTATTTACAAAACAGAGATAGATCCACAGACATTGAAAACAAACTTATGGTTGCCAAAAGGGGAAGTGGAGAGAAGGTATAAATTAGTAGTTTGGAATTAATATATACACACAGGTGGTGGTTTAGTTGCTAAGTCATGTCTGACTCTCGCGATCCCATGGACTGTAGCCCACCAGGCTCCTCTGTCCATGGGATTCTCCAGGCAAGAATACTGGAGTAGGTTGCCATTTCCTTCTCCAGGGGATCTTCCCAGCCCAGAAATCGAATCTGGGTCTCCTGCATTGTAGGCAGATGATTTACCAACTGAGCTATGAGGGAACCCACATATACACACTACTATATATAAAATACAGAGAATGCAATGGCACCCCACTCCAGGACTCTTGTCTGGAAAATCCCGTGGACGGAGGAGCCTGATAGGCTGCAGTCCATGGGGTCGCTAAGAGTCGGGCACGACTGAGCAACTTCCCTTTCACTTTTCACTTTCATGCATTGGAGAAGGAAATGGCAACCCACTCCAGTGTTCTTGCCTGGAGAATCCCAGGGACAGAGAAGCCTAGTAGGCTGCCGTCTGTAGGGTCGCACAGAGTCGGACACGACTGAAGCGACTTAGGAACAACAACAAATATATAAAATAAACAATAAGAACCTACTATATAGCATAAGGAGCTATATTCAATATCTTGTAAAAACCTATAATGGAAAAGAATCTGAAAAGAACATATATATGTGTATATATATGTATATCTGAAACTAACATAACATTGTAAATCAATTATACTTCAATAAAATAATAAAGATTTAAAAAATAAGTAAATACACAAATGCCAGACACACATCTTCTATGCCAGGCTTTCCATTCCTCATCACAAAGATTATGTTTCAGTGGTCGCTAATCTGAGGACACGGCCCAGACAGAGATGAATGAGAAACCTTAACCCTCTGTGGAATGTGAGCAGGTCCTGGGAGCATAAGCTTGGCTTCAGAAGAAATGGTTTGAGGAGCCAGGAGCCCAGATTGTCCACAGTGGAGGATTAGCTCCTTGACTAAGGAAAGATGAACACTCAACACAGGCTCTCATCTGGGGCTTGGGTGTATGATGTATGTGTCACTCTTTCCCTCCCAGGTTCAAACCATGGTGATCAGGAAGAAGGGTGGCTCAGTGCACAAATAAGCACATTTACATCTAAACGTCCCTGGGAAATTATGCTGGATTGCTTTTAATCTGAAATGTGATCCCTTCTACAGATGCCTGCCTTGTAGAGCATAATGACAGTCACCTCATTTTCAGTCCAACTGTGATTGCTCCCATTTGCTTTAGTGGGCAAAGTTCTTCTCTCTTCCCTCACCCTTTAAATCCCCACTAACCATATTCCATTCTCTGTGATACTTTCCTGGGGGGCTTGGAAAGTAGGTTAATTGTTGTCTCCTTACTTTAATTTCTATGCTGTGCTGTGCTAAATTGCTTCAGTCATGTCTGACTCTTTGTGATCCCATGGACCACAGCCAGCCAGGCTCCTCTCCATGGGATTCTCCAGGCAAGAACACTGGAGCGGTTGCCATGCCCTCTTCCAGGGGATCTTCCTGATCCAGGGAATCCTCATCTCTTATGTCTCCTGCATTGGCAGGCGGGTTCTTTACCACTAGCACCACCTTCAGTTTCTACTTTCAGTTGAATAACAATAACCCAAGTTCTCTCCCATTCCACTTCCATCCCTTAACTTTCAGTTCAGTTCAGTTCAGTCGCTCAGTCGTGTCGGTTTCTTTGCGACCCCATGAATCGCAGCACGCCAGGCCTCCCTGTCCATCACCAACTCCCGGAGTTCACTCAGACTCACGTCCATCGAGTTAGTGATGCCATCCAGCCATCTCATCCTCTGTCATCCCCTTCTCCTCCTGCCTCTAATCCCTCCCAGCATCAGAGTCTTTTCCAATGAGTCAACTTTAGGAAGGTTTAAATAAAGCTGGAGTCTCCCAGAGACCTATACTCTAGGTTCTTCCTTCTTTGCCATTCCTGAAAAGACCAAGCACGCTTTTGCCTATTGGCCTCTGCGTTTGCTCTCTCCTCTCCTTGGTATGTGCACATGACTTACCTTTTTACTTTCTTCAGGTCCCTGCTATAAAGTTACTTTACTAAAGGGGATTTCCCTAATTCTCCTCTTCCCTTTCCTCCTCATTTTCCATATTTCTCTCCGAAGCATTATCAGTATCTAACATTATGTCAGCAATATACCATGGATATATCTGTTTATCTCTCTACAATAGAATATAGGCTCTGGAAAGCATTGCCTTAGCTGTTTTATTGTTATCTGCAACATTCAGTAGAGGGCTGTCCCAGCATAGATGATCAATGAATATTTTCTGAATGAGTAAATAAAATGCAACCATCAGAGTAGTTTAGGAAAAAAAACCTAAAACATCAAAACAAAACATAATAGCAACCAAAACCCTTGCATGTGACGATAAGGCTCCTATGATTGAACACATTTTTAATTTATTTTCTTGTACTTTTATATCCCGGCTATCAGGCTTCCTTATAAATTCCTTGTTTTCTCACAGTTCTAAAGCTCAGTCAGCTTCCCTGCATTTCCACATATACTCCCAACCCCTGAAAGCCTTCCCTATGTTTACAATGCCAGGAAGGAGTGACATAACAATACATCTGGTGACCCACTTAGAACGGGCCACACTTAAAACCATCCTGTATTAAAGGGGACTGTTTTAAATGGACCACCCTGAATGTTATATTAGATTGTGATTTTCTGCCAATGAACTCAGAAGTGTTTTATAAATAAAATGATGATGTTAGAGAAAATTATTCTCTTTTTTCTTTTTAATTCACATGGAAAATTTTATTGTACAAACCTTCTGCTCAGCTGTGCAATGACAAAGCAATGTGGCCCAAGAAGATGGTTCTTCTGGTTTAGAATCTGTCTGTTATGATTTGTTGCTGCTAAAAAGTAGGCTTCAGCTTTAGAGGGGAAATTAGAGAAGACTAGATTCCATCGAAGCAAGCTTCTAGGTAACAGCATGCATCCTCTAAACTTCACTTCCTGCTTCCTAGAGGGTTTTTACTGGGTCCCCGAAAGGAAACTCAAGTTCCTTTCTTGAAGAGCAAAGGAAAGGGAAAATGAAAAGCAGGCTAATGTACAGCTGTTCCACAAGAATGCAGTTGCTGGCTATCTCCTGACAGGGGGTTCTGTTGTGCTTTGAAGAATAACATGAATATTCAAGCTCAGAATGAGCTTCTGTACTATAAAAATTAAAACTCTATTCCAAACCTTCGCTCACATCTAAAGCCAAGCCCTTTGAGATGTGCGGTAGGGTTACTTTGTATGGAAAATCATTTTCTTTTTATTAGCAAGCTTCAGGGTATCCTGACCATCTGAAAGGCTGTTACCTCTCAGAGGGCAGTCATGGGGCATTCTTGGCAGGAACAGGGGCCAGAAAGACTGGAAATCTTATTTTGCAACATTTTCTGCCTGGCTTTTAAAGTCAAAGAAGACAAATGGTTCTGATAAGTTCAGCAGTACCTTTCCATTTGAGTTGCCTTACTGTCCCAAGCTGACCTGGGGAGGTTAAAAACCAAACTGAACCAAAATAAACAAAAAATAAAAACAGAAACTGAAACCAACATATCATGAACAACTTTTTCCTTTCTCTGCAAGCGAATCTGAGCCAGTAGGAGGTAACCGTTTTCATCCTATTTTCATCATGAAACCAAGCACAAGATTTCTTCATGGCTTACTTACTGGACTCAGGATGGAGTGGAGGATGGTGAGGGATTCAGTAATCTTTAGGAACATTTTTAGTTCCATCTTTCCCTTGCTGTCACTGTGCCCAGTTTTGCTTTCCTGCTGTTGTTTAATTGTTCACCTTTAAGAAGCAGGCCGCTTTGATTTCTTTTCATTTTATCAAATTCCACCAAGAGACCTATTTTGACAGATATGCCTTGAACCTTCCAATTCACCATGATGTCCCCATTTCTCACTTAGAGCAAAGATTTTCCAGGGACCTAATTCTACTGTTGGAATTAGGTACTTTTTTCCATCTCTCTACTGTTACCACTAAGTCAAATAAACTCTCCCCAGAAACCTTCTGACTTTCCTGAGCTGCCAGATAACCCCTTGATTTCCTACACCAGAGACTAAACCCTTGAATTTCAGTAGGTTCCTTGGTTCAACCGCAACCCCTCCAGTGGCCAGCTCCCTCTGCCTTTCGAATGCCGTCTAATTCACACATCCTTTTCATTGTTACTTTACCGCCTATTCACTAACATCACATCCACTCTTTGTTCATGTTTGTTTAGCCATCAGCCCTCCTGGTGCCATTTGTTGAGTGATCCTTAGTCACCTCGGGCTCATCAAGAAACGAATATGTTCTAACCCCACACTTCCATCTGGCCTCATGATATTATTACAGTTGCATTCTCTGTCTGCAGTAGGCAAAACGAAACACATGCGGTAAGAATGGATGTTTTATCTTTGGCCCTGCTACCTGGTATGCATGATCTTACTTCTCCTGCTAGGGATCAAACCTGCTCCCCCTGCAGTAGAAGGGTGAAGCCTTAACCATTGGACTGCCAGGGAAATCCCAAGAGTGGGTATATTTAAGCTGGTTCCCTAGACAGATTTTAATAGAAAATGAGCGCGGTCACCTTTAGGATCTTTTCCACCCATTGGCCTCTACTTGGAATGGGATTTCCTGATAGTTAATAATTCTCTGTCAGAGCACGTAAAATACCTGCTTCTGGATCTTGCTTTTAGGTCCTTAGATTACATAGGTAATGATTCTAAGTGGAGACTGTAAGGAAACCTCAGCAGTGTACATGTTAATCCCAAGTGTACTATAGAGTTTGGGGGTAAAGGTAGCGGACTAAGTGGAGATGGTTTCATGTAATAATTAAGCTATCATCTATTGAGGAACTAATTCAGGCCAGGCACTAACGAGTTATTTTACATACATTTTCTTAATTAAATGTGGCTAGAGACTTATAATTCAAAGTTATCAATGAATTCTACCTTCTGGAATTTATCTCCTCAACAGCTATTTTTCTGTATGTGATATTTGGAGCACAAACCTAAGAAGCTGAGGAATCTGTGTTCAATATTTTCCTCTTTTATGGGGATAAAAATCTTAATGTCTTAAAATAAGGTCATCAATTTCTCATCTGTAAAGTTTGGGAATGATAATACATATTTAATGTTATTGATGTGACAAATTAGATCTTGTGATCAAGATGGGAATTACAGTGATTATTCTCTGGTAGGTGTTTAATAAATGAGAGCAGCGGTTATAATATTTACCTAGATATGTTTCTGGCAAGGGAGGAGGCACCCAGAGCCACAACTTGTTGGTACTAAAATTCTTTATTTGGGGGATGACATCACCAAGATGATGACATAGATTAATTCTAACTTTGCTAAGTCACTTCAGTTGTGTCCGACTCTGCGCGACCCCAGAGACAGCAGCCCACCAGGCTCCGCCGTCCCTGGGATTCTCCAGGCAAGAGCACTGGAGTGGGTTGCCAGTTCCTGCTCCAAATTCTAACTTTGCTCCCCCTTATAAGAAACTGACTAACATCTATTCAAGGACAAGATGCCACTATGGAAAACAGTATGAAAGATCCTTAAAAAATTAAAAATAGAACTCCATATAGTTCAGAAACTCCACTTCTGGAATATATCTAAAGGAATTAAAAATATGAACTTGAAAAGATATCTGCACCCCCATGTTCAGAGCAGCACTGTCTACAACAGCCAAGATAAGGAAACAACCCAACTGTACATCAATGGATAAAAAGATAAAGAAACTGTATATATGCACATAACAGAATATTATTCAGCCAATAAATGGAATTCTACCATTTAGAACTTGAGGGCATGATGCAAAGCAAAATAAATCAGTCAGAAAAAGGCAAATACTATATGGTCTCACTTATGTATGAAATCTAAAAAAAAGAAGAAAAAAAAAAAAAGCCAAACAAAACCAAGCTCATAGCAAAAGCTCTTGTGATTACCAAAAGAGTGAGTTTGACAAAGGGAAAATTAAAGGAAGGTGATCAAAATGCACAACCCTCCAGTGTAATTACAACACGAGAGTGTAACTAACTCTGCTGAATGATACATAGAACAGTTGTTGAGAAGGTAAATATTGAGTCCTCATCCATAAAGAGAAATTTTTTTCCTTTTTTCCATTCTTTTCTTATTATTGTGTCTATATGAGAAGATGGATGTTAGCTAAAACTATTGTGGTAATCATTTCACAACAGATATAAATCAAACCATCATGTTGTATGCCTTAAACTTGTACAGTGATGAACATAAATTATTTCTTAGTAACACTGGAAAAAATTCTTTAAGTTTTGTGAACAAAAAGGTATATCCTGATTCATAAAGGTTCTGAACACCTAATGGACCCATGGGTGTTCACAGAGTTAGGGAGGAAAGTAGATGGGGAGGTCATAAACACCCCACCTCAAACGAGGTCTTTAACAGTAAACCAAGGTTCACTTGCAGAGCTCCCATAACAAATGAGCATATGGTGAGCATTTGAGAGAGGAACACACATCCATGGAGGAAACTCTTAAGTTTTGGGAATTTGGGAAGAGTAGGGGGAAAATGTCTTAGAAATGAGAAGAAATGAGAAAATTAAGGAAATCCTCAGAGGTTTATTCTTTGATAAAAATTGCAAATAGGAGTTTATGTCTGCATTTAAACCTCTGGGCTAAGATGCATTCCTCCACACTATGACCTGGTGAAAACAGATCTGTGTGCCCTTTAATCCATGACCACTGTAGATCAAGTTACTTCTTTGAAAGAACTTTTCTTTCTCTGGCCAACTAAATGAATTGAAATTGATGTACTTAATTGTTTTCTAAATTGCAATTTTTCTCCCCCAGATGTTTTTTATCAATGTTGAGCCCAATGGGCTCTGTCAGTCACATGGGGAGATGAAGTCATGTGGTAATAAAAGGGAAGGGGTGGGGGCAGGAAGGGAAATACCATACAGCATATTGTCTAATTGAAAAATGTGCCCATAAATGCTGAACTTGAAACCTCTCTCTCCCCAAGGGCTACTCACAACAAACAGTATACACATCTTTGGCACTGAAAACATTAGACTTCTCCCTTTTCTTCATTATTAATTCAGGCCAATGCAAGCATTTCCCTCTATTGTCATTCTTGAGTTAAATCACTGTACTGGAATTGTGAAGCAAGATAGCAAAATTCCAAAGTGAAAGCTTAAATGTGGAAGGTAGGAGCATCAGGGCTGGAGGGTGATGGTTAGGGTAATGGTGATGAAAGATAGTATTAGTTCTAACCTTACAGAGGTGAGAATGAGAAATAGCAATAATATCAAAGGACATTTCTGAGAAGCAGTTGCTAATGCCCACACAACCCGAAACAGAGGAGGATATGGGCGGGAATATGTTACTTGGGAAAGGCAGACAGTCTCAGGCTTGAATGCATACCAACGAAAGTTTGAAACACAACCGGGTAGAGTGGGAAGGACAGACAAAAGGGGAAGGGTGGATGTGTTTCTCATAGCAGGAAGGAGAGGGCTGCAGATGTAGGACTCATGTCAGCATTTGAGAGAGACAGGAAGATGAGGAGAGAGAGCAAAAGCTCACAAACAAACCTAAAGAAGTGAAACGAAGACCCCCTCCACCAATCCCCATGTTAGTCACTCAATCATGTCCAACTCTGTGCAACCCCATGGACTGTTGCCCAGCAGGCTCCTCTGCCCATGGCATTCTCCAGGCAAGAATACTGGAGTGGGTTGCCATTTCCTTCTCCCCAGCCCCCATAGTAGAAAATAAATGGGAACTGGCTGCAGTACAAGAAGAAGTTCCTTGAGAGTTTTTTCTTGTCCTCGACCTATCATCACTTGCCCTGTACTTTACCCTGACTATGTAAAATCGGTCCAGTGTTTTAGACATTGTAGGAAATGACTTCTAACCAATAGGATGGTAACTAAAAGGTTTTTATTAGCCCTCACTGTTAAGAAGTCCTCTCAGAAAAAAAGCCACTTTCCTCTTGTTCCATCATCACTGAAGAAGGAGGACACCTGGTCATTATAGAAGAAATCTAATGAATCACTCAGTTTTCACTCATTTAATTTAGCAGTACCTCACGTTTGACAAAAACAAACTCCAGGGACTTCTTCAGGTTCTTTGATTGCACTGGAATCTTAAGGAATCGACCCCTTCTTTGAAATATGAGGACTACTGCCCCAATTTATAATCCTTTATAATTTTCTTTGTAGTGATACTGGAGTGACCAGCTTCAGGCCGCATGAGAGTTAGAGTCAGCCATACAAAATGCCAAAGCTTTAGAGGGAAAAAGTCACAGTGTATTAAGACTTGGATGATGGGAGTTTCGTCTGGGCTGTAAAGTTTACCTTAAACTCTCCGTTCTTCTTTGAATTAAAATCATCGTCATCACCACCCTCACTTTCCTCTCATCTTATTCTTCTTTGTCTTTCCCCCTTATCTTGCCTCTTCTCCTTTCTATCTTCCTCCTCCTTTTCTTTTTTCTTTTCTTGCTTCTTTTTCCACTTTTTCTTTTTTCCCCCCTTACGTCTCTTGCACCTCCTCCTTCTTTTCTTTTTCTTCTTATTATTATGTTTATTTCTTTTCCTTTTTTTCCCCACCTCCTTCACTTTTTCTTCCCCATCCCCAGTTCTTCCTTTTTTACTCTATAATTTGTAAAGTCTTCATTCTGTGCCAAGATTTAGAGAAGCATTTTACCGTGTCATCTCATCTCATCCTGGTAATAGCCCTAGATATTCTATTTAGATGAAGAAATTGTCAAAGAAAATAAGTAGTTTACCCACCCACATGGCTAGTAGATGTGACTCTGGGTCTCTTTGACTCCAAGTCAATGCTTTTAGTAAGATTTTCCCTAAGAAAGGATGATAAGTATAGGGGGGAGAAAAAAATAAAAAATTATAATTATTTAAACTTGAAATTTTAGAAAATAAAAACATTTTTACTTATGAAAATTTGGAGTAAAATGAGCTGAGATAATTAAAACATTATAGGATAAGTATCTTTTAAGAGAAAAAATGTAAAGAAGAAATCGTAGAGGTGCAACAATACCTTGAAATACAGAAAGGTCTTTATAAATAATTACTTATTAAATCTCACAGTAGATTGTCAAGAATGAATAAATGTGCTATTAAAAAGAACTTGACAATTATTCTAATTTCTTTGCATAAATTATGATCAGCTATCAAGAACAGAAGACCAGGGATTTCTCTGATGGTCCAGTGGCTAGGACTTCACACTCCCAATGTAGGGGGCTCGGTCAAGGAACTAGATCCCACATGCTGCAACTAACAGTTTGCATGTCACAGCTCTTGTGTGCTGCACCGAAGACGCAATGCAGCTAAATAAAAATAAATTATTTAAAAAAAAAGAAGAAGACTGAATTATAGCTGCTTTACACTTTACTAAAAGAAGTCTGGAGATAAACTTTTCCAGGGCAGTTGGAATGGCTCAGTTATGTTATCAAGACCCATTTTTTTCCTCTATTTTTCCTCTACCATTGTCAGCATATTGGCTTTTGGTCCTTAGGCTTGTATCTCATTATGCTAAGTTAACTGCCATAGTTCCCAGCTTCACATTCTCATCTCATTACATTTAGGAATAGAAGGAAAGTTTTCTTCCCTGTGTGATTTTTGTCTTCTTTTTTTAAGAAAGAAAATAGTTTCCAGAAACTTCCCACTACCTGCCCCCCAGCAGGCTTTCTCTTATGTTTCGTTAGCTGGAGCTGAGTCATATGACAACCTCTAATCACTAGCAAAGGGAATGGAATAGCAAGTGGGACTGGAGAAGGGGCTAAACTTCTTCAAAAGTGTGGAGTCTGCTTGCTACCTAAATTACATTTGAAGTTTATTTAACAGGTAAGGGGTGGGGAGGTGGGTGTTGGGTAAATAATTAACAGTGTTTGCTATACTACCTTATTTATTTCACATGGAAAAATGCCTTCCTTAATCTCCCTCAACTGAGAGCAGACTCGAACGGAATATTTTGCCTAATGGAAACAAAGATGGCGAGGAAGCAAGAATCCCATGAGATATTATAGTTAGTTTGACTCTTCCTTTCAAACTTTCAGCTATTCTGTGCTTATTCCAATCTAAATACTAGGAGGGCTTTGAGCAGGAAGGTGGAGGAGAATGATTCAAAATTAAATAGCAAGACAAGCTTTATTTTGTGGAGAGGATATGGACAAGTGAGAGATAGGTATGTAAGGAAGTAAACGTGTCACTAAAGATGGATGAAGCTTTACATTTGCTACAGCACATGAAGAAACAGCTAATGACAGTCCTGAAAGGGGTGAAGTAGTCAGAGGCTCAGAAAAGTCACGAAAGATTCAGTAATAGCCTTCTTACTCTTTTTTGGTGAACCCAACACAGTGAGCCAAGGGCCTCAAGGATAATCTAATACCTAAGATAATCAACACCAGCAACAATAACAATATTAATACATTGTGCTATGTATCAGGCATTGTTTTGAGCACTTTATGTTGTCAGTTAACTGTTGACATTGCACTGTGAGGTATCTATTATCATTTCATTTTTCAAAGGAGGAAACGAAACTGTGGCGTGGACAGGTTAAGAGATTTCCCAGGCTTACACAGTAAAAGGCAAGTTTGCATTTTGTTGTTTTTGGTTTCTTACATTCTTTTACTGTATTATTCATGTGCATCTTTTTTATGCCCAATGATTGGCTCTTTCAAATAATCACATCAAGAGGCCTAATAACATCTCGTTCCTTAACAACAGATACAGGAAAATGTGGTTATTTATGGACTTTACTCTTAAGCAAGGAGATCAAATCAGTCAACCTTAAAGGAAATCAACCCTGAATACTCGTTGGAAGGACTGATGCTGAAGCTGAACCTCCAATACTTTGGCCACCTGATACAAAGAGCAGACTCACTGGAAAAGATCCCAATGCTGGGAAAGATAGAAGGCAGGAAGAGAAGAGGGTGACAGAGGATGAGATGGCTGGATGGCATCACCAATGCAATGGACATGAACTTGGGCAAACTCTGAGAGATGGTGAGGGACAGGGAGGCCTGGTATGTTGCAATCCATGGAGTTGTGAGGAGTCAGACATGACTGGGCAAATAAACAACAAGAATAATTACTCTTAAGCACGCTTTGGAAATCATTAGTGTTGATTTCATCAAGGAGCTGTTTCAGCCCCAATCACATAATTCAAAGTAAACATCAGTTGGGTTAAGGCAATACAGGCAGACTGAAATAAATCAAACTATTCTGAACAATTAATCTATATATTTCACTTGTATCAGAACAATAATCTGAATGGCAAAATGTTGTATATTATCTCATAATCCTTAATGACAGTGTAATGGGCCTTTTGACATTTATGATGATTACTCTGAGACTAAGAAGACAAAGGACTTGATTCAGTGGAGGTTTATCTGCTGGCTTATTTCGTCTCTCTTGTTTCTTGAGATCACTTTTCAGTTTAGAGTTTACCAGGGACATCATGATTGCATTTTCAGTTAGCATGCAGCAGTGCAATTTCTTGAGAGGAAGGCATGGTTCCTTGGCAGCACCTGTGCTTTTGATAGTCATGGCTTCTTCAACCCTTTTCCTTTCACTGATTTGAAGACTAATGAGCTTGGATCAATTTCAGAACCACAAGCAAATATTTTAAACCTTGCAGTTGTAAGTTTTACATTTTCATTCACTTGAATCTATAACTTCGTTACATTACAATCAGCAGGAATATTCACCAATCTAGTTCAAACACTTTTGGATGTCTTGTCAAGGATCTGTTCATTGTTAGAATTCTCTGTTGTTAGAATAACCAACAACCTTCTTGTGATACAGCTGGGCCCAGTACAATAACTCATGTTCCCTCACGAATGGTACATCCAAAGCTACTAGTCCCTGATAGTTCATCTAGCCACTGCTATCTTATAAAGGCCAGAGATTGACTTTTAAACCAGGTATTCTATCTCCAGAGTTCATGTTCTTAACCCCTACCCTATATTTTCCTCTCTAGAATCTGTGTTTTTCACCACTAAATTAGAATACTAAAATTGTAGCAGGTTTATAAATGAAAAAAAAAAATACAGCCAAATAGAAAAGACCAATCAAGATGGTGTTATCGGATTGAGAAGAATAGGACACACACGACAATGATGAACTGGAAGGTTTGGGGAAAGAAATGAGGAACAGTTATATTTTGAATGGAAACATGTTGGAGAAAGAGAAAGTCACAGAGAAACAATCAGATGTATTTCAAGTTGGCTGCTAACCAACTGAGTTCTTAAGTTTCTCACCTGAGAGTAGAGTGGGTTAATGGGGTTGTTGTCCTGGCAATTCTTTTATACGTTCTCTTTCACCATCTCTCTGGACTCCGTGGTTCACGTGACCACGGCATCACTATGAAGCTGTTCTACAAGAGCACTTTGTCCTGACATGGAGAAAGGACTTTCTGATATCCCAGACACCTTCTGTGGGAGGATGAATGGGAAGAGAGGTCTTCATTTTGAAAGCATTTCTTGTCTAACCAGGGATGTAACCCCCAGTGACAGCCTCTCCCTATAAGATGATGGACGGGGCAGTGAGCCAGCTAGCCATGGTCCTAAAGCAATACCAAGATACCTTTGGGCTTAATTCATAATGTAGTAGATTCTTCTGCTTGTCACATGGCAAGGCTGAAGGTACTTTCAGAATCTTGCTTTCATGGTCTGGTGGTGAACAGCATTTGGGGACAGCAATTCAATTATCCCCCTTTAACGAAGAAGTAAATCAGAAAGTACTTTCATTTAGGCAGCTGCCCAAAGGCCAGGTGGAACCATAGAAATGCATGAGAGGCCTGCAATACTTAGCAGGCTCCATCTGCATGTAGTCTGATGACTGTGTTTTCATAGAACCAGAGATGTGTAGCATTTAGGACATTTAAGGCAATGTATCTCATTCAAATCTTTATCTTTGCAGATGAGAAAACTGAAGTCTAGAGAGATTAAACAATTTATCAATTTTCCCCAGAGAGAGCTAATACTGGAACACATGTTGTTTGACCCAGGATCCAGTGCTCTTTCCCACACACCCATCTCCCTGGGTCAATGACATTCTCTGGAAATGCAAAGAATGATTACTATTGGGACAAGTTGTATAGAGAATGAACTTCAGAAACTTTGATTTAGGGAAGAGGGAAGGGCAAAGCAGTTTGACTCGCACTTTGCTTGAAACTGAAGCTTATTGGATGCTAATTATAGGAGGCTCCGTCTTATTAATTGAAATCCTTTTAGGGGGAGTAATCTTCTCACCCACATGAAAGCAAAGAATTCTTCCATATGCACTTTAGTACTATTATTAAGGGAACTCAAAGAGGTTATTTACCAAATAGCTCCTTTACCATTCCCACCAAGAATTCATTGCTTAAATTTAGGGGAGTGGTTTTTTTGAGAATTGTCTGGCCCAATAGTAAGTTGCATTTTAAGCTGGTATCATCTGCTTCTCTTCTTACTTCTCTCTCTTTACTATTCTCAAGAATTTTACTTTGTTTCTTAATTGGAAAATTAATATCAGTTCTTAGATAAATTTAAAAAAAAAATACATTGTGAGAAGAAAATCTCCATCTGAATTCTGACCCTCGGGCTTCTGGTTCCCTTTTCTAAAGAACCCCCAAACAAACTTCTTCTGTTTTCCTAAACAATATCTATTTAAAAATATGTAAATATACAACAGCCTCTTTTAAAAAACGTCGTAGCATATTATTTTCACTGTATTGTACCCTTGCTTTTTCTCACTGATGGTTCTTTAAAATTATTGCCAGTCATGTAGAGTTTTACTTTTTTCACTTAAATTATAGTTAAACTTTAAAAGATTGATGAAATATACTCTATTTCATTCTGGTACTCCTCTAGTGCCTGTCAGGTGGCCAAACTCTGGAAGATGAGTTTAACAGAGCAGATCACATGACCTGGTCCAGAAAGTTCTGTTGCCTCTAGGCCCAAGAATCCAGGAGCCCCTCTCTGTCCAGTAGGCTTCCTGAGTGACTGCTCTGTAATGCAATTATCTGTCGCATTTGATGACCTTCCCTGTCTGGCTTAGAGGAGAGGGTTGGTGGGGTCCTGAGAAGCAAACTTGCTTTGCGTTTGTGTCTTGGCTGCTCTTTCGTTGGAGTATTGCAATCCTACTCTGTGATTTCTCCGAGGAGGCGTTGGGTTTTGCTGGCAGGCAGAGCTTCGGGCTGCTCCGTGGAATGTCTTTGGTTCTGCAGCTTCAGGAGGAGCCAGGAGACTGTGCCTGCTGGCCAAGGGAAACACTGCTTCAGACTCAAGACCACGACTTGGCCAAGACTCTGGGGCCTGCTGAATTTTGGAGAGGGCTATCGCATACCCCTTACTTACCCCAAGCACTCTTTCCCACTAAAAGTTAGAGGAGGATGGAGTGACTCTGAAGTCTGGTTTAGTTGCTAGCACATAACTATTGCCACGGTGAAATGGAGTCCTGTCTCACTCTGGGACAATAGACTAGGCAAGAGCCTCCTTCCTTCACTGAGAAGGAAGGAGAAGGGGAGTCAAAATCAGACATTTCAAGTCTCAGCAGCAGTCACGCTCTGTGCTTAGACAAATAATCTCCAGGAGACCCAAATCCCCTGTTCATTGTGAAAACAGACAGTGCCAGAGAGAAACAGAATTAAATTGTTTCTCTTTCATGGCAGCTGAAGTGTAAAAACCATTCTATTCCGACCTTGTGGTCAGAATATCCTGACACCTCATAAATTATCATAAGGGCTCAGGGCCCGGGAGGCTGCGGAAGGCTGGATGTCCAGCTACACTCAAGCCTGCCTTCTCTCTCCCAGCCTTTCTGATAGGCAGGCACCGATGTCAGGGAGTGGAGGAATGCGGTTTCCCCAAAATCAGGTTTTCTGAGTTAGGACAAGTATTTCCCCTCCCCCCCCCCTTTTATGTTTTGAGAAACTGTACAGCCTCAGGGTCTGCTACTTTCATGAGTAGTTTATTCAGAGGCAGGAGAAGCACAATGATAGCTCCCAAGCCTGATGGAAACTCTGAGGTGGTTTTATCTTAGTAGAAAAAACAGGAAGAAGAAGTGTGAGATGGGAGTAAGAGAGACATGAAAGCTGAAGAGATAAAGAGAGGAAATGAATAAAGAAGAAAAAAGGAGGAGAAAAAGTAGATGAAAGAAAGAAATGGTCTCTCCAGTTAGATGTGGCCTCACCTCCCCCTTCTCCCCTTCCCTCATTGCCATCTGGTTGCCTGGACACAGAGGGCAGCTGGGAACTCCTGTGCATCTCCTGGCCTCCTGGGTAGCTTCCTTTAACTCCTACCTCCTTCGGTACCCGACACACAGTACGCGCTCTGTAAATGTGTGCCAAGAGGGGAAACATTTATTTTGGGGAACTCTGAGAATGCAGAGACAAGTCATTTGGAGCAAACAATTTTCCTGTAGCCTGAATCACCATAAGGTTTAAAAACTCTGGGTATTTGTGGGTGTGTCTGGATGTATTGTGTGGGTGGGTGGTCTGGATGGGTGGGTAATAAGTGACAGGAGGGCCCTTGCAAATATAGAGGGCTCCATAACTACTGTAAAAATAAAACTGGGAACAGCAAGCTCAGACCTCCAGCCATGCCGTGACCAAAACTGACCTTGGCAGAGAGGAATAATATTGTGGAGATGGATTCAAGAATTATTAGTCAAAGTTTTCAGTCCCTATGGGCCATTTTTTTTTTTTTTTAAAGAACCACGGGGTGGGGTTTTGGCAAGGCAAACAATTGCAACAGCCTGTAGGATTCCAGAGCCTTCTAAGCACTTTCTAGACTCTGCAATATTGATGTATTTTTTATTTCTGGTTCTCTTTTTTCTCTAATGAGATATCTTTTCTGGTTCCATCTTTGGGCAAAGAATATGATTTCTCAGTGGCCTCTGCTTTTAATACCTCCCTTCTTGAAAATTATATATAAAGCATTCTTCACTGACAGGCAGACAATTCTCTTTCTAATTCCTCTGACTTGGAGAAGAAGAACAGAAGATCCCAGGGAGTGGAGAGTTAAAAACCTGTTTATATCAGGCTCCAGAGGAGGTCACAGTATATTATTTTTTGCACCTGTCCTGGTGCACAAATATTTACTTATGAGAATGTTCGCTGTGTTATGGTGAAGGGAGGCAGGGCCAAAGGAAGTAGTTTTGGCTCTTTGACTGCAGATAACCCACTGGGCAAATACCCTACACCTGTGGGTACCTGACAAGTTCGAGTTGCTTATATACATATATATTCATACATATATCTGTTTTCACACTATAGCAAACTTTCATATTTAACTGAGATGTTTTTACTAGAGAAGTAGTAATCTATGAGGGTTGGTAACAGATCCTTAAACTCTGCAGTTATGTTGGGTACCAGATGGTAAGTCCTAGAAATAAAGTTTCTTAGATGCTGGAGGTGGCATGCTACAGATTTAGACTTCCAGGGGTATCATGAAACTAAATTTTTTCTGTGAAACTGCATTGAAAACAACCTTGAATACTATAGCTCTATTTCCCTTATGTATCTTTTTGGAGTTTACCTAATCATTCCCCAACTAATCAGCCTAATTCTTGATTCCATATGACCATCTCACTCTTGTAATTGTTGTACACATCTGTGTGTATTTATGATGATTTTATGTATTTTATTTCTCTCCCATTAGGCCTTAATCTCCTTGAGGATTGGAATCAGTGTAATCTTTATTCTGTATCCCCTAGTGCCTGGGATTGTTTTGTGAATCATACATGGAGTCAATAATGAAATACACATTCCACTCTCTGAGGAGCATTCTAATGCTAGATTGACTTGTTTCACTCACTCCTTCTTCCATCTCTTTACTAATCAGTACATATCAAGAAATGCTGATATCAGCCATGGAAGGACAAAATTAGGAAAAATTTTGATTCTAAAAGTATACAATACTTTAAAGGCAAGAGTAAATTACCTATGCATTACCTATGCATTTTCCTTGGCTGTTTAGGCAGCAAGATGGCATTTAAATCGTAGGTGAAGGTTTCTGACCATAAGCGATTATCCAAACTGTAGTGAAATATAAACTTTCTATCCAGTTGCTAAATATTTTCACAGCTTCTCTTGAGCTGTTCTCTTGGGGGGGGGCATTCTTATGGACCCCTCACCATTAATACATGCTCCATTTTGAGTCAGGTCCCATGGTCAAGGGAAGACATAAGGACAATCAGCTAAATAAACCTGCCCCATTTCTGAACAAGGTTCTATGTTCTTTGGCACTATTTTATTGAAGCTACTGACTCTTAAGGGCTTCCCAGGTAGTAAAATGGTAAAGAATCCTCTTTCCAAAGTAAAAGAAGCAGGTTCAATCCCTGGGTCAGGAAGATTCTCTGGAGAAGGAAATGACAACTCACACCAGCATTCTTGCCTGGAAAATTCCATGGACAGAGGAGCCTGATGGGTTACAGTCCATGGGGTCACAGAGTTGGATATGACTGAGTACACACACACACACACACACACACACACACTCTGACTCAAAGCTCTAGTCTTAATGCAATATCATTGCTCTAGCTTATTACTTCAACCTTCTTTCCAGGATGTTTTACTGGATTGCAGATGGATTCATGCTTCAGTTCCTTTTCTTCCCTTGGTAATATTTGCCTATGATGGTCCTAGATACATTTGTGAAATACATTTCTACAACTTTTCCCCTTTTCCCTCTGTTGTGTGGTCATGGACTGTACCCTGGACACTCAGCGTCCCTCCCTTGACACACTGCCAGGTACCTCTCCATACTCTTAAGCACTAAGCAACCCCATCCTAAACTTAGCTTTATCAAGAACCTCCCCTTATTCAGCTGTCTCCGTAGGAAAAGCTACTGAATAAATATTGAATAAATTAAGAAATTAAATGCACAATAAAATACTTTGGAAATGTATGCTCCTCATTTTACCTCTTAGAATATAAGATCTTGAGTGCTTTGAAAGCATTCATCCATCCATCAACCCGAGGGGAGATTATAATTTTTTTGCATAAGGAATTCAGTGAGAAAGATAGGAATCAGTCAGCTTCTAACATACGAAATAGATTGTGAACAAAACATTAGGCCAGAGGGCCAACCTGGCATTAAGAAAGTCTTCTCCAAGTCTCTTCATTGCTCCCTTTTAGTTACAACTTAGCCTACAGGGCTTATGCTCTGATTACTCCTCCACTGTAGAAAAGAGAGGTCTTTTCCTATGATATTTAGGCAGCTCCATGGCAGTTGCAAAAGAGCTGGCCATGCCTTAGTGACGAAAGGACAGCAGTGACAATGGCAGCAGAAGGATAAAGCGGAAGACTAGTCTCGGGAGGACCAGCTCCTCTTTTGACTCCAGAGATTGTGAGAAAGAGAAGAGGAGAGAGAGTAAAGCAGTCAGACACTTTCCTCCTTCTTCATCATTAGGTAAACTGAAAGGAACTCCAAGAAACAAGTTGGGATTGGAGAGGAAGCCACCTTTGTAGCTGCTTTAAATCAAGTTGGGTCATAGTCACAGAGATCTGATAATGCAGCGAGCTCAGGCAGACAGGCACTGAAGCCGACTTTTTCTGAGCCATGCTTGGTCTCATATGCATTGACAGATCTCAAAAAGAGCTGAGAATCTGGCTGAGAAATGAAAAGAGTGAAATGGTTTTATAGCAAGACTTGCAATGAGACCTCTTAACCCAGGGCTTAATGATAGTCACAGCCAGACCTCACAGGGTTCTCTAACACCAGTAAGAGCAGAGATGATGCACAATCAGCTGAAGATTGGGCTTCCCTCATAGCTCAGTTGGTAAAGAATCTGCCTGCAATGCAGGAGACCTGGGTTTGATTCCTGGGTTGGGAAGATCCCCTGGAGAGGGAAATGGCAACCCACTCCAGTATTCTTGCCTGGAGAATCCCATGGACAGAGGAGCCTGGCAGGCTACTGTCCATGAGGTCGCAAGATCTGGACACGACTCAGTGACTAAACTACCACCTCCACAGACAAGGATCACCATGTCCAAGCTAAGACTGGCTAGATGGAAAGTTGTACTGCCCACAGCCCTCAACTGCTGCATGCTAGCAGGGCAGGCAGCACCCATGTTGACCTAGCTGGTAATCCAGAGGTGGAAGGAGGAGCACTGCTCCTGAGAACCCTGTTCTTCCCTTCAGTTCAGCTCAGTTCAGTCTCTCAGTCATGTCCAACTCTTTGCGACCTCGTGAATTGCAGCACGCCAGGGCTCCCTGTCCATCACCAACTCCTGGAGCTCACTCAAACTCACATCCATCAAGTTGGTAATGCCATCCAGCCATCTCATCCTCTGTCGTCCCCTTCTCCTTCCACCTCCAATCCCTCCCAGCATCAGAGTCTTTTCCGATGAGTCAGCTCTTCTTATGAGGTGGCCAAAGTACTGGACTTTCAGCTTTAGCATCAGTCCTTCCAATGAACACCCAGGACTGATCTCCTTTAGAATGGACTGGTTGGATCTCCTTGCAGTCCAAGGGACTCTCAAGAGTCTTCTCCAATACCACAGTTCAAAACCATTAATTCTTTGGTGCACAGCTTTCTTCACAGTCCAAATCTTACATCCATACATGAACACAGGAAAAACCATAGCCTTGACTAGATGGACCTTTGTTGGCAAAGTAATGTCTCTGCTCTTCAATATGCTATCTAGGTTGGTCATAACTTTCCTTCCAAGGAGTAAGCGTCTTTTAACTTCATGGCTGCAATCACCATCTGCAGTGATTTTGGAGCCCAAAAAAATAGTCTGACACCGTTTCCACTGTTTCCCCATCTATTTCCCATGAAGTGATGGGATCAGATGCCATGATCTTCATTTTCTGAATGTTGAACTTTAAGCCAACTTTTTCACTCTCCTCTTTCACTTTCATTAAGAGGCTTTTTAGTTCTTCTTCACCTTCTGCCATAAGGGTGGTGTCATCTGCATATCTGAGATTATTGATATTTCTCCAGGCAATCTTGATTCCAGCTTGAGCTTCTTCCAGCCCAGCTTTTCTCATGATGTACTCTGTATATAAGTTAAAGAAGCAGGGAGACAATATACAACCTTGACATACTCCTTTTCCTATTTGCAACCAGTTTGTTGTTCCATATTCAGTTCTAACTGTTGCTTCCTGACCGGCATACAGGTTTCTCAAGAGGCAGGTCAGGTGGTCTGGTGTTCCCATCTCTTGAAGACTTTTCCACAGTTTATTGTGATCCATATAGTCAAAGGCTTTGGCATAGTCAATAAAGCAGAAATAGATGTTTTTCTGGAACTCTCTTGGTTTTTCGGTGATCCAGTGGATGTTGGCAATTTGATCTCTGGTTCCTCTGCCTTTTCTAATTCCAGGTTGAACATGTGGAAGTTCCCAGTTCATGTATTGCTGAAACCTGGCTTGGAGAATTTTGAGCACCCTGAGATCCCACAAGTCCCCCCTTCTCTTTCTCATTCACTCATATATTTACACAGGGAAAGGAGGCTTTTAAAGATAATGGGAATTTGTAACCAAAAGATGTTAATTACTTCTATAAAAGATTGTTTAAATTATTAGATCTAACTGAATTTTAAGTTTGACTGGATTCTTTATGTATTTTTTGCACCTACCATTTGAAGAAAACCAGAGTGTTTACCCATAAAATACTAACCCTTAGTTAGTACTTTTCTGCTTTTCTCATTTGCAGTGTGTAGGCTAAAGACTGTGGCTCCCTTCACATCATGGCTGACAATAATTGCATAATTTACCTTTTCTGGGATATGGGTGTTTTAGCGGGTAATTCTAAGAGGTCCAACTTTGTAAATGGAAGGACTTAATTTTAATGTTTAGTACAGGAGTTGGCAAACTACAGCCAGAAGACCAAATCCAGCCTGGTTTGTTTTTGTAAATAAAGTTTTATTGGGGAACAGCCATGCTCATTTGTTTACACATTTGTCTCTAACTTCTTTTTCAGTATGACAGCAGAGTTGAGTAGTAGCAACAGAATCTATATGGCCTGCAAAGCCAAAAATGTTTATGAGAAGGTTTGCTAACCCTTGGTGTAGAATAATATTATTTTACTGAACAACTTGTCTGGTCCCATTTTTAGATAGATGAGGTCACTGAGATCCTGAGAGCTTAAGTGACATGTCCAAGATCACATCAAAAAGAAGGAGAGCAGTCAGTATAACAAACCATGAAATTTTAAATATGGTAAAAGGCTTGTGGGGAAATTTTTATATATTTGGGGTTCTTTGATGAGTTTTGTCTTTAGCTGATTTTCCTGTGATTGCACAATTATTAGAAACTAAAATGATTAATAAACCCTGAAGAAAATAAAATAATCACCAGGGTTTTATAACAAGAGAAAACTCAGTTCAGTCAATGTGCCCCTGACATACTAAGACCTTCATTTTGGGACGTATGTATGTTATCATCGTATATAAGATAAGTGCGTTCCAAAGGAGGGTCCAATGTGTCATATTGCACGGCTTAGGAATTTGGAAGACAATCTTAAATACAGGTTGCTGGAATCCCAGATGAAATCCCATCTGGGAGGAATCTTTCTCTGATCTATTGTAAGAGACTGTCAGAGAAACAAGGGCTACATAGCTTCGTGCTGCCTCCCTGTCTCTTAAAGAAACTGGGCCAAGGAGGTACACAACATAGAATGGCTGCCAAACTGCTGTCTCTGCTCACCTTCCTCAGAAGAGTCCTCTCTACCTGCCCTTGCATTTCATCTCTGAACCTCGTGTTCCTGTCTCACCTCCTGCTCTTTAGAGCTGGTCCTGCCACTCCACTGAAAGAACAAGGGCTTTTCAGCCTTTACCTCATCTGACCCCCTGAGACATCTGACATCTTTGCTCACACCCTTTTAAATAATGCTTTTTCTTCCCTTGGCTTATGTCCTGTTCAAGTAATTCTCTTGACTTTTTTTCAAGCTCATCCTTCATCTGTCTCCGCCCTCAAATGTGGACCTCAAGATCCTAATCTCTCCTTTAAAAAATCTCCTGGTATATACTCACCTGGGAAATCTCTTGTACAGTCATGACTTCCGTAGCTAGCTGACTGGAGTTGTTTCGCAAATCTGTTTCCAGCCTACATCTCTCTCCTCAACTAAAATGCATGCCTGTTTGTTCACAGAACATTTCTTCTAGATTTCCCTCAGTTTCACTTTCTCAGCCTTACAAAGTTTAAAGCTGAAAGCACAATCATTCCCCTAAACCTGATCAGTTCAGTTCAGTTCAGTTCAGTCACTCAGTCATGTCCGACTTATTGCGACCCCAGAATCGCAGCATGCCAGGCCTCCCTGTCCATCCTAACTCCCGGAGTCTACTCAAACTCATGTCAATCGAGTCAGTGATGTCATACAGCCATCTCATCCTCTGTCATCCCCTTATCCTCCTGCCCTCAATTCCTCCCAGCATCAGGGTCTTTTCCAAAGAGTCAACTCTTTGCATGAGGTGGCCAAAGTTTTGGAGTTTCAGCTTTAGCAACAGTCCTTCCAAAGAACACCCAGGACTGATCTCCTTCAGAATGGACTGGTTGGACCTCTGTGCAGTCCAAGGGACTCTCAAGAGTCTTCTCCAATACCACAGTTCCAAAGCATCAATTCTTTGGTGCTCAGCTTTCTTCACAGTCCAACTCCCACATCCATACATGACTACTGGAAAAATCATAGCCTTGACCAGATGGACCTTTGTTGGGAAAGTAATGTCTCTGCTTNGGGAAACAGTGGAAACAGTGACTGACTTTATTTTGGGGGGCTCCAAAATCACTGCAGATGGTGATTGCAACCATGAAGTTAAAAGATGCTTACTCCTTGGAAGAAAAGTTAATACCAACCTAGACAGTTTATTAAAAAGCAGAGACATTACTTTCCCAACAAAGGTCCATCTAGTCAAGGCTATGATTTTTCCAGAGTCATGTGTGGATGTGAGAGTTGGACTATAAAGAAACCTGAGCACCAAAGAACTGATTCTTTTGAACTGTGATGTTGGAGAAGACTCTTGAGAGTCCCTTGGGCTGCAAAGAGATCGAACCAATCCATCCTAAAGGAAATCAGTCCTGGGTGTTCTTTGAAAGGACTGATGTTGAAGCTGAAACTCCAATACTTTGGCCATCTGATGTGAATAGCTCACTCATTTGAAAAGACCCGGATGCTGAGAAAGATTGAGTGCAGGAGGAGAAGTGGACGACAGAGGATAAGATGGTTGGATGGCATCACTGACTCAGTGGATGTGAGTTTGGGTAAACTCTGAGAGTTGGTATTGGACAGGAAGCCCTGGCATTGTTTGGTTCATGGTGTTGCAAAGAGTGAGACACGACTGAGAGACTGAACTGAATTGAAGTTTCTGCCATCATCTAATAAGACACTAGACTCTAGAAAAGGAAGACCAGAATCCTTACTTTGTTATCACTGTGGATCCTGGAATTCATCACCCTGATTGAATAACTTTGTGGTGGTAATCTGCTCCTTGCTGGGCAAGACTTTAACTGGCTGCAGTTGGTTGTGGAATTTTCCAGTTTCTCCATCCATCTTGGATAATCTTAATGGCCTCACTTTTAAAGCAATGGAGTCAAGTGAGTGGTAATTCTTGGAGTAATTTATTTAGAATACTGTTGGTGAAAATTCTTCTAGAGAAAATAATGCAATAGCTACAGTTAGAATAATCTTCTTAGAGGCAGACTATAGCACTTAATTCAGCACTTAGTACATTATAAAGAGGAAATGCAGTGGATAGAGCCTGAGTTTGAAGTCTGGCTCAGCTATTAACTAACTTTATGACTCTGGACAAGTTTCATTGTCTCCCAGTGCATCAGTTTCTTCAACTGAAAAATGGAGATGGTAATAATAGTATCCTTCACATTGTATGGATGTGAGGGTTATATTTACATATATATACGGATGGATATACGTGTGTGTGCTTACATGTATTACTGGGAATGGTATTTGGTATTTAACATGTTGCTTATTACTATTTTTAGCTTTTTAGATGACTAAGGGGAAAAAAATCAAGGTCCAGTAGCCATGAAAAAAGACATTTTTATCTAGAAGGCTGAGCAGTCTTCCTCTTTTATACCAATGAAAACAACCACCAAACTCTCAACTCTCCAATTAAACTGAACACTGAATAACAAGCTTGTATATCTTGCATTTTTTAGCCTATTATACTAGGCAAGCAACTTTCACTTACTCTTATATTAGGTAGCAGTAAAAACAAGAAAAGAATGAACAGGCTTTTGAACGTGCAGTTTTTTATTTTATGTGCAAATACTTTAATGAATGTCTCCGTAAATAGTTAGAGCAAGCAATTATAGAAACTTCAAACACCAGGGAGCCCTGTTAATATGAACCACTGTGCATTTCAGTAGATGTGATCTCTATGACATTTGATTCACACAGCAACCAAATTTCAAGATGTAGAATGCTCAGGTATTACTGTCCTCCTTTTACAAAAAAGAAGATCAGAAAATAACACAAGCCCTGTATTTTCTGATTTCTTGTCAAAATGCACATTATAATATCTTTTTCTTGTTTTTAAACTTTATTTTGTATGAGGCTTCCCTGGTAACTCAGACTGTAAAGAATCTGCCTGCAATGCAGGAGACCGGGGTTCGATCCCAGGATGTGTGGTATTGAAAAAATCAGGCTGTTCTATACCACTTTACACCCCAGAGAATCTGAATAGAATCTCTCAAAGCCCTTTTGATAACGTTTTTCAAATTCAAGGAGCTCCTTATGAAGATTCTTACTTGTATTTTCATTGTTATTGATGCTAATCAGGAAATCTACTGGTACAAAAGAAACTAAGGAATCAGGGGGATAAAAAAAGTATAAAATAGTTTAACAAAGAAAATAGACATCACATATTTGTCTACTGTTCTGTAATCCATGCTGTGTTTCATGATATTATTGCATCCATCTATTTCTCTCCCTTTCTAGCACCGCCAGCTACCACTCTGTTCCATGCTACCAAGAATTCTCACCTGGATTGCTATGATATCCTCCTAACTGATCTCCCTGCAACCACTCAGTACTCTCCAAATCTGTTCTGCAGTTTGTTGACAGAATCACATTTTTAAAATATGAATCTTACTGTTTCACTTCTTTATGCTTAAATTCCTTTATTGGATTTCCACTGATCTTGAGATAAAACCCAAATCCTTTAACAAGGCTTGTAAGATCCAGTATGGTGAAGCTCCAGCTGCTCATTGTAGAGTTTGCAGATTGTTAGTAACACCCATTTCTCTTTTCTTGTGACATAGAGGGTTTACATTTCCCAGTCTCCCTGACTGTTAGTGATGATCATGTAACTGAACTTAACTAATGGAATGAGAGCTAAAATGATGCTCTGATATTTTCAGGCCTGGCCTGTAAAAACCTCCCATCATACTACCAGATGACTGAGATGGTGGAACTTATGATGACTTCGAAAGCCACATGTTTAAGATGATACAATAATTTCAGCATAGCATGCATCTCTGACGATGGGTTCCCCAGGATCAGTCAACACCACCTCTCACTTGGAATTGCAAGGACACAGTGAAAGAAGGGAGCATGGCAAGCATGAAGAACTGAGAGATCTATTCAGTTGGTGTGGAGACAGTACACAATGGGCAGCACTGTGGGTAGGTGGGGGGAGCAGAAGATAATGTATTGGTTATAGTAGACTAGTCTTTAAAGTTTTTAAAATTTATTTTTGGCTGCACTGGATCTTCATTGCTGTGCATGGGCTTTCTCTAGCTGCGGTGAGTGGAGGCTGCTCTTCCTTGTGGTGTACGGGCTTCTCATTGTGGTGGCTTCTCTTGCTGCAGAGCACAGGCTCTAGGCACGTGGGTTCAGTAGATGTGGTACACTGGCTTAGGAGCCCCATGGCAGGCAGGATCCACCTGGACCGGAATGAAACCAGTGTCCCCTGCATTGGCAGGCAGATTCTCAAACCACTGAACCACCAGGGAAGCCCTATAGTAGACTAGTCTGCAGCAACAATTAGATCATTAGACCCAAGCATACAATGACTCAAAACAATAATTGTTTATTTCTTTCCCATAGAACATTTGAAGACAACTCCAGGGTAGGATCATGAATAACGTAGATGGGTACCTGTCACTAAAACTTCCTCATTAATTCTGTTCATCCTTCAGATATTAGCTTGTGCATGCAGTGCTAAGTTGCCCAGTTGTGTCCAACTCTTTGCAGCACATGAACTGTAGCCTGTTGGTCTCCTCGGTCCATGGGATTCCCCAGGCAAGAATACTGGAGTGAGTTGCCATTTCCTCCTCCAAGGAATCTTCCTGACCCAGGGATCAAACCTCTGTCTCGTGCATTGGCAAGTGGATTCTTTACCACTGAGCCACCTGGGAAACCTGACCTTATCTCAGATTATACTATTTCATGAATGTCCTTTCTGAACTCAGGTTCTCTCCGTGTATTTCTCTGTGTAATTTTCCTTCATAGATCTTGTGATGACTATGACTTTATAGTTTTTGTACGCTCTTTATAGTTTTTGTACGCTCATTTAATTACATTATGTCTGTTTCCTAGACTTTAAATTCTGTAAGGGAGCAGAGCACAGTGTCTGTTTTTGTTCATTCAACCTTTACATAGTGGCTTGATAAAGGACAATCAATAATTTCTGTTGAATGAATGAATCAGACTGTTAACTCACATCATTAAGAAAACATTTTTAAAGTATAATTTATAGCTGCATGTTATGGTGCAAAAATGTTTTTCCAAACATTAAATGTTATTTTGCCACTTTGTCTTTAAGTGTTTTAATAATTGCTGCATACTTTAAGATCATCATCTCAATGGGACACAGGACTTGATTTACAGCTCTTTTACCAGCCATCCAGCCAGCTGCCCTCGTTTATCTTATTTGCCTTAAGTATTTTGACTTTCTCTGATAGTTGGTAACTACATACAATTTCTGGATTTTTTTTTAACCAAATAAACTCTTGGTTGGGGAGCCTAAAGAATTAAATATACAAGGAATCAGTTATATTCTGGCTGTAACTTTGTATAGTGAAGAAAAAAAGAGCATGGGCTTCAAGTAAATCTAGTTTATGTTTGCCAGATGTATAAGTATGTCCCATGCAATACTTGGGAGATACTTTTTTCTAAAACAATTATATCTTATTTATCTGAATCTAAAATTTAATTGGGTATCCTATTTTTCTTTGCTTCATATGGCAGCCTATTTCTAGTTCTACCACTTACTAGATTTCACACCTCAGGAATTTTGCATTGAGAGAATTAAAGGAGATATAAAATTTAAAGTGCTTAGTATAATCTCAGGTACTATGTGCTGACACAGCACTCAAAAATATTTATTCTCATTATTAATTTTTTTGTTTTTTAAAATTTATTTTTATTACTTGTATTCTCATTAATATATGTCATAGTAAAAAGTACTATTTATTGCAATGATTCCATTACTTATAATTTTTGTTACTGTTAAATTGCAAAGTCGTGTGTGACTCTTTGCAACCCCATGGATTATAGCCCACCAGTCTCTTCTGTCCACGGGATTTCCCAGGCAAGAATACTGGAGTGGGATGCCATTTCCTTCTCCAGGGGATCTTCCCTACACAGGGACTGAACCCGTGTCTCCTGTACTAGCAGGCAGACTTTTTTATTACTGAGCCATCAGGGAAGCCCATTACTTATAACAATGAACTACAATTTCTTGTGTGTCCTATTATATATAAGGTATCGTTCTAAACCCTTCGCATATATTATTTCTTTCATTTCTTCCAGTGAGCCTTGAAAAAGTGTTACATTATCTCCACTTTACACAAACAAGATGCAGAGTTTGGCTCACTGCCCTGGGAATAACATTCAAGTCATGAAGACTGCATCAGATCCAACTGATTTCAGGACCTTCTTTCTCCAATACACTGCAATTCCTGCCTGCTACAAATGGGGCCGAGTCCATCTATGGATGAGCATTCTTTCATATTTCACAGGACTGCTTTCCTCTAGCTCCTCTGTAACCCGGGGGAGTTGATTTTGCTGCCCACCTGGTAAATCCACCATTCATTTTGCACCAAGAGCTGATTTTATAGAAATCTAAATACACTTTACTAGACTTACATGTTAACACTAAAAGAAAAAAGTTCCCTGTTTGCCTTTTGTTGGGGCGACCCTTTGGTTTTATAGGCTTGTTTGAGTAAGTAATTATTCTGGTAATGCCAAGGCCTCCTTTATTGAGTCATAAATGCATCCTGGACCACTCAGAACAACCAGCAGGCCCTTCCCTTTGAGCCTCGCAGGTAAACATTGCTTAGCTAGATGGGAGTTGGCTTGCCTGCCCCTGAAGGTTTCTCTTTCTCTGGAAATCTCCTATGAAACCATGTGAAGGGGGGAAAAAGGATCAGATAATTGGGATCTTTAAGATGGTTATTATGAAAAATGTTCTGGAACCAATTCAAATACCAATCAGAAACCACATTGTTCAACTAAATCACTTTCAGATGCCACATAAGATACAAAATACAATTATTTCCAGTTTAAAAATATAATGTTTCTTAAAAAAAAAAACAACAGTATTTTATTTTATTATTTAAAAGAAAAAAAACCTGCCTTGGCTAGAATTCAGGCCCGTCACAGATGATGTACAGACAGGCTTTGTGCAGGGCCCTTTGGATCCAGGGCCTATAGACCTCACTGCGATGTATTTAAAAGTTCCTTAAAATGGATGTGACGGCTGTTTTCTTTGTGTATTACAGAAATATACAGAGTTCAGAGGCTCCGTGGCTACACTTTGGGCATGTATGTCATTAGAGGAATGAAAAAAAGATGATGGCCAAATGCTGTATTAAAATCCCATTAGAAACGCTGGGAGGAATTTATGGCCCCAGCCTCTTTTATCTGACAGGCGTCAGTTTGGTGAGACAGTTTCCTTCTTGACATTTTCTTTTCTTTTTTTCCTTTCTTTCCTATTTCTCTTCTTTCTTTCCTTCGCTTCCCCACTCTCCCTCTTTTCCTCCCTCTGATTCTTCCTTTCCTTCCTCTCTCTCTCTTTGCCCTCCTCTTCCTTTTTTATTTCTTCCAGTTCTCAACTTGGCCATAGAATGTCTGGATGTTGTCTTGACTACTAGAAAGGCAAATATTGTCAGGTTTCTGTCAGTATTTGCTCTTCTTTACTGTCTCCCACATCAGGCAGCATTGAGGGGGAAGGTCGTTTATCCTTTTTCCAGATAGACTTTCTCCTCTAGTCGAGGATTCATTCCATCCATGAATGTTTATCTGAGCCGTCATCACTGTGACGAGGAGCAAGGGGGTTAACGCCCCACATGACCTCAAGGAATGATTTCTGTTACAGCAGCTCCCTTATGAACCATCAGACTCTGAGCGTGAACTTTAATGGACTCAGAACCACTTCTCCAGCCTGGGAGTCATAGGTCATTGGCTTTCCAGGTAAATCTTCCATAAACTGTCAGGAGAGGTGCGGATTTTTATCCTTCTTCAGATCTGAAGGCCTTGCTGTTGCCCTCTGTGGAACAGGAGGGAAATTCCAAATCATTACTCCATTGAGGATTGAGTTACTTACGGAATAATACGGAAAATTCAGCGACAAGAGTCGCTATAGGGTCTAACAATAGGAGCAGCAAGAGCCAGGAGGTCTGGTTGTGGTCCCGTTTTGCCACTTACACGATGTGTGGTCGTCAGCAAGTGGTTGTCTCTCTGGGCTCAGTTCACTTATCTGGAAAAAAAGGGCTGCTTCTGAAAAGCTCTCATTCTAGGAAACCAGCTCACCAGGAGTTAGACAGGGAGATAGTATTGTTTTGAGAAATTTTAACCAATGATGCATAGTAGCCACTGTAGTTCTTTTTTTTTCCCCAAAAATTTAGTAGTGAGAGAAGGATAAATAATTCCATACTTGAGGGAACTCAAAGTCACTGACCACACATCAGTTCACTTATTTACTCTCATGCTCATCTCGGTCTACCAGCCTAAAAGCCACCCGAGGACAAGGATGATGCCACCCATCCCTGGATCCTCACCTCTGTGCCTGTTTCTTGAGTGTGGGGACAAAGACGTAGAAGTTAGGTAGTGCTCATGGTGAGGAAAGTGAAGCAAAAGAAGTCCAAAAGATAGGTAGAAAACAGAGCCATTGTCACAGAAATAAAGGCAGAGGAGCGTCTGAGGAACAGCAAGTGGTGACCCAGTGATGAACATCACAGGTAGGCAAGGAGATCAGGCCCTTCAACTGAGAAGTATCCATGGTCAGTCTCTCGCGAGAAGAACTGCTGTACTGTGATTTCACCTGGCAACTTTCATCCGAGGATGTTAAACTTGCTTATGATCTTGGGAAAGTAGGAAAACAGCATTGTCATTTAAAGTTGAATAAACTGAATTTTGAAGAAATTAATCTTTCACTAAATGCTACATAGCAATAGAAGATAAGTGCCAAGTCTATACCCCTGACCTTTTAGATCCCATGCCCTCTAGACTGTATTGTACACTTTACTTCTTTTTAAAAAATATTTATTTGTTTGTGTGTCAAGTCTTAGTTGTGGCATGGGGGATCTTTGTTGTGGCATGTGGAATCTTTCATTGCAGTGTTCGGGCTTCTCTCTAGTTGGGGCATGCAGGCTCAGTAGTTGCAATGCATGGGCTTAATTGCCCCCTACCCCACTACCCTGGCATGTGGGATCTTAGTTCCCCAACCAGGGATTGAACCCGTGACCCCTACACTGGAAGGCAGACTCTTGAACATTGGACCATAAGGGAAGTCCCTTTAGTTTTTAATATCATGGCATGGACTAGTTAGCGATAAGTGGCAAAATGTCCTAGAAGCTGGCAGAGTGTACTTTGAGGCCCAGAAGATCACTGTACTTGCACCACAGGCTTACTTCTCACTACATCCTTGAATCAAACGAAAGGCAGAATTTGAACTACTTTATAGTAAAGAATTACCTGCAAAAATAGCAGAATAATCAGTAGCAGGCAAGAGAAGGGAAATGTAAACGTTTGATGATGCTTATGTTCCAATGACCGTCTTAGCAGAGCATTCTGTATCTGCAAGAAGGACTGGCTTATGGGAAACTATGCCAATAGGATTTAAAGCATGCATGCTGCTCAGGTGCTAAGTCTTGTCAGACTCTTTGTGACCCCCTGGACTATAGTCCACCAGACTCTTCCATCCGTGGGATTAACCTGGCAAGAATACTAGAGTGGGTTATCATTTCCTCCTCCAGGGGATCTTCTCAACCCAGGGATCAAAAAGAGGCTCCTGCCTCAAAAGAGGCAGGCAGATTCTTTACCACTGTGCCACCTGGGAAGACCTAGGTTTTAATGCTAACTTCAAATTATAGATCCAGCTCCAAAATAGATAGACTATGGTCAGAGATGAACCGTTTAGATAATTTAGTCTTATTTCTAAGGAATATTAAAATGCTCTCTGAGAAAAAAAATTGGAAATACCCAAAGAGTTAGGAAATCAGAAGCTAGAAAGATCATGGACTTTTGCAGGAAAATTATACCAAGGATATTATTTTTTTTGATAAAAAACATATAATATTGGTGAGAAAGGAAAAGCGGATGTTATCTATTAGAGTTTTTATAGACTAGCTGGAAATTGCAAAATTATGTATTTATTTTGAAAGCTACTTTCAGTTGGGATGTATTATTTTTCAAAGGCTGCTTGTGAAAGAACCAAGAAAACAAAAAGTCAAGGTGCTAGATTTTGGAAAGCAATATGGTTTACATCTCTTTCTTATTCATTATTTTTATTGCTTCCCTGAAAGAAAAAGAATATGGAATATTAATGAAACTGACACTTAAACTCTTACTTTGAGAGTCTTGCTGCTGCTGCTGCTAAATCACTTCAGTCGTGTCTGACTCTGTGCGATCCCAGAGATGGCAGCCCACCAGGCTCCACCACCCCTGGGATTCTCCAGGCAAGAACACTGGAGTGGGTTGCCATTTCCTTCTCCAATGCATGAAAGTGAAAAGTGNGAGCAGCAAGAGCCAGGAGGTCTGGTTGTGGTCCCGTTTTGCCACTTACACGATGTGTGGTCGTCAGCAAGTGGTTGTCTCTCTGGGCTCAGTTCACTTATCTGGAAAAAAAGGGCTGCTTCTGAAAAGCTCTCATTCTAGGAAACCAGCTCACCAGGAGTTAGACAGGGAGATAGTATTGTTTTGAGAAATTTTAACCAATGATGCATAGTAGCCACTGTAGTTCTTTTTTTTTCCCCAAAAATTTAGTAGTGAGAGAAGGATAAATAATTCCATACTTGAGGGAACTCAAAGTCACTGACCACACATCAGTTCACTTATTTACTCTCATGCTCATCTCGGTCTACCAGCCTAAAAGCCACCCGAGGACAAGGATGATGCCACCCATCCCTGGATCCTCACCTCTGTGCCTGTTTCTTGAGTGTGGGGACAAAGACGTAGAAGTTAGGTAGTGCTCATGGTGAGGAAAGTGAAGCAAAAGAAGTCCAAAAGATAGGTAGAAAACAGAGCCATTGTCACAGAAATAAAGGCAGAGGAGCGTCTGAGGAACAGCAAGTGGTGACCCAGTGATGAACATCACAGGTAGGCAAGGAGATCAGGCCCTTCAACTGAGAAGTATCCATGGTCAGTCTCTCGCGAGAAGAACTGCTGTACTGTGATTTCACCTGGCAACTTTCATCCGAGGATGTTAAACTTGCTTATGATCTTGGGAAAGTAGGAAAACAGCATTGTCATTTAAAGTTGAATAAACTGAATTTTGAAGAAATTAATCTTTCACTAAATGCTACATAGCAATAGAAGATAAGTGCCAAGTCTATACCCCTGACCTTTTAGATCCCATGCCCTCTAGACTGTATTGTACACTTTACTTCTTTTTAAAAAATATTTATTTGTTTGTGTGTCAAGTCTTAGTTGTGGCATGGGGGATCTTTGTTGTGGCATGTGGAATCTTTCATTGCAGTGTTCGGGCTTCTCTCTAGTTGGGGCATGCAGGCTCAGTAGTTGCAATGCATGGGCTTAATTGCCCCCTACCCCACTACCCTGGCATGTGGGATCTTAGTTCCCCAACCAGGGATTGAACCCGTGACCCCTACACTGGAAGGCAGACTCTTGAACATTGGACCATAAGGGAAGTCCCTTTAGTTTTTAATATCATGGCATGGACTAGTTAGCGATAAGTGGCAAAATGTCCTAGAAGCTGGCAGAGTGTACTTTGAGGCCCAGAAGATCACTGTACTTGCACCACAGGCTTACTTCTCACTACATCCTTGAATCAAACGAAAGGCAGAATTTGAACTACTTTATAGTAAAGAATTACCTGCAAAAATAGCAGAATAATCAGTAGCAGGCAAGAGAAGGGAAATGTAAACGTTTGATGATGCTTATGTTCCAATGACCGTCTTAGCAGAGCATTCTGTATCTGCAAGAAGGACTGGCTTATGGGAAACTATGCCAATAGGATTTAAAGCATGCATGCTGCTCAGGTGCTAAGTCTTGTCAGACTCTTTGTGACCCCCTGGACTATAGTCCACCAGACTCTTCCATCCGTGGGATTAACCTGGCAAGAATACTAGAGTGGGTTATCATTTCCTCCTCCAGGGGATCTTCTCAACCCAGGGATCAAAAAGAGGCTCCTGCCTCAAAAGAGGCAGGCAGATTCTTTACCACTGTGCCACCTGGGAAGACCTAGGTTTTAATGCTAACTTCAAATTATAGATCCAGCTCCAAAATAGATAGACTATGGTCAGAGATGAACCGTTTAGATAATTTAGTCTTATTTCTAAGGAATATTAAAATGCTCTCTGAGAAAAAAAATTGGAAATACCCAAAGAGTTAGGAAATCAGAAGCTAGAAAGATCATGGACTTTTGCAGGAAAATTATACCAAGGATATTATTTTTTTTGATAAAAAACATATAATATTGGTGAGAAAGGAAAAGCGGATGTTATCTATTAGAGTTTTTATAGACTAGCTGGAAATTGCAAAATTATGTATTTATTTTGAAAGCTACTTTCAGTTGGGATGTATTATTTTTCAAAGGCTGCTTGTGAAAGAACCAAGAAAACAAAAAGTCAAGGTGCTAGATTTTGGAAAGCAATATGGTTTACATCTCTTTCTTATTCATTATTTTTATTGCTTCCCTGAAAGAAAAAGAATATGGAATATTAATGAAACTGACACTTAAACTCTTACTTTGAGAGTCTTGCTGCTGCTGCTGCTAAATCACTTCAGTCGTGTCTGACTCTGTGCGATCCCAGAGATGGCAGCCCACCAGGCTCCACCACCCCTGGGATTCTCCAGGCAAGAACACTGGAGTGGGTTGCCATTTCCTTCTCCAATGCATGAAAGTGAAAAGTGAAAGGGAAGTTGCTCAGTTGTGTCCGACTCTTAGCAACCCCATGGACTGCAGAGTCTTACTGAACACTAAAAAAATGACATAATTTAGACAAATTTATTTATATTTTATAAAATAGTAATATTTATGCTGTTTATTAGATACATATTTCTCCATAATCATATTGATTCCATAATAAATACAGAAAGGACACATATAAAATTGCCATTCTTTATTCAAATTTAAGTTTTCTGCACCTTGATTTCCTTATCTATAAAATGGAGATTATAACAGCTAATTCTGAGGGTCACTGTGAGCATTAAACACAATGATTTGTGTAAAACAGCAGAATGCCTGGCATATGGTAATGATACCAATAACAAATATCAAGCACTTACTCTGTACTAGATACTTCAAGTTTTTATAAATTGTTAATTTATTTGGCATTTACAACAATATTATGGTGGATATAGACACTGTAAACCCATTTTGTGGAAGAAGACACTGTACCATAGTTTAGAGAGTTTAAGTAACTTTCCTGATCTTATAAGCAGTGTAGCTGAGATTCAGACCCAGACAATCTGACTTTACTGCTCATACCTGGCAACTATTATGGTTATTACTACAACTACTAGGCTGAAATTGCAGCAATACGAATTTAAATATAGACATGAAGTTCTTGACTGTAAAGATTATGAAAAGTGGATTGGAAAATTTTGAAGTATAAAAATCCCTAGGGATTCTTAAACATATCCCAGCTGTCAGCTGTGGTTCTACTATCCTGTGGAGACTTAGATCAGCTTTGTCTAAAATTCCAGTTTGGTACCTATGCAAGTTCAGAGCCATCTCGACAATTTTTGTGAATTCTTAATGGCTTTCTTCCTCATGGTTTTCTCTGCTTTGCTTTGGACTCATTTTGCATCACCCAAACATAGACTCCACTTTCCCAAAATATGTGATTAGTTTTATGGTTTTTCTGAAGATCTGAGAGGTTATGGGAGAAGTCACATCACACATGATATTATTGAATTCTTGGCTTCTCTTCCAGTCCTCATTCCACACAAGAACAAACATGCTTGACAAACAAGTCATTTCCAACCATCTTGTACATGGTGGAGCGAGGATTGCGGAGAGTATCCCATTAGCAGATAGGCTGATCAAGTCAATGCAAGTGAGAAGAGAAACTTCTTTATTCACCAAGCTATTCCTCTTAAGCTTCCCTGAGAACTCAGTTTGTAAAGTATCTGCCTGCAATACAGGAGACCTCAGTTTGATTCCTGGGTCAGGAAGATCCATTGGAGAAGGGATAGGCTACCCACTCCAGTATTCTTGGGCTTCCCTTATGGCTCAGTTCATCAAGAATTTGCTTGCAATGCAGGAGACCTGGGTTTGATCTCTGGGTTGGGAAGATTCCCTGGAGAAGGGAACAGCTACCCATTCCAGTATTCTGGCCTGGAGAATTCATGCCCAAAGAGTGGGACACAACTGAGTGATTTTCACTTTCATTCCTCTTAAGCCCGACATTTTCTTTATACCAATAAGAGAAAAATAAAATAGAAATCACTGAAGCTAACATTTCTGATTTTATTGATCAGAGTCTTCTCTTTTTTGTCGTTGATGAATCTTGCTAAAGATTTATCAATTTTGCTTATCTTTTCAAAGAGCCAGATCTTAGTTTAGTTAATCTTTTCTATTGTTTTTTGATCTGTATTTCATTTAGTTCTACTCTGATCTTTATAATTTCTTCCACTATTAACACTCTATGTTGTGTTTTTGTCATTGTTGTTTTTTTCTAATTCCTTTAGGTGTAAAGTTAGGTTGTTTGAGATTGTTCTCCTTGATTTTTGAGGTAGGCTTGTCTTGCTATAATTTTCCCTGTTAGAACTGCTTTTGCTGCATCCCATAGATTTTGGATCATTGTATTTTCATTATCATTTGTCTCCAGGTTTTTGTTTGTTTGTTTGTTTCTTTGATTTCTTCAGTGTTCTATTGATTGTTTAGTAGCATATTGGTTAGCCTCTACATGTTTGTGATTTTGCATTTTTTTTCTTGTAGATGATTTTTAATTTGCTAATGTTGTGAACAGAAAAGATACTTGATATGATTTTGATTTTCTTAAATATGCTGAAATTCATATTTTGGCCTAACACATGATCTATCCTGGAGAATGTTCCATGGACAGTTGAAAAATGTGTATTCTGTTGGTTTTTTTTATTTGATAGAATGTCATGTATATATGTTGTTTTTGTTGTTCTTTGGTTGCTCAGTCTGTGTCTAACTCTTTGCAACCCCTTAGACTGCAGCACGCCAGGCTTCCCTGTCCTTCTCTATCTCCTGGAGTTTGCTCAAATTCACATCCATTGAGTCAGTGATGCCATGTAATCATCTCATCCTCTGTTGCCCTCTTCTCCTCTTGCCCTCAATCTTTCCCAGCATCAGGGTCTTTTCAAATGAGTCAGTTCTTCGCCTCAGTTGGCCAAAGTATTGGAGCTTCAGCATCAGTCCCTCCAATGAATATTCAAGGTTGACTTCCTTTAAGATTGACTGGTTTGATTTCCTTGCAGTCGAAGGGACTCTCAAGAGTCTTCTTCAGCACCACAGATTGATGTATATATAATATTTGATTTAATGAGTCATTTAAGGCCAGTATTTTCTTACTGTTCTGTCTAGGTGATCTATGCATTGACGTAAATGAGGTGTTATAAAGTCCCCTACATTATTATGTTACTGTCAGCTTCTCCCTTTATGTCTGTTAGCATTTGCTTTATGTATTTTAGTTCTTCGATGATGAGTATGTGTGTGTGTGTGTGTGTGTGTGTGTGTGTGTATAACATATATTAACATTTGTATATCTTCTTGGAGTTGATCCCTTAATCATTATGTAATTTAAAGCTTTCTTTAATTTTGTATCTATATGATATGATGGATAGTCACCAGCTTATTATGATAATAATTTCATAATGCATATAAGCCAAATTATTATGCTGTATACTTTAAACTTATACAGTGATGTATGTTAATTACATCTCAATAAAAGTGGAAGAAAAAATTCTAAAGTAAACCAATCTTTCAGGTAAATTCCTCTTTAAAATGCTAAAAGGCAAAAGTTAAAAACAGTAAGATTACATTAAAAATTAGCAATGTTTCTAAAATGTTATAGCAAAAGGATCCTTTGCTGTCTGAATTCAGGTTGGATTGGGTCAAAGGGAAGCCCTTGAAGAAGACTGGAAAAGGGAGGGAAATGAGGTCAGAGTATTTATTATCTCAGCTTTCTTCCTCTTGGGTCATCTGAAGCTGGCTCTGTTGCTCAACCAAGATCACTGCTTTTCTGTGGCAGCTTGCTAGTATCCAAACCTGCTTCTCATCCTTTGAGGCCTAGAGTTAGTAACAGCTCTGCTATTGTATTTGCTGGAGTATACAGTGCAAGTCTCTATGAATATCTATACCATGTGTCACAGGTTGAATCATGTCCACTCAAAAGATGTTGAAGTCCTAACTTTCAGTGTCTAGGAATATGATCTTATTTGGAAATATAATAGATAATTTGAAAATGGTCAAGTTAATATGAGGTCATTAATGTGGCTTCCTCTGGTGGTTCAGACAGTAAAGAATCTGCTTGCAATGCAGGAGACCCGGGTTTGATCCCTGAGTCAGGAAAATCCCTTGGAGAAGGGAATGGCTATCTACTCCAGGATTCTTGCCCAAAGAATTCATGGACAGAGAAGTCTGGCGGGCTACAGTCCATGGGATTGCAAAGAGTCAGACATGACTGAGCAATTAACGCTTTGACTTTCTAGTCCTACCTGACCATGTTCTTAGAATAAGGAGAAATTTGGACACAGAGACATGCACACAGGAAGAACAGCATGTGAAATGAAGGTAGAGATCAGGGTGATGCCTCTACAAACCAAAGGATGCTGAAGAGCTCCAACAAAGCCCCAGAAGCCAGGAGCTAGGCATGGAAAAGATTCTTCCTCACTGGCCTCAGAAGAAACCATCTCTGCCATCAAGGCTTGATCTTGGGCTTCTGGCCTCCTAACCCATCCCATGATGAATTTTTTTTCTGTTTTAGCTAGCTAGCTTGTTGTACAGGACCCCCCTGAAACTATGAAATGATTTGAATAGGTCCCTAAAAATTCCTGGAGTTTTCTTCTTCATTTTTTTTTCTTTTTGACTGTGCTGTGGGGCTTACAGGACCCTCAGTTTCCTCATCAGGAAGTTTCCTTCCTCAGTTCCCAGGCTCCAGCAGTGCAAGCACTGAGCCCTAACTACTGGGCTTCCAGGGAACTGCCCAGAATTTTCTTAATTTGATTATACAACTGATACTTATGGGAACTCTGACTGATATAAAGGCTATTATATAAGGAAACAAATCATTGGAATAAGTTTAGCTTATAATTATCACCAGTTAAGAGCTAGTTATGAGCTTTGTTTGAGAAGCTCTCATGTAAGATAGTATGATGCATGAGACTGAAGTCAACATTTGTATGACACATTTGTAGTTTGCTTATTGCTGACTGTTGTATTTCTTTTCAGCTATCCAACGGTGAAGTCACATCTCCAAATGTCCATTAGTTCTTGAGGACATTGAGTGGGAACATAATATCTGTGACATGCTAAGAAGAAGAATAAAACAGGGTAAGAGAATGAAGAGTTATGGAGTAGGAGTTCTCAGATATGGAGATCTTTATTTTTATTTATTTAAAAAACATATATTTGCATCTATTTGGATACACTGGGTCTTTCTGAGTTGCAGCGTGTGGGATTTCTTAGTTGAGTTCCATGCAAACTCTTAGTTCCAGCATGTGAGCTCTAGTTCCCCAACCCAGGATTGTGCCTGTGCCCCCTGCACTGGGAGTGCAGAGTCTTAGCCACTGGACCACTAGGGAAATCCCTGAGTCAAGATCTTCAAATGTAGTAAAGGAGTGAGCTACAAGAAATATGGGTAGGGAAGGGTAGTATCCTGGGCAGAGTGAACAGCCCATTCAAATGCTTTGAGATTAGACTGTGTTTGGTGTGTCAGAAAGAGTGGAAGCAAGCATGGCTGGAGCAGACTAAGGCAGAAACAGGTAAAAGATAAGAGAAATAACCCTAGTTTTCTTTCCTATCCAATTAAAATATTTTTTTACTTTTTCTACTCAGTTGTGGATACGAAGTTTGAGCACAGTATTTGCAAAGGGATGAATGGAACTTTTCCCACATAAGTATTGATGGTAGCAATGTGGGGTGGAAGTCACAAATGCCACTTTTTCTCCATACTCCTTTTCCATCCTTTCAACAACTCCAGCAAAAACTCAGTATATCCAAAAAGACTAAGAAATATTTTATTTTTAAATGAACAGCCTAATTTTTAATCGAGTGAATTTTCTTGACTCTGTTAGACTACTTTCTTCAATTTCAAATTAGTTTCTAGATCTTCTTGTTTATCCCATTTTGATTTGTGTTGGCCATGTGTCCTTTTGCCAACCTTCCATTATTTCTCTGGATCCATGTTTTGGCTCTGGCAGTCCCAACTACTATAACATAAAGAACTCTTATAGATTTTTAAGGAAGTTTTTCACTTACAGAAAGTAATAAAAGTATTAATTTCCTTTTCAGATTATTTAAATGGATCATAAAATAGCCTCATTTACTGAGCTTACCTTTCTTTGTGTCCCAGATAATCAAGAGAGGATGTATGGTCTGGGGTACTAAAGGATTTATGCACACTGGTGGTCTGAAAGGTTTAATGTCTCTTCCTGGAGTAATTAATTTAAAGTAGGGCAAGACTGGACCCACATCATTATTTCATTTTAACTGCATCTGGAAATTCAGAAACTGAGCCTTTGTTTAGCTCCGTAGAAGAAAAAGAAATACACGTTCATAATGTTTACTTATTATTAGAGCAATTCTATGATTGCTCCTCATAATCAGAAGGCAGAGCTCATGATGTCGCTTTGAGTGGCAGACAAGAGGTAGCAGATTCACCTGTGTTCTGTTGATGAGGCATGGACTTAGGAGCACAGAAAATGAGGTTTAGTGAAGCGTGGAGCTTCTACAATATGAGGAATTAAGCAAAAACTGAGATTTATTTAGAAAGAGAAAAGAAATCCCCCAAATAAGTCTTAGAGATATTTAATATTACAATCATCACAAAATCAAGTAAAAGAACACAGTGTTTTTTAATAATTGACTGTGATTGTGGCTCAGCTGGTAAAGAATCCGCCTGCAGTGAGGGAGACCTGGGTTCAATCCCTGGGTTGAGAAGATGAAGGAAAAGGGAGAAGGGAAAGGCTACCCACTTCCAGTATTCTGGCCTGAAGAATTTCAGGGACTGTAAAGTCCATGGGGTTGCCAAAAGTTGGACATGACTAAGTGACTTTCACTTTCACTTTGACATATCCTGGTATTTCTTCCTACATTTTTGGCTGCATACTCTTTGATTGCCTTTTAATAATAAAATGATTTTGTCGTATTTTCCACAAAAGAAAGATATCTCAGTCTCTCTTTTAGCTTAGCTGACTGTAATTTGTTTCTTATTATTCCTGGTTTAGAAGAATACAATTGTGGCTAAATACACAGACATACTCACTGTTTTTACTACAGTTTCCAGTTTATGCTCCACAATCTCAAGAATTCTGATCAATCTAGTAGTTTATTTCTCACAGTTCCTATCAAAGTGAAAAAAGTTAACTACAGGCTGCATTATATTCTTGCCAGGAGAAAAAGTTCATCTTGACCAGGTAACTATGAAAAAGCATATCATTGAGGACAAGCTAAGAGTTTATAAACTGGGGATTGGAACAGTGTTCTTCAGACTGGCTTCTGGCTTCATGCATTTCATGTTTCCTTTTTCTTTCCCCCCATTCTTCACATCCTCCCAACACAGGGAGCACAGGGCGTGTTCACATTTCAGTAAGACCTCCAGCCCTGCACCCTGGTTTAGTGACGTTGGGAGGAAAGCACAAGCAGCGGTAGGAGGCAGCCTGGTGATACCATTTCTACACTAGCATGGCTAGAAGTAACTTTGGATACATGGAAGTGACTGCAAACCCCATAACGATAGCACACTAAACCCAAACTAGATATATTACTAACACAGCTTCCCCTTGACAGTCGCCCCCAATAGCGCATTGTCCCAGTAACACCAGTTCACTGGAGCTGAAGTATATGGGAAGGGAAGTCAGAGTGGAAAGAGGTAGTAGTATTAGCCAATTGTGGTTAAAATATCTGAACTGTTTCAAATTTTACAGAAACTTACATGGCCTCCTAGCCTTTGGATAGAGTCCATGTAGCTGAACAACCACCTAGAAGCTTAAGTGTCAGTAAATTCAGCGTAAATCTTCCAGGGGTGAAATATAAGAATTGGTTTTACTCTCTCTCGTTATCTTTACCAGAGCACTAGGAAAAACGAAATCTACTCAAAACTAGTTCACTAAAATTTAGTTGGTAAAGTAAGATATTATCCATGACTTTGTTCCTAGGTTTTTTCATAAAATACAATAGGTGGCATTTCCAAAGTGATTTTCACAGAGTATGGAATGACTGAGTCAAAATATTGATAAGAAGGGTAAAATTAATTTGCTTTATATCTATTCAGCTAGTGATAGAATCCTTTTCCATGGAGATTGTATAATAGGCTTTCATGATTTAATTTATATGTTTCCTACTTATCTCCAGGTTTCATCTTTTTTTCTTTGCACTTTTTCACCATTTGTTCTTTCATCTTTATGGTTCCCTGTTCCTTTCTCCGGCATTAAGTTTTCATAGCAATGGTTTTGGCTCAGAAACACATTCTGAGATAAAGAGGTCTGGGTTTTATGTTACTGATAGGTGAGGTAAAACCTGGGGTGAAAGAAAGTGAAGTCACTCAGTCAGGTCTGACTCTTTTCGATCCCATGGACTGTAGACTACCAGGCTTCTCTGTCCATGGGATTTTCCAGGCAAGAGTACTGGAGTGGGTTGCCGTTTCCTTCTCCAGGGGATCTTCCTGACCCAGAGATCGAACCCAGGTCTCCTGCATTGCAGACAGATGCTTTACCCTCTGAGCCACCAGGAAAGCCCAAAACCTAGGGTAGGAAATAGCAAATCAAATAATTAGGGTACTGAGATTTAGGCCATGCTTCACTGCAGAGATTAAGGTCATGTTTTAGTCAGTCCCAGCTGCTATAATACAATGCCATAGATTGGGTGGCTTAAACAAACATTTATTTGTCACAGTTCTAGAGGCTAGATAGTCCGAGATCTAGGGGCCAGTATGATGGGGTTCTGGTGAGGAGTCTCTTCCTGGCTTGCAAATGGCTGCCATTTTGTTGTATCCTCACAAAGCAGAGAGAGAAAGAGAGAGAGAAATCATTTTTCTTGTACCTTTTATAAAGGCACCAATCCAATCAAAAGGGCTCTACCCTCCTGACCTAATTAACTCTCAAAGACCCCACTTCCAAATAAAGTTATATTGAAGAATCAGATTTCACATATGAGCGGCAGGAACACATTCAGTCCACAGCAGATAGATAGGCAATGGAGAGGGAAACACACACGCACTGATAACCCATGCAATCCATCAGCCCCCAGATCTTTGTACTGTCATAGCTAGGCTCAAACCTCTTCCTTCTATCAGTACCCTTTTGACCACTTTCTGTATTTTTCTCTTTCTTACTCAAGTCTGTCTGTAATGTATATTTTTAACCTGATTTCATTTAGGTAGGATGTTAGTATCCTGCTGCCAGGCACAGCATTTAGTTGGCTACTGGCATTTGGTTGAACATATGGGAAGCACAAGGTTAACCTAGTCACTTGGAATTACTGGAAGCTCTTCTCAGTGTAATGTAACCTATGGAATCCATTTATATTTTCTTGCCATTTCAGAAATTAAACTCCACTTAGACCGAAGGAAAAGAAGCTACTTTGAATTTTTTTTTTTTTTTTAACTGAGAGTCTTTAGGTGGAAGGAGGAATGACAGGACATATTTCCTATAAGAACAAAAAAATGCCACATGGTGTTTCCCCTACCTGTCTGATTTCTTTCCGTTAGAAATATGTTTCCTAAAGGAAGCATGTTCTTTTTATTGGGGAACTTCTTTGTTTTTTTCTCATGTCCCTTAAGATAATTTTGATAGATTATGATTCTCCCTTGCACATTTTAAAGTTCATAACTAAACTGTTTAATTGTAAATATATACAGTTTCAAAGGATAAAATTTCTGGCACATTTACATTAAAATTTTAAGGTGAAACTGTTAGCTCACTTTTAAACATAGTCCCTGGGATCACAAAGAGTCAGACATGACTTAGCTACTGAACAACAACGTTATACCCACAGTCATGTATTTTTAAAGGCATGAATATTTCTTAACAATTAGACATTTTGCATCATTCTCTTTTCTCCTGTAAATTGTATTCCTATTCTACCTCCTCCTCAAAATGTTACACCAATTTAATCTATTTTTTGTTTAAATATATTTTATTAATTACTCTTTCATGTGCTTGTGCAACAAAAGGAAACAATTCCTATTCTGTTTTATAAAATAATCTTTAGTCAAGAACTTCATGTCTAAATTTAAATTCCTTTTGTTACAATTTTAGATCAGCCAAGATGTTGCAAAAAAAAAAAAAGATAAATTTTCTGTAACCTTGGAGTTCTAAGAGTTAAACTTTTCTTTGTATTACCATTATAGTCATTTTTCATATCCAAATGATGGAAAACAACTTACATTAATTATAACTTCTCAAATTATTGCAAGTCAAAAATAAAATTGTATTGGAAGTGCATTTCATAGTGTGGTAGGTGGAGGAAGTTTATGCTGTTTTGATCAAATGAAGTGACATGAATGTTTAAAATTGTTCTTTTGCCATCCTAGAGATTGTTGTGTCTTAGAACCATGCAGGGCACCCAAGGGATGGGAGACAGGTGTACCTTTCTTTTGTCAAGTGAGAAACAGGCTATGGCCGAAGGAAGTGGGACAGAGAAGGGCTACAGATATTTCGCTGAAGACATCGACCTTGGCAAATTTGTTTTAGGAAAGAGTAGATATGGAAGTCGAGTATCTGGAAATTGATTTCTTTAAAACTGTGTTGGCATATCTTCTGAAAAGTTACATTTACTTCAGAGAATAAGTATACATATTTGTAAAAGCTACTCTATAGTTCTTAAAATGTGCTAAATGCTAAGCCATTTCAGTCATGTCTGACTCTGTGCAACTCTATGGACTGTAGAACTATGGAGTATCTTTTACAAAAAATATATTTGTGAAAACTACTCTATAGTTCTTAAAATAGTCCATGAATCTTTTCCCTCACAGGAGTAAGAGTTAAGGGAGCAGTACGAAGTGCAAGGGAGGATGATTACAGACACTACTTTGAAACCTTTGTAGTGGGAAGGAACACAGTGGGAGAGCCTCTTTTTAGGTAAGTTTGAATGGTTAGGAATTCTGATCCAATTATATTTTGATTAGAATAAAGATTTCATTTTATTTCTATTGCCGATAATTCCCTGCTTTTTGAAAAGTAAATTGCATTTAAGTTAATCTGTTTAAATTTAGTGTGATAACTGAAGCTATTAATCTCAGCTCCAATGACTTCTCCTAACATATGCTCACAGGGGAGACCCACTAACTATGAAATATCACAGGTTGTCACAGGAAGAGAATATGAAGGGAACTCCCAGAGAAAACGCACCAGGTTAACTCACACGAACAAATGTCCTCCACTTAAAACTGTTTCTAGAATCAGTTCGTGATTTACTCCAAAGACCTTGATGTTGTTCAGTTCCTAAATTGTGGCCAACTCTTGGACTGTAGCCTGCCAGGCTCCTCTGTCCATGGGATTTCCCACACAAGAATACTGGAGTGGGTTACTAATTCCTTCTTTAGGGGATCTTCCTGACCCAGGGGTCAAACCCACATCTCCTGCATTGGCAGGCAGATTCTTTACCGCTGAGCCTCCAGGGAAGTCCCAAAACCTTAAATAGATAAAAATTTTCAGTAACCCTATTTATTTCGTTTTACATATTTCAATGTATTTTTCAAGTTGTACATTTATTTGTATGTAGTATTAATTTTATATTTAATAATGGGGAAATGTATGAATAGACATAAATAAGCTGTTATCAATTTACACTTATTATTTTTTGTTTAAAAAAAGTAGATTGCATAAGGAAATCAAAAGATATCTTTTACAAAAAGGTTGGGATGAAGATATCAGGTTTGTAAATGCATATATGGAACTATAGCAATGGCAAAGGCCAGTAAGAATATAAACAATATGCAATTTGGACGAATATCTAAACAGGACATTATAAAAACAGACAGAAAAAAACGTGTAAAAAATACATCTCATAATTGTGTATTAAACTGGCAAGCATAAACTTATTTACTGATATAAAAAACATATAATAGAATGCATAATTTTATGCAAGGCTTTTTAACATTAATTGAGAAGTCTGCACTAAAATATAAATTTATATCTTGTACACTTCTCAGTTTATTCAGTTTATTTTCAATTTACTTTTATTTCAGTTTAGCAAATTAAAAAAAAAAAAACCCTGCTATTAAAACAAGGGAATCTTTGTTTTACTTTATACATCAGAATAGTGAAAACTAGCAAGGTCTAAACTGTAAACCGACTATTTGTTTTCAATTGTTTGGCACAAGATCATACATATTTCAAACCCAATTTTTAACTTCCTCTTGGAGCACCCTGGAGCAAAAGCTCTGAAACAATGTGAGAAAAATTGCCCTTGGAGCACTTGGCAGCCAGAACCTCTCTCCATGTGTTATGTGATGTCCCACTTGGGTTTTATTTAAACCTAGAAACATCTTTCATCCTTCGGTCAAGCAGCCGACTTGCCTAAGTAAAGCTAGTGAAGTCAGAGCCTGATCTCAGGCTTGGAAGTGTGTGGGGGGAAAGGGAAGGGAGAATGAGACAAAGAAGAGGAGAGGAGTGGGAAATAAAAAAAATATGGGAATAGGAGGAAAGAAAAGAGCTGTCAAGAGATAGGAAAAGAGTGAGTTGTGTGTGTTTGGAAGCGCTAGGGCAGCACCATCCATCCGTCTCCGTGCCAGTGCCATCGTTACCTAAGTCTATTTAGGGAACTTTCCAAAACACAGAGGAGATTTGCGGGTCTGGCTCTCAGAACTTATGCAACCGATTGTTTTGGGAACAGCCTGAAAATTTCACAAGAGAGCTGAGTTCTCCAGAGATTGACAGTTTGACCAAAAGATCAAAGGTTTGGTGCAGTGGGGCTAATTTTCAGAAAGCCTTCCCAAATTGTGAAGATTTTCCTCCTTGCTATAACAGTTAGAAATGTGAAAATAGTCATTGGAGGTGCTTAGAAGCAGCTTTCTTCTTTGTTCACAATGTTCCACGAACATCAGTCCTCTCCAAACCCATGAAAGCAAAGTGGGCGACAAGGATGATGACAACCAAATCGCTGATAAAGGGAGAAGCACAAAAATATGCAGCAATTCGTTTGGCTTGCTGAAAAGAGAAAGTTGCATGGTTGGATTACAAATGTTACTGCCTTCAGATCAACGAACCATATAAGCAGCGTTACTGTGAGTGGGTGAGGAGGAGGGAGGAATTGGGTGACTAAGAGTGAGATGAAGAATCATCGGTTGGGGTAGGGAATGATATCTTAACAATTATTTGAGATTCTGAAAGCACCAGATCTATTTATCAAACCAATAAGAAGATCTAAAAGCCATACAGAGAGATTCCCCTAGATTAGGGAACTCTGTGATACACAGAAGCTAATAGTGTGCTGTGATTGAAAATACACATGGTAAATAATAACAACTCTCACTCTTATTTTTAATGTTCGTTTAATTAACACGAAGTGATATAGGTAATCTGAATACTGGCTGCAATCTCTAATGACCAGGAGATACTTAATATTTACTTGAAAGTTAGATCCTGGAAGTAAAAACCCATTTTCCCCAGTGTTTTATAAACCACTCTTTTGGCTGCTGAGACTAACTCAGAATATGGGACCATAGAAACTTCACAATTCCAGCAAGACTTTCTGGTTCATTGTTCTTACAGTTTGGATCTGGCTTCACAACCATACCTGGGACTTATTAGGCCAGGAAGTCAAGGAGTTGGCATGTGTTTTTATTATAGTAAAACTTATCTGGATTTAAAAAGCATTAAATATCTTCTGATTTCTTTCCTTTCCTTCAATTGTACAAGAATGTTTTAATTGGATATTGTAACTGAAAACGTTCACTCTGCATTGGTCACCTGGAGATATGTTTTCAACCCTCTGAAGAGTCCCCAAAGTCCTTAAAGCTGGGTCTTTAAGTCTATAAAGATCCATGAGCCCAGGATTTCCTGCTTGGAGTGCTTTGAGCCTCAGTCATCCAGTTTAGCTCTCTCCATTGTTCAATTACTCAGATAACAGCCAGGCCCTGTTTTCCTCCTGTGCATTTGGATAAAGCCATCTTTATCCTCATTCATGAAAAGGAAAATTCAAATTATTTACACAGAATTCATTCTGTTGCTACATATCTCCTTTCCACCATAATTTAAGAAGCTTAAGCTTGATATACAAGGCACACTCTGAGGATGACTGGCCAGGCGTTGTTGAAGGGCTTAAATAACAGAAAAGCAAAACAGGACGGGTTGGGTAATATTCATCTAAATTGCTCTCTAAAAAACACCAGTACTATTATCAGCTCCCACTGCAATTAAATGAAGATGGTTTTTCCAGGAGTTTGCGTCCAGCCATAGTAAATTTATACTGGAAGCTTCCAAAAGTGACATGTGTTTCTCCTCACTTACTCCACTCATTATTCCAATTAGGAACACACTGATTAACCCCAGCACACAATTTCTGGGAGAATCTTACTTCTATTATCCTGACTAATTTCATGAGCTCAGAGAAAAAGAGAGAAGTTTATAATTCATTATGGCAAATTATGCAAATCTAAACCTCTGACAGCCTGCATTTATAAAAAGATATGAGACTAACTATTATTTATTTATTCTTCTAGGAAGATATGGGTGCTCTGAATTCAGATGCTGAATGAACTGACTACTTCAGAACTGCCTTGAGGAAAAAAATGCTAAATATCTGGCTGAATTTTCTCAGTGTGTTAAAGCATTTATTTATTTTTTTATAAAAGTATTTCAGAAAAAACTAGTGGACACAAGTCACTGGAGCACATGCATATGAATGTGATAAAATAGAGTGGTTTGCAAAACCAAGATAAAAATGGAATGAATGAAAAAACAAATTTCCCCAAAGGTAAGTTGTTCATTATGTTTACCTATCTTGAACCATCTGTCTGCTCCATTTCTGCTAGTACTACTCTGGCCAAGCCACCTCACTGAAATCTTTACTTTCCCTCTTATGCCTTGTCAAGACTCTTCGTAGACACCATGGTGATTTTTTTAAAAAATTGGATCATGTTACCCCTGCTTATATAAAACCCATACAAATTCCCATTGCATTTTGAATAAAATACGGATTCCACTCAGATCTCATTTCTTGTCATGTCTCTCTCAATCCTTATTTTCCCATGTCCCTGACCAACTTTCTATATCTATAAAAATCCTTGCTTCAGGACCTTAGCACTTCTTAGCCCCTCTGCCTGGAGTTCACTTTTCCCCAAATTTGACCAGGCTATTTCCTTCTATCAATCAGAATTCAGTACTTTCTAGGTGTCTCATCACAAGTAGCCTGAAGATTGTTCATTATCACATTAGCTTGTTATGTCTTCTTGAGATGGTTGTCCTTATCTGAAATTATCTTTGTTTACATGGTTAATGCCTTTCTTCCCCTTTAGAACAGAAACTGGAAGATCAGGAGCCTGTTTGTCCTGTTCACTGTTGAACACTGTTGAACTGCCCGCATTTTGACATATATGAAGACAGGAGGAAAGCACATGTGTACATGCTGAATCGCTTCAGTTGTGTCCAGTTCTTTGTAACCGATGCACTGTAGCCTGCCAGGTTCCTCTGTCTGTGGGACTCTCCAGGCAAGAATACTAGAGTGAATTGCTATGCCCTCCTCCAGGGGATCTTCCAGACCCAGGGATCAAACCCATACCTCTTATGTCTCCTGCATTGGCGGGCAGGTTCTTTACCACTAGCACCACCTGGGAAGCCCCAAGATGGCATGAAGACAGTATGCCATCTTCTAACTCAAGATTTTGAATGTCTTACACTTTAGGTGGGGGGCTAGGCTTGTGATCAAGACTGTGTAGTGTCAGAGGTATGTGTTGTAGCCAGAAAGAACTAGGGATGGTCAAGGGACTGATGGTCGAGATGACGGGCAGTATGATGTTATAGAAAATATGTGAGCTTAGAATCAGACCTGAGTTCAAATCTCAGTCTGCATCTTACCAGTTGTGTGACTTTGGACAAGGTACTTACAACTTTAGTGAGGTTCGCTTTCCTATTTATAAAGAATGGAGAACAAAGAGCGTTTATAAGTAACTGTTTCACAGTGTTGTGAAGAGTAAATGATAACATGTATGTAAAGTGATTAGGCCTGTGTCTTCTACATACAGGTTCCCAATAAGTGGTGAGTTATTGTGATAGACATTACTTGTTACCTACCCCATAGTCCCTTCTTTGATAGTAGAGCCTCAGTTTTGTTTAGGGTGGTAACGCTTAGGCCCAGATGATGAATCATGTTTAACATGAGGCAGTCATTAACAATTTGTCCCGCACTTTCCCAAACTCCTTTGTAACTACAGGTGGTCATATGACCCAATTCTGGGTGACAAAACTAAGGAGAAGTTGGCTGTGCGTGTGTGTGAAGAGGGGAAGGGAGTTTCTAGGATGTTTCTGCTTTTCTGATGCAAGGACAGACATCAGCAATGTAGTATATTATTGCCTCCCCACTTTCTTCTTGCCATGCTGCTGCTGCTGCTGCTGCTGCTAAGTCACTTCAGTCATGTCCGACTCTGTGTGACCCCATAGATGGCAGCCCACCCGGCTCTGCCATCCCTGGGATTCTCCAGGCAAGAACACTGGAGTGGGTTGCCACTTCCTTCTCCAATGCATGAAAGTGGAAAGGGAAAGTGAAGTCGCTCAGTCGTGTCCGACTCTTAGCGACCCCATGGACTGCAGCCCAGCAGGCTCCTCCGCCCATGGGATTTTCCAGGCAAGAGTACTGGAGTGGGGTGCCATCTCCGTCTTCTTGCCATGAATATTAGTTAAACTGACAGCTTATGAAACAACCATTGTACAATCTGAAGAGAAAGGCTTGCCAATTTTGCACCAGTAAACCAGTGCCAGAAGCCATTTACCTGCACACGTTTTTGTTGTATGAAAACAACAGTCCCACATATACTGTTAGGTTACCCGCTACTTAGAGTATTCCTAACGGATGCAGATGTGTCTGTGTCTGTGTGTATGCGTGTGTGTGTGTGGGCAACACATTTAAAAGTTATGGCTGTTGTTGTGTAGTTGTTAAGTCATGTCCAACTCTTTTGTGATGCCATGAACTGTAGCTTGTAGTTCCTCTGTCCATGGGATTTGCCAAGCAGAATACTGATGTGGGTTGCCATTTCCTTCTGTGGGAGATCTTCCTCACCCAGAAATTGAAGCCATATCTCCTGCTTGGCAGGCAGATCCTTTACCACTGAGCCACCAGGGAAGCCCGAAGGCGCTGGCAGTGACATGTATGTTACTGGTACCCAGAGTTAGCTGGTTCAGTGTCACCTGGATATTTACCAAGTGAAAGCAGGGATGGATTGCCAATTTGTTGAAGGTCACACCTTAAACATGATAGAGGTTAAGAATCTGGATTTTAAATTTCATTATTTAAAACTGATACTCAGGATTCCAGTCCTTCCAAAATACTGGCTACATTTTATTGTGGAAAACAATAGCATGTGTATTTATCTACAGCCAAGTTTTAAAAGAAATCTGCTTTTCATTTTCAACATTAACCTCATTTTATTTCCTTTTTTAAAAACCAAATATATTCTGTTTATATTTTTGGATATTTGAGTAAAGAACAAACAGCATTTACAAAATGCTACACTTAAAAAAACATTTTAGAGCTTAAAAATTTAAAGTGTTTATGAGAAAAATGGCTTAAAATAAAACTGATATTTAAACTAAAAATGTTCTATTGTACTATGTACTATATAAAAATGCATCATGCTGTACGAATTCTTTACCATCTGAGCCACCAGGGAATCATGAAATATATTATTAGAGGCTAAAATTTTAAAATAATACAATATAGTTTCAGGTATTTCTTTAACTGTTAATTTTCATAATAAAAGTAAACCTTATGTGGTGTTACTACTAAAATATTTATCTGTGTGAACTCGTTTAGCCTTCTCATCAGCCTTCTCTAGGAAGTTGGTATCAGTATTATTGTCATTCCCATTTTATGGCTGGGGATACTGAGGCACACAAATGCTGAATAATTTGTCCCAGTAGCACTAAGATATGAACCAAGGGAGCCTGGCTCTAGAGTCTACTCTCTTGTCTGCTAAAATTTGTTGCCTCCCAAATTATATTACTCATTATACTTCACATGAGAATAGTTATATAACTTGTTAACTTGTGCGAAGCTACATCACTTAACACATTTCTTATTCACTCTTTTATCTGTGTATTTAAAGTTTTTTTCATTTATTGTCCCATACACTTTGGAAAAAAAAGTGTATGGCCATCCTCCCTTACCCCATTCCTCCCAGTAAGCTATTAATAACAGGTTGAGATAGATCACTAGTACTTCTGTGCACTCAGTTAGAACAAAACTCCCTCTGATGGGAATCCTAAGCCAAAATCTCATTCTCCTTAGGAATAAAGATTACTAAGAATAAAAGATCAGTTGCCCCTTGGGGACACATTAGGAGCCATTGCACTGACCACATCCAGCCTGTAAAACTCCAGCTCGAATTCTGCCATTTCTCTTCAGCTGATGGCCCGCAGTTCGGGGCATGTGAACATCTTATTCCATCTTCTGCAGGAACTGCACAAGTGTTGTCTTTTCTTTTTTTTTGTCATTGTGACTTGGGAAATAGTCACAAAAAAAGATGACAACTACAGATTTTATGGATGACACAAAAGTTTTAGAAAAGGGGGTGGGACAGAGCATTCTTTCCATTGTCTTTTCCAAGATTAGATGGACTACGAGAAAGGAATAAGAGAAAAGCAAAAGTCAGAACTATTTAATGGAAGACAGCAGAGAATATGAGAATAAAATCTGGAAGAGGAACAGGAAGTTCAGCAGGAAATTCAGCAGATCTGGGTCTTGGGGGTGAGGAACAGGTATGTGAAGAGTGTTGGTGAAGAAAAAAGGCTTATTCCTCTGTGGCTCACTTGTGGAAATCACAGTTTTAAAGAAAGCTATCTGGAATGGCCCCTCTACTTGGATGCTCCCTAGGGATCAAGGAAATAAAAAATTAAGCCTAGCCCAGGCCATGTCCTTTTTCTCCTGGCATTTGTATTCATTCTCTCTCCATTCTCCAAACCTTTGCTATTATTCCTTAAGTTAATCACGCATTTTCTCTTTGCAGCATCCTGTCCTGACATCCGCAGTTCTCACTTTTGTGAAAGATTTCTGGATACTCTTCATTAAGCAGCCACCCTAGACCAGATCATGCCAGAAGACTGCTTTTCCAGCTCTGGGAAAACCACACAAAAGTTCCTAAAATGGCAGTTCCAGCTAGCTCCTCACAGTTACATTTCTTTTTTCTTTCCCTCTCACCTTCAAGTTTTCTTTTGAGCTTTGTATGTGGAACTTAGCTAATAGGAAGAAGAGATTGCTAGCGTTAACTGTGGAGCAAACTTCTTAAAGGAGTAACTCTCGAATTTGTGTAGCCCAGTGATGTAGACTGACGGCTGGCTGCCTCTTAATTTTCCTTTCATTAGCGTCTCACAAATTAGCTTCTGTTCCTCTAAGAATCTCCCAATGGAAACTCCCAATGGAAGCTGTTCTATTGGGAGGTAGACTCAATAGACTCAAATAGAAACCGTTATGTCCTTTTATTAACTGAGTACTTTTTAACTACGTCTCTTTCCTCTGTCCCCAAATCCTTGTGCTGTGTGGAACTCCCAGGCTGTTTCTTCTGATTTTTCCCCCACTGGTTCTCTTCCTCTGTTACCTCCTTACGTTGTGGTTTCTCTGGGCTTTTGATTCTGCCATAGTTCCCCCTTCTTCCCTGTTATGGGCTGAATTATGTCCCCTCTAAAAAGATATATTGGACTTTCCAGTTGACTCAGTGGTGAAGAATCTGCCTGTCAAAGGGGGAGACATGGGTTTGATCTCTGAGTTGGGAAGATCCCCTGGAGAAGGAAATGACAACCCACTCCAGTATTCTTGCTTGAGAATCCCATGGACAGAGGAACCTGGAGGGCTTATAGTCCATGGTGTCACAAAGACTCAGACACAACAGTGACTGAGCATGCATGGAAAAGGTATATTAAAGCTCTAACCCCTAGTACCTTAGAATGTGAGTTTATTTAGAAATAGAGTCATTGCTACCGTAATTGGCTAAATTAACAAGTGATCATACTGGAGTAAAGTGGTTTCTACATCTAATATGACTTGTGTTCTTTAAAGATAAGAGAAATTTGGTAGAGCATATATACACAGGGGAGGCAGCCATGTGAAGAGGGAGATAGGACTGGAGTTTTGCTACCACAAACCAAAGAACACCAGAGGGTTACAAGAAACCAGAGGAGGTGAGGATGGTTCCTCCATGAGAGGCTTGGGGGATCACGGCCCTGCCAGCACCTTGATTTCAAATTGCTAGTCTCCAGGACCATGAGACAATACATTTCTGTTGTGTTTAGCCCTGGTTTGCAGGTACTTTGTTCTAGAAGTCCTAGGAAAATAATAATCCTGCCTTCCTCCCTTCTCCCCTCTCTTACCTTCTTTCCTTTCTTCTTCCCTACTCCCTGGAAACAATAGCATCTGCCCCGTGACTTCCATTATTACACATATTCTGATTAACTCTCAGATCTCCTGAACTCCAAAACCAAATTTATGATTTCTCATTTATCTTTTTCATCTGGATGTTCTGCAGACATTTGAAATTCGACACATTTAAAACAGGACTCAGATTTGCTCTTCTATGTTCTTGTGGCAGATTGTATTTTTCTAAGATAACTGTTGCAACATATCTTACTGTAACATTGGAATGTGACACTATAAGTCCTTTCATCCAGAGTTGAGGGTCTCTGTTCTCTACCAAACCTGGGTGGACCTTTGTGATGACTTCCACTAGTGAAGTGACTAGCAGCAGAAGAGACTACGTAATTTCTAAGGCCAGGTCCTAAAGATTCTATTCACTTCTACTTGGTTCTCTTGGAATACTTGCTTACCTAGCCACCAAGCTGTGAGAAAGCCTAAGTCACATGGTGAGGCCAAGTGTAGGCACTCTGGTCAACAGCTCCAAATGAGGTCCCAGTGGACAGCTAGTATGAATATCTAGGCACAAGAAAGAAGAACCCTTTGAGATGACTCCAACCACAGCCACCATCTGACTGCAACACATGGGAATCCTGAACAAGAACCATAGAGCTAAGGCAATTGGCCTCCAAAACCGTAAGAGACGATCATAGAATGACTGTGTTACTTTAAGCCACTAGGTTTTGGGGATTAAATCATTATGCAACAATAGACAATTAGTTCTCTATCTTGATTAACAAAACAACATTTAGCCAATCACGTAATCTTTGTATTCTCAGTCATCTGTAACTCTTCCTTACTTACTCCACAGATTTCAAACATTTCCTAATTCTTGCGAACATTCTAATAGGTTTTGCAAAGAAAATCCTCTTCTTTATATACTCTGTCTCCTTGCCTTAGGGATACCACTGTAATAATGCACATGAAAGTTTGAGGACTTAAACTGACATCTCAGCTTCCATCTTGTCCTGATTCAGTTGAAACTTGTGCTTTTGTTAGAGTGATCTCTTTAAAAATGCAAATTTGATCAAGTCATTTTCTTGTCTGTCACCCTCTGAGTTAAAGACAATGTCTTTGTGTGCAAAGACTCTCATTATGCAAGGTCCTCCATAAGCTAGCTCCCAAAACTATTTTTCCAGAGTTACCGTTTGGCCCAGCAAAAACAAGACCAGGAGCTGACTCAGATCATGAGCTCCTTATTGCCAAATTCAGACTTAAATTGAAGAGAGTAGGGAAAAGCACTAGACCATTCATTTAGGTATGACCTAAGTCAAATCTCTTACGGTTATACAGTGGAAGTGACAAATAGATTTAAGGGTTTAGATCTGATAGACAGAGTGCCTGAAGAACTATGGATGGAGGTTCATGGCATTGTACAGGAGACAGGGATCAAGACCATCCCCCGAAAAAAACAAATGCAAAAAGGCAAAATGGTTGTCTGAGGAGGCCTTACAAATAGCTATGAAAAGAAGAGAAGCAAAAGGCAAAGGAGAAAAGGAAAGATTTACCCATTTCAATGCAGAATTCCAAAGAATAGCAAGGAGAGATAAGAAAGACTTCCTCAGTGATCAGTGCAAAGAAATAGAAGAAAACAATAGAATGGGAAAGACTAGAGATCTCTTCAAGAAAATCAGAGATACCAAGGGAAATTTTCACGCAAAGATGGGCACAATAAAAGACAGAAATAGTATGGGTCTAACAGAAGCAGAAGATATTAAGAAGAGGTGGCAAGAATATACAGAAGAACTATACAAAAAAGGTCATCGTGACCCAGATAATCATGATGGTGTGATCACTCATCTAAAGCCAGACATCCTGGAATGCAAAGTCAAATGGGCTGTAGGAAACATTACCACGAACAAAGCTAGCAGAGGTGATGGAATTCCAGCTGAGCTATTTCAAATCCTAAAAGATAATGCTGTGAAAGTACTGCACTCAATATGCCAGCAAATTTGGAAAACTCAGCAATGGCCACAGGTTTGGAAAAGGTCAGTTCTTATTCCAATTCCAAAGAAAAGCAATGCCAAAAATGCTCAAACTATTACACAATTGCACTCATCTCACACACTAGCAAAGTAATGCTCAAAATTCTTTAAGCCAGGCTTCAACAGTACGTGAACCGTCAACTTCCAGATGTTCAAATGATTTAGAAAAGGCAGAGGAACCAGAGATCAAATCGCCAACATCCATGGGATCATTGAAAAAACAAGGGCGTTCCAGAAAAACATCTACTTCTGCTTTATTGACTATGCCAAAGCCTTTGACTGTGTGGATCACAACAAACTGTGGAAAATTCTTCAAGAGATGAGAATATCAGACCACCTGACCTGCCTTCTGAGAAATCTGTATGCAGGTCAAGAAGCAACAGTTAGAACTGGACATGGAACAATGGATTGGTTCCAAATAGGGAAAGAAATATGTCAGGGTTGTATATTGTCACCCTGCTTATTTAACTTATATACAGAGTACATCATGTGAAATGTGGGGCTGGATGAAGCACAGGGTGGAATCAAGAGTGTCGGGAGAAGTATCAATAACCTCAGATATGCAGATGCACCACACTGATGGCAGAAAGTGAAGAGGAACTCAAAAGCCTCTTGATGAAAGTGAGAGAGGAGAGTGAAAAAGCTGGCTTAAAACTCAACATTCAAAAAACTAAGATCATGGCATCCAGTCCCATCAATTCATGGCAAATAGGGGAAACAATGGAAATAATGACAGACTTTATTTTTGGGGGCTCCAAAATCACTGCAGATGGTGACTGCAGCCATGAAATTAAAAGACGCATACTCCTTAGAAGAAAAGTTATGACCAACCTAGACAGCATATTAAAAAGCAGAGACATTACTTTGCCAACAAAGGTCCATCTACTCAAAGCTATGGTTTTTCCAGTATTCATGTATGCATGTGAGAGTTGGACCATAAAGAAAGCTGAGCACCAAAGAATTGGTGCTTTTGAGCTGTGGTGTTGAAGAAGACTCTTGAACATCACTTGGACTGCAAGGAGATCCAACTAGTTCATCCTAAAGGAAATCAGTCCTGAATATTCATTGGAAGGACTGATGTTGAAGCTGAAACTCCAATACTTTGGCCACCTAATGTGAAGAACTGACTCATTTGAAAAGAACCTGATGCTGGGAAAGGTTGAAGGTAGGAGGAGAAGGGGAAGACAGAGGATGAGATGGCTGGATGGCATCACTGACTCAGTGGACATAAGTTTGAGTAAACTCCAGGAGTTGGTGATAGACAGGGAGGTCTGGCCTGCTGCAGTTCACTGGGTCTCAAAGAGTAGGACACGACTGAGTGACTGAACTGAACTGGCACCTCATTTCTCAACATTTTTGCTATTTTGGCCTATTCATCTTGCCCCAAGTAAACATAGTTTATGCTTTTGTACTTTTGCCCATGATCCTCTTTCTTCCTAAAATGTCTTATTCAGTTTTTTTTCTGCCCAATAAAACCTTTCAAGACTTAGATTACAGATCACTGGATGGAAAAACTTTCTTGGGACATCCTCTTGCCCTCTTGCAGAGTTATAATACTTTTTTTCTGCTGCTTTAATAAAACCTTGCAATATCTCTCTCATTTTATTAAAATTAGGCTGTTCTAAGTTGTCCCTCCTATTAAACTGAGAGACCCCTAGCACTAGAACTACATGATAGATTTAATATTAGTAACTGATGATTCTAAGAATAGCAAGGTACATAATACAGTTACACCATTCATTCAATCATTCATTTATTTCCTTTATCAAATATTGTTTACCAATGGCATTCTGTTCCTGAGGAAAGAGTGGGTATATAACTTTTCTTATTTGTCTTAAGAGTGTCTGAAAATTAAGAGTCTTTTGCTGGGAGAACTCACAGGATGTTTTGGGAACAACTTCAATAACAAAAATAAAACAGATTCTTATGAAACCAAACACTATAATAATCACTTTACATATATCATTACATTTAATTCTCATAAAGATACTGGAATATAAATTTTATTGTTGAGTAAACTATTGCTGAGAGATTAAGTAACTTGTCCAAGTTACCAGTTAGTAAATGACATTGCTATTTTGACTCTAAGTCTGTTCGGTTCTCAAGTTCATTTTCTTCCCCTTATAGGTCATATTCTCTTTTCCTTGTAGAACCAATGGTCATCTCTTTTGTAATTACTCCATTGTCACCATTTCCAGATCACCCAGGTGTCCACCTACTGAAATATCTGATGGGGAGGTGGGACACTATTAGCCTTGACAGCCTTTCCACTTAGCTTTCCAAATTTCAGTTCCCCCAAGTGTCTAGTGACCTGTGTTCTGCTTCTCTTCCATTCTCAGTTATTTTGAGCATTTTAGCAGATGAGCTTTCATGAGGCTGTACAGTGAGAAGTTTGATTAGTCAGGCAAAGACGGACTTGAGAAATTCTAATTAGAGACAGTCCTGTGTTCAGACAGGGGATGTGGGAGGAAAGTCAGAGCTGAGTAAGGACGGACTATGGGTGTGGCTGGGGCATCTGTGTGTGGGTCTTTGTGTCTGTGTGGGTGTCAGAATGCAAGCACATGTGCTGTCTGCAGCAGAAGGCATGTGTGGCTGGAGTAGTTCTGGCTGCCACTGGGCGTTTTTATTGTCTGCCGGTCCATGTGTTCTTAGGTGCACATGTGGCTTCTCCATGGGTGTGCCAGTCGTGTCTGTGTATGGGTTTCTCTGTGTGCATGTGGGGGTGTGGAAGGAAGAGCTAAGTTCTCAATAGCTTTTCCAGATTCCCATCCAGAGCTCAAGACTCAAAGTGAAATGCTGTCAAACACTTAAAAGAAAATTGCTGCTGATACAGGTAGGAGGCGTGAAAGAACCAGAAAATGGAATGAACCATCCATTACATTCCCCACTCCTCTTCTCTTTCCAGTCTTTAAAGAGTCTCCTTCCCCGTCTCCACCTCATTCCTTATTTGTCCAGGCGAATTATTTTTTCACTCTGCTTGCATGTCATCAAACTGAATGACTGTTTCTGTGTTTCTGCCTCTAAATACTTCCTGTGTTTTTACCTCTAAAAGGGAATTGGGGAGCTGTGAATCCAGAAAGAACTGGTACGAGAAATGTCTAGAAAGAGGGCACAGGGCATCAATGCCTGCCCTGCCGTGTTGAATCATCACGTTGCCTGCATGCCAAGCACTGTGTTGTGATACAGTCACACCCCTGTCCCAATGTCTGCAAGCAACAGGCTAGCAATCAAGAGGAGATAAAAGATAAAATAAGGGTTGGAATTATGGGGGAACATGAAACAGATCAATCGATGAAAGCGGCTGTGTAAATTGTGGAATATAAGTTATCTTTGTGCTACATCAAAGTAAAAATTGCAAAAAATATGACCAAGAGAAAAAAAATCTATGAAAAAAAAAAAAAGAGAAAAATTCTATGAAAACTGTCTAACGCAGAGCTTCTACTAATGCTTGAGTTAGACTTGACTGTTTTTCAAACTTGGTAGGGACTCTGATTTTTAAAGATGAAAAAATTTTTATTTTTATGTTACTGTGGCTTTTGGATAATCATAGCAGTTACATTTGAGAGATGGGAGAGGCAGAAGAGAGAGGAGAAGAGAGGGAGGGATATATCATGGATGGGAGATATTGATTGATTTTTTTTCCCTTTTGTTGAGCAGCAGTCATACAGTCAGGACAGCAGTGAGATGCTTCCTCCTAAATTGGAAATAGGAGAAATAAGGTTTGCCATGTGTGGGAGTAGGCCTGGAGATTGTCTGTAAATAAGTGTCTCGAGCATTTGGGAACACACAAAACTCTAGTAAAGGTCGCCTGGGTGTAATTTCAAGCAGGCAGTTCTCGAATGTGATTTTAATTTAGTAAGTGCAATCCAATTGTATTGTATTTAATATGGAGAAAGAGTTGAATGCACAGAAGACTGCTCGGTCTGGAGGAAGATACACCTAGTACAGAGTCAGGGAATTAGGAGACACAAATGCTCAATTGCTGCAGGATGTTGTGGGGCAATGATTTTTCATTCTGCAGCCTCACTTTTAGCATGAGGGGGAGGTTTTGCTTAAGATCATTCATATTTCTATTTGTTTTTATTCTCTGTTCACCCAGTGGTATTTTCATTATCAACTGTTCTGCTAATGAGAAGGTAATATCCTGGGTGGGAAAAAGATCGCTATTCTAGAACCTGGAAGGAGTAGCTCTCCCAGAATAAGTGGAGGAAGGGCCAATCTAATTGGGTTGATAAATTTCAATCTCCTGTGAGTTTGATTAGTCTTCCCAGGAGTGATGATAGAGATACTGACAAGGTAAGGGCCAGATCCCAAACTGTAGCACTGTGAGAACTGTTGGTGGATGGAAGGCTGGTGTTCCTCTGGAAAGCACTGTGCTGTTAATGACACTGAGCACTTACCGCTGCTGGGTCATTATTTAGGAACAGCACACACAGAATGGGACAAGGCTTATCAACATATGCATATTTCCAACATTTCTCCTTCCATGACACTAAAAAGGACTCTAACTTGACCTACTTAGTGCTGTTTCTTTTCCCCTACTGTGAAAATCATAGTCCTGATTTACTTGAATGGTTTTTGAGATTTTGTAATGGAGGGTTGAGAAGTAAACGTGGGCAGTGGGGGAACAGAAGACAAGATACGATTGTGTCAGGATTTCAGGGAGATTCACTGTGGTCTGTGAGAGAAGTGAATTGAAGAGAGAAATAAGAATAATCTTGAAGGATTGTATGTCAACTTCATGGAGTTTGAGGGGACACAAGTAAAATGCTTGTTATTCTGAAATTATTTTGGTTGGATGAAATGGGATGTATTCTTTTTTTTTCTAACCCACATGTATTTTTTTCTTCCTTCCTTTCTCCCTTCCTTCTTTTCTTTCTTAACTTGTTAAATTCTTTTAAAATTGAGGTATAGTTGATTTACAATCTTAGTTTTAAGTATGTAACATAGTGATAAAATTTTTTATAGATTATACTCCACTTATTATTATAAATGTATAAAATACTGGCTATATTCCCTGCACCATATATTCTTGTAACTTACCTATTTTTTACATACTAGTTGGTATCTCTTTAGTCTCCTATCCCTATCTTACCCCTTCCAACTCCCTTTCCCTACTGGTAGCCACTAGTTTGTTCTATCTGTGTGAGTCTGCTTCTGTCTCGTTGCATTCATATTTCACTTGGCGTAATACTCTCTGGGTCCATCCATGTTGTTGCAAATGGCAAAATTTCATTCTTTCTTTATGACTGAGTTCAGTTCAGTTCAGTCGCTCAGTCGTGTCTGACTCTTTGCCACCCCACGAACCACAGAACGCCAGGCCTNCGTTGCATTCATATTTCACTTGGCGTAATACTCTCTGGGTCCATCCATGTTGTTGCAAATGGCAAAATTTCATTCTTTCTTTATGACTGAGTTCAGTTCAGTTCAGTCGCTCAGTCGTGTCTGACTCTTTGCCACCCCACGAACCACAGAACGCCAGGCCTCCCTGTCCATCACCAACTCTTGGAGTTCACTCAAACTCACATCCATCGAGTCAGTGATGCCATCCAGCCATCTCATCCTCTGTCGTCCCCTTCTCCTCCTGCTCCCAATCCCTCCCAGCATCAGAGTCGTTTCCAATGAGTCAACTCTTCGCATGAGGTGGCCAAAGTACTGGAGTTTCAGCTTTAGCTTCATTCCTTCCAAAGAACACCCAGGACTGATCTCCTTCAGAATGGACTGGTTGGATCTCCTTGCAGTCCAAGGGACTCTCAAGAGTCTTCTCCAACACCACAGTTCAAAAGCATCAATTCTTCGGCGCTCAGCCTTCTTCACATTCCAACTCTCACATCCATACATGACCACAGGAAAAACCATAGCCTTGACTAGACGGACTTTAGTCGGCAAAATGATGTCTCTGCTTTTGAAAATGCTATCTAGGTTGCTCATAACTTCTTCTAAGGAGTAAGTGTCTTTTAATTTCATGGCTGCAATCACCATCTGTGGTGATTTTGGAGCTCCCCAAAATAAAGTTTGACACTTTTTCCACTGTTTCTCCATCTGTTTCCCATGAAGTAATGGGATCAGATGCCATGATCTTCATTTTCTGAATGTTGAGCTTTAAGCCAACTTTATGACTGAGTAGTATTCCACATTTTCTTACCCATTTGTCTGTTGAAGGACACTAAGTTGCTTCCATATCTTGGTAATTATGAATAATGCTGCTAAGAATATTGGGGTGCATATATCTTTTTGAACTAGTGTTATTTTTTTTTCAGATATATGGCTATGAGTGGGATTGCTAGATCATATGGTAGTTCTACTTCTAATTTTTTTGAGGAAACTCCACACTGTTCTCCATAGTGGTTGTACCAATTTACACTCCCAACAACTGTGTATGAGGGTTCCCTCTTTTCTACAATCCTTGCCAGCATTTATTATTTGTGGTCTTTTTGATGATAGCCATTCTAACCAGTGTGAGATGATATCTCATTGTGGTTCTGATTTTCATTTCTCTGAGGATTAGAGATGTTGAGCATCTTTTCATGTTGGAATGCATTCTTTTAAATTCAACATCTCTGGGCATCAGAATAACTGAAATATAGCTTTAGAAGGATTTCACATAAGTTTTATTTCTTACTATTCTAAACTATTTTCCCCAGAAATTTTTAAACTAATATTTTGATTTTCAAGCCCAGAGAACCATTAGTTGTGAGTTGTTAACTCACCCTCTCTCATAGCTTATGATACCACACGTTAAAGGATTTTGTTCTCCAGAGCTCCAGACCATATATCTAGCTACCAGTTGGTCATTTGGCTTGGCTATCCCTTCAGTATCTTAGGTTCAAATGAGCTCCCCACTGTACCCCCCAATATTTCTTCTCCTTCTGCATTTCTTTTCTCAGTGAATGGTGATGTTTTATCACTTGATTTCATGGAGTCTGTCTTGACTCTCCTCTCTGTGTTATCAGCCTCCTAATTTGTCTATTCTAATTCCTAAATATTTCTTAAATTTGTCCACTAACCTCTACTCCATGGCCACAACCATGGGTCAGATGCCCATTGTCTGTCATGTGGATAACTGAAATAGCTCCCTAGCTATTTTCTCTTTCTCTAGGTCTTCCATGACCCAAATCTCCAGATGAAAATCATGCTACCATGCTACTATTGACTTATTTGTTACTATTTGGACTATGCCTTTCCTTGTGGTTCAGCTGGTAAAGAATCTGCCTGAAATGAGGGAAACTTGGGTTTGATTCCTGGGTTGGGATGATCCATCCCCTGGAGAAGGGAAAGGCTACCCACTCGAGGATTCTGGCCTGAAGAGTTCCATGGACTGTATAGTCCATGGGGTAGCAAAGAATTGGACACAACTGAGTGACTTTCACTTTCCATATAGTTATCTTTAATTATTAATTTTAAAGCTTTTTATTTGCTTTGTATGTGGCTTCTCAGAGCTGTGGCTTCTCTTATTGTGAAGTACAGGCTCTAAGGTGCTTGGGCTTTAGCAGTTGCAGTGCATGGGCTCAGTAGTTGTGGTTCCCAGACTCTAGAGCACACTCAATAGCTGTGGTGTTGGGCTTAGCTGCTCTGCAGCTTGTGGTATCTTCCCGGACCAGGAATTGAACCCATGTCCCCTGTATTGGCAGGCGGATTCTTTACTACTGTGCCTCCAGGGAAGCCTGAGAATAGATCTTAAATGTTATTACCACACACACACACACACACACACACACAGAGGTAATTATGTAAGGAGATAATTCGTCTAATTGTGCAACCACTTTTCTACATATATGCCTATCCCTGACAGATGGTAAAGAGTCGGCCTGCAATGCAGGAGACCCATGTTCAGCCCCTGGATTGGGAAGATCCCCTGGAGAAGGGAATGGCAACCCACTCCAGTATTCTTGGCTGGAGAATTCCATGGCCAGAGGAGCCTGGTGGGCTATAGTCCATGGGATTGCAGAGTCAGACACAATTAAGCCCTTAATACTTTCTTTTCATGTGTACGAAGTCATGAAAAAATGAAAAAATAAAATTAAGATTTTAAAAATGACCCTTGAACTTGAAAATACAGCATTTGCTTTTACTGACAGAAGTCTGTTTTTCTCCCTGGAAGCTGTTTCCCACAGCTTTATTGAGAAATAATTGACCCAGAACATTGTGTAAGTGTAAGGTATACACAGTGTTGATTCCAGGTATATATTTCAAGATGATAACCACTAATTGTTGGCTAATAGAGCCTTCATGTAAAAATTTCCCTGGAGGCCTCTATAATCTGCTCATTTAATTTTTTAATTTTTTTTATGGATATGTTTTCCCATATTTATTTTGGACACGAGGGTGGTAATACATAAGTTACCTTTGAATAAAACATTGTCTTGGTTTACCATAGATTATACACAGGTTATAGAATCCCAGAATTTAGACATTTGTTCAAGTAAGAATTTCCTCCATCCCACCAACACTATTACAGATTTATTCAAGTGTTAGAAATAGTCCAGAAAAAATATAAGCCAATTTAGCCCCTAGTAAGATTATGTGGAAAATTATTTGAAATTTTTTTTAATGTTTAAGACTTTTTTTTAATTTTTATTTTTTAGTTTGTTTTGTTTTACAATACTGTATTTGTTTTGCTACAATGATTTTCCTAAGTATGATTCTTTTCTCACTTACATGACTTGGCATTTGGTAGAATCATGCTTTTGAATTCACCCTGTTTTTTTTTTTTTTTAAATTCTTGTTTTATTGTTTTGATTATTTCTCTTCTTTTCTCAAGACTCTTAATTTTTTGGATTTTGGGTCTTCTGTATTCATCTCTTAGGTCTCTTATCTTTTCCCACATTTTCCATTTCTTTTTTCCTTCCAAGTTCTAGGAAATAAACTAGATATTTTCCTATTCTTGTATTTATGTTCTATTCTAGACACTTGATTTTTAACTTGATCTGATACTCTCTCATGTCACATGTGAATGAAGGCTCTGTTACTACCTTGGACTTCTTTCTAAACTGTTCCTGTCATGCATTTTTCTGTTTGTCTCCTGCTTGCTTGGATTTTTCTGATTTGCAGTCCTATTTTTCATCTTTCCTTTTGGCACAGGAAATTCCTGAACAGTATTTTTTAAGCTGCTATGAGACATCTTCTTAGACCCCATAGGGTCTTGGCACCATATATACTTCTAAGAGCATTGCTACTCTCAGACCCATTCATTGTCAACTGATCACTTCTGTCAAAGTGACTCCAAAAGAGAGCAGAGAGCAGTTTATAAATCAAGTCACCTCTCCTATCATTTCTTGTGCAGCAGATACAAAATTCCTTGAATCAGGTTTGATAAAATGAATGGGTACTTCTATTGTTGTTGTTTAGTCACCAAGTCATGTCCAACTCTTTGCAACCCCATGGACTATAGCCTGCCAGGTTCCTCTCTCCGTGGGATTTCCCAGGCAAGAATACTGGAGTGCATTGACATTTCCTTCTCCAGGGTACCTTTATTACGTGAGATAAAGACAGCAAGAAAAATAACAGAAGATTTCATGGCCACTTTCTTTCAGACCTCTGGTCAATGATGTGTGACTTACAAAGCAGGCAGTTTTTCACAATGCCACAAACTCTGTCACAGCAAGACTTCGGTCTCTGAGCATAAGTTTGGGTGATTCATCTCTTTTCCAGGGTGAGTCAGAACAATGACAATGAAATTGATGATATTAACTGCACCAAGAAAGAAGAACTGCATTTTCTGTTATAGAAGTATTTCGTAGATGAGAAAACAGAATTCAGGAAAGTCTTGCCAGAGGTTTGTATCTAGTAAATGTCATAGCTGTGCACGTCCCTTTCCTCTCTGTATATGTGTGCTAAGTCACTTCAGTCATGTCCGATTCTTTGTGATTCCATGGACTGTGGCCCGCCAGGCTCCTCTTTCCATGGCATTCTCCAGGCAAGAGTACAGGAGTGGGTTGCTGTGCCCTCCTCCAGGGGATCTTTCTGACCCAGGGATCAAACCCGAATCTTTTATGTTTCCTGCATTGCCAAGTGGATGCTTTACCCTAGCACAACCTAGGAAGCCTCCTTCCTTCTCTATATCTCCTGATACTCTCTCTTGTCTCAATTAACCTCCCTTCTCTTTGCTATTTCAAAGCCATTAGCAGTAGAGCAAGATGGTTAAGAGTGTGAGCTCTAAAGTCAGACAGTTATGGATTTAAAATCCTGCTGCATCACTTAGTGACCTTGATTTTTGGGACACTAGAAAGTGACTGTGCCCATCTAGATCGACTTTCTACTCTCTTCACCATTCTCTCTTCCCCGTAGTCTGACATCAGCACATTTATTCACAGGTTCTTTGATCTGGGACCCTTGGTGGGTTTTAGCTAAGTTAGAGCGTTGGAAGAGAATGAAGATGGAATATTTATTCCCCTACATCCTCCCTTGGATTTCCCACAGGCTGGCTGCATCCCCCTGTCATATAGTCCTCCCCACTTGGCTCTCCTTCTGGATTCAGGAAATCATTCTCTCCGTCCCCCAGGATCAGGGATAGGAATACCCACAACATTACTAGCATCCGAGCACTGCATTGTCCCTTATAAACTGTCTTACACCATGCCAGACATGTGTGTTCAGTCACTCAGTCATGTCCAACTCTTTGTGACCCCGTGGACTGTAGCCTGCCAGGCTCCTCTGTCCATGGGACTTCCCAGGCAAGAATACTGGAATGGGTTGTCATTTCCTCCTCCAAGGGACCTCCTTCCTGACCGAGGGATCGTGCTCGTATCTCCTGCATCTCCTGCATTTCAAGTGGACTCTTTATTGCTGAGCCATCAGGGAAGCCCTACACTCTGCCTACACTTTGGCAAATAGGGCTTTTATTAAAACCTCCTCCAATTAACTATCTTTGAGTGCTCCATCTGTTTCCTGCCAGGACTCCACAAATATATTGATGGCACTCAAATTTTTACGTAAAATGAGTGCTCTGAGATGACCTAGATGAGTGGGATGGGGCACTGGGTGGGGAGGAGATCCAAGAGGGAGGAGATGTAATGTACATATACCTCACTCACTTCCTTGTACAGCAGAAGCTAACACAGCACTGCAAACCAATTATACTCCAATAAAAAGGAATATCATTTACTTGATGGTTTTGTGGTGAGAATTAAATGAGATAGTGAACCTAAAGCGTTAAGCATAATATACAGAAAGTACTTTGTAAGTTTTAACTACTACTATAATTGTAGTGATGTCATTTATTTTAGGTTAAGGTCAAAATTCACCTACGACCGATTGTACTTTCAAGCTTTGTGTTTGTATTATTTATGCATACTGGGTTTTTCCTCACTTCCTTTTCTCTCTTATGCTTTGTCCCGTCAACTAACTAATATGTTTCTTAAGAGATAACTAGTAGGTTAATGGTAAAAAAAATCATTTATTAATAAACAGGCTGAAAGAGATTCTGGTTTAAATATAGGTGTGAGTTCCTGTTGCTAAGACAGCAGCCATAGATAAGTGAAACTAAAGATGAGTGTCTATTGTGGGCAGGTAAACTGAAACCTGCCCACAGGTTTCAGCTGAGTTTAATGAGTGAATTAATATATTATTTGTATATAGAGATAAGAAGAGAAAATCTCTTTACAAATAATATAAATCTAAATCTCCTTAGACCTGACATTCTGGCAGGAGTTAGTAAGATGAACTGGTTGGCCTTAGCTTTCCTACTCTTTCATTCTATGATTGAACTTGACAGAAAGAGAAAGTCACAGAGAAGCTGCCCAGGGGCAGGCCAGTCATCAGTACCTAACAGCATGAAGCTTTAGTCTTTGTTCATCTAAATGCAGAGCATTGCTTAGTACAAAGAAGGATGGAAAAACATCTCCAGAACAGATGTAAGAAAGCACTCTTCTTTTTTAGCAAAAATGTGGTTACCATGGGCCACCACAGTCAGAACCAGAGGACGCCATGCTGGCTAATGGAAACCAGATGCTCTGGTTAAGGAAGCCATGGATAAATATGAATTATTTTCAGCTGAATGACCTTCAATTATCTCCCTTAATGCTGAGCCCCGATTCTCTGCCATAATCTTCCTTTGGGTACCTAGTGAAGAGAAGAACAAAGGCGCTCCATTATAGAGTGATTTATGGAGGATGTGTACAAGGGTCATCTATGGTATGTGAGAAAGGGAGGGAGAGAGGGCTGGAGAGCGTGCGCGAGAGAGATGGAGAATCAGTTCAAGATTAAAAATAAAAACACAGGAAATACAGTTTTGTGGGTAGAGTCCTGGATAGGAGCCAAGAGTCCTGGGTTCCAGTCCTTCTTTTGGTACTGATTCACTGTGACATGTTGGACCACTTCAAATTACATTTATTATGACTCTAATCTCGTAGCCTTGATATACCAAGACTCTCCCACCATTACAAAATGGGGCTGATATTTATAGATTTCCTAATTTCCAGGAATGCTATAAGATTTGATAGTCATGTTTCTTCACGCTTGCTCTACAATCCCAGTGTTGTTGCCTTTATCTCTATATGGACTTGTGTGCTATCCTAGACCATAGTTCAACATCTTGAAGATGCCAAGGCTGAATAGTTATTATTCTTTCCCCAAATGGAACCTGTTCTTAACCAACTTTCCTTTACCAAACCACATTTTCATCACAATAACTTTATCTTAATAACTAGTAGGTCCTTTTTCTTTCTTTTAAAAAAAAAAAAAAAAGGAGGTTGTGGTGGTGTGGTGGCACAAACACTTCACAGTAAGAAAACCATTCATGGGATATGTAACCATTTAGGAAAGATTCACTGTGGACTCACCTTATCTCTTTCATTGGATTTTGCTAAATTTTTCTCAACAATTTCGACACCCACAAGAACATTTTCACCTACACATCTTACAAGTGCAAAGTTAAATTCATTTTCTTTCTCTTTTTTCTTGATCTTCCTCAATTCTGTCACTCTCTTTTCCTCTAAAAAATAATTTATCCTTTTCTGATCTATTTGTTTTAATAGATCCATGGTTTCTCTAGAAATCTAGGTTTGTAGAGTCTCCTCCTCTCCCTTTTTAAGTTTACTGATTCTGATACCATCACTATCAAGAAATCAGAGGTTTAAGGTCCTTGACTGAAGCCTGAAGATAAGAGGAGCTCTGAGAAATAAATAATGAGACTAGATCTGATCCACTATCACCTTCTCAGCAAGCATCTCTCTTACCAGTTTTCCTCCTCTGTCTTCCAGATTATCTTTTCTCCCTGAATATTTCCTTGAAAACATGCAAACATGCCATTATTGTTTCTTCCATTTTAGAACTATCCCCCCCACCCTCCACCACCAAGAGAAGCAAAAATTAAAAACTCAGAATAATGCAAGTCAAAACTACAATGAAATATTATCACACACAGGTCAGAATGGCCATTATAAAAAAAAATCTACAAATAAATCTATAAATGCTGGAGAGGGTGTGGAGAAAAGAGAACCTCTTGCACTGTTGGTAGGAATACAAATTGGTGCAGCCACTATGGAGAACAGTATGGAGATTTCTTAAAGAACTAAGAATAAAACCACCATATGACCCAGCAATCCCACTACTAGACAAATGCCCAGAGGAAACCAAATTTTTTAAAAAAAGCAAGTAACCCAATTTTCTTTGAGGTTCTGTTTACAATAGCTAGGACATGGAAGCAACCTAGATGCCCACTGATAGATGAACGGAAAGAAACTGTGGTATGTATATACAATAGAATATTACTCAGTCATAAAAAGGAATGCATTGAGTCAGTCTTAAATAGGTGGATGAACCTAGAGCCTATTATACTGAGTGAAGTGCTTTTCTCAGAAAAAGAAAAGCAAATATCATATACTAACACATATATATGGAATCTAGAAAGATGGTACTGATGAACCTATTTGCAGAGCAGCAATGGAGACACAGACATTGAGAACAGACTTACAGACATGGCTGGGGATGGGTTAGAAGGAGAGAGTGGGAGGTATGAAGAAAGTAACATGGAAACATACATTACCGTACATAAAATATATACCCAATGAGAATTTACTGTACGACTCAGGGAACTCAAACAGGGGCTCTGTAACAACCTAGAGTGGTGGGATGGGGAAGGAGGTGGGAGGGATATTTAAGTGGGAGGGGACATGGGTAAACCTATGGCTGATTCATGTTGATGCTTGGTAGAATCCAATGTAGTACTATAAAGCAATTATTCTTCAATTAAAAAAAAAAACCTCATAATAAAAACAACTACTATGTAAGTTTCCTAGGGCTGTTATAACAAAATGCCGTAGACTAAGAGGCTGACACACCAGAAATTTATTTTCTCACAATTTTGGAGTCTGGAAATCCAAGATCAAGGAGTTATATTTGCCTGAGGTCTGTCTTGTTGGCTGGCAGATGGCTACCTGCTCACTGTGGTCTTCACATGGTCTTCCCTTGGTCTGTGTGCATCTTTGATGTCCATTTCTGGGTATCCTAATCTCCCCTTCTTATAACACTCGGTGCAAGTTCATTCACTTCAGTCGTGTCTCTTTGTGACCCCATGGACTGACCCGCCCCCCTGTAGAGTCCATGGGACTCTCCAGGCAAGAGTACTGCAGAGGGTTGCTGCGCCCTCCTCCAGGGGATGTTATGGACCCAGGGACTGAACCTGTGACTCCTGCATCCCTTCCATTGCAGGGGGAATCTTTACCGGGGCAGACCATAAGACACTGAGGCACCAGGGAAGGCCATAAGGACACCAGTTATGTCGGATTAGGGCCCACCTAACTGCCTCGTTTAACTTTATTACCTCTCTAATGGCCATAAGAGACTTCCATAGTGTTTAAGAATTCTTCTGTCAACGAAGGGGACTCAGGTTGGATCCCTGGTTCAGGAAGAGCCCTCATCCCTAGGAGCAACTGAACCTGCATGCTGCAGTTACTGAAGCCTGTGCGCCTAAAGCCTGTGCTCCACAGCAAGAGAAGCCACTTTAGTGAGAAGCCTGCACGCCGCAAGGAAGAGTAGCGCCCGCTCATACTTCTTTCTACTATTAGTGCCTCATTTCTTGCTCCCCTTGGCAGAAAATCTTCTCAAAAGAATTGTGTGTATACTTGTAGTCTCCAGCTTTCCCTCTCCCATTCTCTTAACTCCACTCCGTTCGGATTTGGGANTCTGATCCACTATCACCTTCTCAGCAAGCATCTCTCTTACCAGTTTTCCTCCTCTGTCTTCCAGATTATCTTTTCTCCCTGAATATTTCCTTGAAAACATGCAAACATGCCATTATTGTTTCTTCCATTTTAGAACTATCCCCCCCACCCTCCACCACCAAGAGAAGCAAAAATTAAAAACTCAGAATAATGCAAGTCAAAACTACAATGAAATATTATCACACACAGGTCAGAATGGCCATTATAAAAAAAAATCTACAAATAAATCTATAAATGCTGGAGAGGGTGTGGAGAAAAGAGAACCTCTTGCACTGTTGGTAGGAATACAAATTGGTGCAGCCACTATGGAGAACAGTATGGAGATTTCTTAAAGAACTAAGAATAAAACCACCATATGACCCAGCAATCCCACTACTAGACAAATGCCCAGAGGAAACCAAATTTTTTAAAAAAAGCAAGTAACCCAATTTTCTTTGAGGTTCTGTTTACAATAGCTAGGACATGGAAGCAACCTAGATGCCCACTGATAGATGAACGGAAAGAAACTGTGGTATGTATATACAATAGAATATTACTCAGTCATAAAAAGGAATGCATTGAGTCAGTCTTAAATAGGTGGATGAACCTAGAGCCTATTATACTGAGTGAAGTGCTTTTCTCAGAAAAAGAAAAGCAAATATCATATACTAACACATATATATGGAATCTAGAAAGATGGTACTGATGAACCTATTTGCAGAGCAGCAATGGAGACACAGACATTGAGAACAGACTTACAGACATGGCTGGGGATGGGTTAGAAGGAGAGAGTGGGAGGTATGAAGAAAGTAACATGGAAACATACATTACCGTACATAAAATATATACCCAATGAGAATTTACTGTACGACTCAGGGAACTCAAACAGGGGCTCTGTAACAACCTAGAGTGGTGGGATGGGGAAGGAGGTGGGAGGGATATTTAAGTGGGAGGGGACATGGGTAAACCTATGGCTGATTCATGTTGATGCTTGGTAGAATCCAATGTAGTACTATAAAGCAATTATTCTTCAATTAAAAAAAAAAACCTCATAATAAAAACAACTACTATGTAAGTTTCCTAGGGCTGTTATAACAAAATGCCGTAGACTAAGAGGCTGACACACCAGAAATTTATTTTCTCACAATTTTGGAGTCTGGAAATCCAAGATCAAGGAGTTATATTTGCCTGAGGTCTGTCTTGTTGGCTGGCAGATGGCTACCTGCTCACTGTGGTCTTCACATGGTCTTCCCTTGGTCTGTGTGCATCTTTGATGTCCATTTCTGGGTATCCTAATCTCCCCTTCTTATAACACTCGGTGCAAGTTCATTCACTTCAGTCGTGTCTCTTTGTGACCCCATGGACTGACCCGCCCCCCTGTAGAGTCCATGGGACTCTCCAGGCAAGAGTACTGCAGAGGGTTGCTGCGCCCTCCTCCAGGGGATGTTATGGACCCAGGGACTGAACCTGTGACTCCTGCATCCCTTCCATTGCAGGGGGAATCTTTACCGGGGCAGACCATAAGACACTGAGGCACCAGGGAAGGCCATAAGGACACCAGTTATGTCGGATTAGGGCCCACCTAACTGCCTCGTTTAACTTTATTACCTCTCTAATGGCCATAAGAGACTTCCATAGTGTTTAAGAATTCTTCTGTCAACGAAGGGGACTCAGGTTGGATCCCTGGTTCAGGAAGAGCCCTCATCCCTAGGAGCAACTGAACCTGCATGCTGCAGTTACTGAAGCCTGTGCGCCTAAAGCCTGTGCTCCACAGCAAGAGAAGCCACTTTAGTGAGAAGCCTGCACGCCGCAAGGAAGAGTAGCGCCCGCTCATACTTCTTTCTACTATTAGTGCCTCATTTCTTGCTCCCCTTGGCAGAAAATCTTCTCAAAAGAATTGTGTGTATACTTGTAGTCTCCAGCTTTCCCTCTCCCATTCTCTTAACTCCACTCCGTTCGGATTTGGGAGGCTTCCCAGGAGGTGCTATTGGTAAAGAATCTGCCTGTCCATGCAGGAGACACAGGAGATGCAGATTTGATCCCTGGGTCGGGATGATCCCCTGGAGAAGGAAATGACAGTTGACTCCACTATTCTTGCTGGAAAATTTCAAGGACAGAGGAGTCTGGCAGGCCTCAGTCCACGGGGCTGCAAAGAGTCAGACATGGCTGAGCAACTGAGCATTCAGGTTTTTGCTTTTGCCAGTCCACTGAAATTATTCTGGTCAGGGTCACTCACAACCTTGATGATAAATCCAGTGGTCATTCTCAATGCTCAGAGCACAGCATCTGATGTCGTTGATGGATCCTCTTCCTTGGTACCCTCTATTCACGTGGCTTCCAGGCACACACTTTCTAGTTTTTCCTCCTGCCTTCCTGGTTATGCTCTCTCAATCTCTCTTTGTGGTTCCTCCCCTTTTACCAGAATTATTAATGTTGTAACAGCCTAGATTCTCCTTTCTATCAACATTCATTCCCTTGGTGAACTTACCCAGTTTTGTATTTTTAAATACCGTCATTATATTAGATTCCCAAATTTATATCTCTAGCCCTCTGTCTTGAATTTTAAATGCCTATGTATCATTTCCATATGTACATAATATGTACAAAATTGAATTCCAAAACCTACTCCATATGTTACCTTCTTCACCTGAGTTTTTGGTAGCTCTGTCTTTCTGGTTACTCGGATCAACAATATTGAGTCCTCCTTGAGTCCTCTCTTCTCTCATTCCATATTTTATTCACCGTAAAATTCTGTTGGCCCTGCTAACAAATGTATCTTGAATCAGACCACTTCTTGCTACTCCTATTACTACTAATCTGTGCCCAGACATGGTCTTACCTCACTTGGATTACTGTAATTGCCTCTGAAAATACTTGACTCCCTAAAGTCTGTTCTCAGTATAGCAGCCAGCTGATGCTTTTAAAATGCAAGTCAGATCCTGTCAATCCTAGACCTTGAACCCTCAATGGCTTCACATGTCACTCACTGGAAAAGCCAAAATCTTCTTAATGGCTATATGGTAATGTGATCCAGTAAAACATATACATACACATTAAAATTATTTTTAAAAATTTCCCTGAGTTTTTAAAAAGCCCATGAGGGTCTTTGTTGATCCACCAAGTTAATGACACAGATCATAGAAATATAATATCCTTCTGATGAGCTTTTGAAAATACCGGTTGGATTTAATCAGACCTTGAGCCCCAGAAACTGTTGAAAAAATTCCAAATCCCTTTGCTTGCTGTTCAATGCTATCTTTAATCCAGCCGCAATCCACCTTATCAACCCCATTTCTCACAATGTCCCTATGCTTACCTTAAACCTTAGACAAAATGGAACACTTGATACTAATTAAATGGATCTAATAGACTGCCTGCTTTTATGTATTTTTCATATTGTTATTTCCATATAGAGTGCCATTTCTTCCTTTTGTACTTCCTGAATTTCTTCTATCTCAGGCTGAGCTTAAACATCCTCTCCTTTATAAAACTACCCTAAAGCATCCTTCAGTGAAGAGACATCTCCTTTCACTAAACTCCCACAGTGCTTTATGTGAACCTCTCCTCTGGCAATGGTCATTTCTGCTTTCTATCATATTTATATGAGTAGCTGTCCTTTTTTTCTCTCTGCCCACTTCCTACCAACAGTGCCCCTAGACTGTGAGTTCTCCCACATCAAGCTGGATTCTATTATCCCGGTGTCTTCTACTGTTCTTAGCTCTGTGCCTGGCGCCTCTGCCAGTTATGAATCTGTTGAATAGATGTTGCTGCTGCTGCTGCTAAGTCACGTCAGTCGTGTTCGACTCTGTGTGACCCCATAAACGACAGCCCAGCAGGCTCCCCGGTCCATGGGATTCTCCAGGCAAGAACACTGGAGTGGGTTGCCATTTCCTTAAGTTTCCAGTTTTCTCTCTCAGGTTGTATACGTGTGTATTGCCTCCTTCATCCTTCATCCTCTCACTCTTACAACACCCTAGTCTTCTGCCATCTGCTTTATTTCCCTCTCTGGTACTTTTTGGCTTTGGCTTCACATTAGAACTCATGTTTTAAGCTACACAATGAAGAATGTATGTAAATTAGTAAAGGCCTCAAATAATTTCCTAGTGTGTACACTCACAAATTAAAGTATTTTTAATGCAGAAATACATATTCTGCTTATAGCCTTAATTTTTGCATTGTGTGTTTATACAGTTTCAAAATAGGCTCATATTTATTTTCTCATACAATTGTGAAGGTCCAACTGGAAATTCTTAATTAATAATAAGTATCCTGGGTTTTCTTTTTTTTTTTGGTGATCAGAAATGATCTCAAGTGGGCTCTGCCTGCAGTTACTTAAAGCAGGATTTTGTTTCCCAGCCAGAGATTGAAATCAGGTCATGGCAGTGAGAGAGCTGAATCCTAGCCACTAGGCTAATGGCCAGTGACAAGTCCCGGGCCCCTTGGCTTTGCAGGAATTTCCACAAAGATGATTGTATGCTGGTTGTATTTATAAATATCTTCTCCTGGTGTAAGAACTTACGTCCAAGTTTTGGCTTCAGATATTACAGCTGGTGTGGTAAACAGTTCCTATGCTTAGATGCAGCCTTGCTCTTAGTTACTTGGGGTCCTGAGTGAGAAGAGGAAAGGTTTCATAATACCAGAAAGAGTGAAATAGAACAGTACTTGGCTTTGCCGGCATACATTAATTCTGGTAAGCCATCTTTCCACGTAGAGAACAGTAACTGAGAATTGACTAACCAGCTAGCATTTATTGAGCATTCACTCTGCATCCAGCCATGTAATGAAATAGAAAGACCCCGAGGACAGGAACTAAGAATAATTCATCCTTGTTTTCACTTTCTTCAATCCAACAGGGCCAAATTTAATCTACTCACTAAAAAAATGTATGGATCCTTTATTATGTATGAGGCACAGAGATAGGCCCTGGGTCAGTTCAGTTCAGTCACTCAGTCATGTCTGACTCTTTGCGTCCCCATGGACTATAGCACACCAGGTCTCCCTGTCCATCACCACCTCCTGGAGCTTGCTCAAACTCATATCCATGGAGTCAGTGATGCCATCCAACCATTTCAACTCTATCATCCCCTTCTCCTGCCTTCAATCTTTCCCAACATCAGGGTCTTTTCCAGTGGGTCAGTTCTTTGAACAGAGGGCCAAAGTATTGGAGTTTCAGCTTCAACATCAGTCCTTCCAATGAATATTAAAGACTGTTTCCTTTATGATTGACTGGTTTGATCTCCTTGCAGTCCAAGAGATTCTCAAGAGTCTTCTCCAACATCACAGTTCAAAAGCATCAATTCTTTGGTGCTCAGCTTTCTTTATAGTCCAACTCTCACATGCATACATGACTGCTGGAAAAACCATAGCTTTGACTAGATGGACCTTTGTTGGCAAAGTAATGTCTCTGCTTTTTAATATGCTGTCTAGGTTGGTCATAACTTTCCTTCCAAGGAGCAAACATCTTTTAATTTCATGGCTACAGTCACCATCTGCAGTGATCTTAGAGTCCCCAAAATTAAGTCTGTCACTGTTTCCATTGTTTCCCCTTCTATTTGTCATGAAGTGACGGGACTAGATGCCACAATCTTAGTTTTCTGAATGGTGAGTTTTAAGCAGTTTTTTCACTCTTCTCTTTCACTTCCATCAAGAAGCTCTTTAGTTCTTCTTCCCTTTCTGCCATAAGGGTGGTGTCATCTCTCTATCTGAGGTAATTGTTATTTCTCCTGGCAATCTTGATTCCTAGCATTTTGCATGATGTACTCTGCATATGAGTTAAATAAGCAGGGTGACAATATACAGCCTTGACTTACTCCTGTCCCAATTTGGAACCAGTCTATTGTTTTATGTCCAGTTATAACTGTTGCTTCTTGACCTCCAGACAAATTTCTCAGGAGGCAGGTAAGGTGGTCTGATATTCCCATCTCATGAAGAGTTTTCCACAGTTTGTTCTGATATACCCAGTCAAAGGCTTTGGTGTAATCAATAAAACAGAAGTAGATATTTTTCTGGAATTCTCTTGCTTTTTCTATGATCCAATGGATGTTGGCAATTTGATCTCTGGTTCTGCTGCCTTTTTTAAATCCAGTTTGAACATCTGGAAGTTCATGGTTCACGTACTGTTGAAGCCTGGCTTGGAGAATTTTGAGCATTACTTTACTAGAGAGTGAGATGAGTGCAGTTGTGCGGTAATTTGAACATTCTTTGGCATTGCCCTTCTTTGGGATTGGAATGAAAACTGACCTTTTTCAGTCCTGGGTTGTGTATATGAAGATAAATATTTCTGGTATCTGATTTCAAGAAACTTACGGTGTAGGTAGGATTGAGAGTGGGAGGAGATGCTGGTAACAGAGGCTGAGATGGTTGGATGGCATTATCAGCTCAATGGACATGGGTCTGAGCAAACTTCGAGAGACAGTGAAGGCCAGGGAGGCAAGGTGTGCTGCAGTTCATGGTGTCACAAAGAGTTGGACATGACTGAGCAACTGAACAGCAGTCTAATGTAGGATAGGTCTTCCCAGGTGGTTCTAGTGGTAAAGAACTCACTTGCCAATGTAGAAAATGTAAGAGACACAGGCTCAATCCCTGAGTTGGGAAGACCCCTGGAGAAAGGAATGGTTACCCACTCCAGTTATTCTTGCCTGGAGAATCCTATGGACAGAGGAGTCTGATGGGCTATAGTCCATGAGGTCTCAAAGAGTCGGACACAACTGAAGTGACTTAGCACACATACAGTGTAGGATAAGAAACAGACAAAGAGGAATGACTGTGAAAATTTAACCACAAGGCCAAATGTAAAATTGCCAGCGAATGATAGAGGCAGTGAATACTGAAGGAGTTTGCAAGGAAGTTACTTTAGGATGGGTGGTTTATGGAGACTAGAACTGAATCCCCAAACCCAGCCCAATTTATGACTCTAAAAATTCTATTGAGATTAAATTCTTGGTCTTTAGTCCTGTGAGTACAGAGTTACGGGTCAGCTTATGATGAAGAACGTTTCAATACTGGTTTTAGAGTTAAAAGTAGTATACACATGCATGCTAAGTCGCTTCAGCCATGTCCGACTCTTTGAGACTCCATGGACTGTATCCCACCAGACTCCTCTGTCCACGGGATTCTCCAGGCAAGAATACTAGAGTGGGTTGCCATGCCCTCCTCCAGGGGATCTTCCTGACCCCTGGATTGAACCCGCGTCTCTTATGTCTCCTGCTTTGGCAGGCGGGTTCTTTACCACTGGCGCCACCTGGGAAGCCCCTAAAGTGGGATAGATGCCTGGATTAATTCTAGGGTATGTGACTCTCTAACTCTCTGAACAGAGGTTATATTGATATCCTTTGCAGCTATGAAACTTCTCTTTCTTCTCTTTGTGAGACTTTGGGAAATAAACCCTAAATGACTGTGGCAAGAAAGTCTGTAAAACGATCTGCTTATGCTTATTAAAAGGTAGTGAAGTCTCTCTAACCAAAAGATGAGTTCTTTGCATCTGGAAAAAAGAGAGTTGGAATCTATTCTATATCATCTATCATAAGTTTCTAGCTGTGGTCCAACAGTCAAATATTTATTACAAGCAATGATGGAAGAGGCAAGAGGAGCCCAGTTTGATTTTCCAGATCTAAGGCTGCATTTTGAACTGCCAGTTAGAAAATGCTTTGACTTAAATACTGAGCCAACTTGATTTGGAACTGTCACCACCAGGAGAGAAGTGTCTGGAATAATCGTAGTGTCATTTCTGGGTAGTCTGTCTTTTATGACTTGTCATGCATTACTAAAGAAAGACAAGTGAATACTGTGTGGGATTGGGGACTACATGAATCCATTAATGTTGTCACAGCAGGCAGAAACAAGACCACCAGGCAGCACAGAAGACCACCCAACACAAAACATGAGCTCCCATTAGCAACATCATTGAAACTGTATGCTCTTGACACTTGTTCAGAATGCTGAGCCACCAAGCACGCTCTAGGATAATTATTGCTTTGTGATAATATTTAGTGACTCTCACAATGTGGACCACCAATTCTAGTGTGGGTTTCTTCTTTTTATTAGCACCATCTGAGAATGTCTGTGGTAGAGACTTTGGTGAATTTCGTCTGCCTGTGGCCAAAGGAATGAAAGGAAGAACAATTTAGTTTGTTAATATGGAAGAGTTCAGTGACAAAAAGCCCATGACACATGTCTGAAAGAGGCTTCATTGAGGGTTGGTTTTTTTTTTTTTTCCCCTCCTTTCTTTCCCCAAACAAATCTTACCAGAATGTTTCACTACTGCTTCTTAAAGTACACTCTGTATGCAAAGTCTTGTACTCATTTCAGAACTGCAGCAGGATCTTTAATTCGGTAAAACTTTATGGTTATTATTGCTGTCTCAGACAGACCCAACTGTCTCCTGGTTAATAAAACAAACTAAAACAATACACTTTTTTTCCCCTGGTGGAAGTCAATATGATTGCTCAAGATAAATTTTTTATCTTTCATTTTCTTTTATTTTTTGTAAAGGAAAAGTCAGTCCAACTTGTCTCCTCTTTTCCCCTTGTTTACAGACTCCTTTCTTTGTCTTTGTTTCATTTTATTCTGCCTCTTATACTGAGTGTCTTGGTCAAATTTTGAAATCTGAATTCACCAATATTAATTCTTGTCTAACATTTATTTCTTGATGACAAAAGTTTTGATTAATTTTTTTTATTGTTGATGCTTTCTCCTGCATTCTAGTTTGCTCAGTTAACATTGTGTTCAAGTTTATTTACAGATTTCTCTAGATGTTCACAGTCATTACCCAATTTCTTTTCTCTCTCACCTTTGTGATTTCAACAGCTTTTACACTCAACTTCTTTTCAAGGAAGTTTGTATTTTCTTTGAGAGTTTATATTCAAAGACAACAAATAACTAATCTTTAAATCAATAACTCAGAACTTTACTTTTCTTATTGAAACTTAGATTCCAGATTTTGTTGTGAAATTGGTTTAGCATGTTACTGATGTTGTGGTTCATAAACTCGACCTTTAATGGAAGCAACAAAAAAGTATCTTACTGATATCATAGAGAAAGGTTGAATTTTCTTTGTGACCCCATGGACTGTAGCCTGCCATGCTCCTCTGTCCATGAAATTCTCCAGGCAAAATTACTGGAATCGGTGGCCATTTCCTTTTCCAGGGGATCATCCCGACCCAGAGATCAAACCCGGGTCTCCTAGCATTGCTGGTGGGGTGTTTACCATTGGACTTACCAGGGAAGTCCAATGCATGAATTTCTTGATTCAAAATCTTTGGCAAAAATAAATCAAAATTGAGAGATCTTTCCCTGAAGCCAATCTCTAGAGCAGTGTCAGGAGTAGAATCGAGGCTCTTTAACCACTCCGGTCTATTGCTTGAGTAAGCAGACTGCTATGTGATAGACAAGGTTCTGATCCAATTAGCATGGATCAGAACATTGTTCAGAGGGGATTCAACTTTCCAATTTAACATGAGCAGAGTGGTAGGCATCTTACTCAGTGCATATTATAAATATCTGATGAACAAATGGCAAGAGATGAACACATAACTAGAGAACTTGCGAGGTGAAAAAAGAGGCAAAATTGCAAAATCGCTAGATCTGGAAGAAAGCAGTCATGAAATTCATGGATATTACAGATTAAATCCCATTTTGTCTCTACATATGCATAATTTGTTTTTGAACCCACTGTACATGCCACAATTTCCAGGAACTAATCCCAGATTGAATTCCATCCTGGAATGCTGGGGTTTCCAAGTATGGAATGATTTATCAGTTATAGAATGATCCAAATTTCTCCTCAATTTACCCAAGCCTCTTCTGACCAGTATTTCCTAGGTATCCATATAAGAAACCCTGAGTTTCTCATGTTTGTACAGAAACTCCCTGGCTTTCCTAACTTGAGTTGATCTTTCATTTCTCTGCTTTCCCATGCCCTGCATCATTCTTTCATTTGCAGGGGCAATCTGTCCATTTCCTGTGGGGTAGACACTTGGCCCAAATGTGTGTAATTATGAAGCTTTCCCTAGGGTGTAGGAGGGTGGGAGGGGATTGTGCTTAGTGCCTGGTATACATAGTCTGTGTCTCAAGAGAAGAATCATAGAAAACAATTAACTGAGCATTTGTCAAAAATGCTGGCACGTGCACATGTCTTTCAGCTCCCCAAAGATTTGTCTTCTGCTTTGCTAACCTCAGGATACTGGCCAGCCACGGGGAAAAACTGCCAACCATATCCAGCTCATGTAGCCAGAGGCGGCTCCACTTGACTATCTGGAAATCATTCTTTCACTCACTTGGGAGGTTCTGGGGCCTCTTTATTTCCTCAGAAACAAGGCCCACCCAAACGATTTCAAGAGTACGTTGCAGCACAGTTTCCACAAGCAGACAAGCTGTGAAAGCTGGAAACCTGCAGCTCCTCTCCTTCCCCATCTAGTGCAGAACATTCTTTGCCCAACCGCATAGGTTTACAACCTCCCAAGACCTTTCTCGTGAAAGGCAATAGAACCCAGTGTCAAGTTAAGATGAAAGATTAGGAAAATCTGTAGCTACTGAGAATGAAGTTCTTAGTTGAACATGAGCACCGACCACAGGAGGTGAAGGTTTGCCTTTTTTCCATCTGTTGTTGGGAATAATGGAGAGAAGCAGAGGGCTCTGGTTTGCTTCTCCAGTTCTCAGCTCCATTTCTTGTTGCGGCCAGTGGGGTATTGGCTAGAGGATGAAGCTTCCCCCCCGTTTCTCTTTCAGTGGCTGGGTGGCTGGTGGTGAGCTGGCCACATTCAGACGGGAAACAGAAGGGAAATTCTTAAGTGTTAAGGTCCTACCCAGGTCAGTGCATGAGACGGAGATCTCCTTTACCTACAGTACTGCTCCAAGATGTCAGCAAGCCAAGGACACCATCGTGAAAATAAATTCCATCTTTCACTTTCTCTTCTCCTTCAGCGCATGCATACTAAGTCATTTCAGTTGTGTCTGACTCTGTGTGAAGCTGTGGACTGTAGCCCTCCAGACTCCTCTGTCCATGGGATTCTTTAGGCCAGTATACCAGAGAGGGTTTCCATGCCCTCCTCCAGGGGATCTTCCCCACCCAGGGATCGAACCCCCTTCTCTTATGTCTCCTGCATTGGCAGGCAAGTTCTTTCCCACTTTAACACCATCTGGGAAGTCCTTCTCTTCTCCTTACATCAAAATGGCCTTTCAAGCACATATAATAAACCTGCAAAATCATGACCAATGAAAAACAGAAATTTAGTGAAAACAAACTTATGCCCGATTGTTCTTTTTTCTCATTTCGTTACTTCCTTTCTATTCTCTAAACTGGAAGCAATTGTTCAATAATGGTCTTTCTAGTCCATATGTCTAACCATAGCACTTTTCTTGCTTTAAAACCTCCAATGACTTGCCTCCATCTGTTGAATACCTAGCATGAAACCACACATTTTAACTCAAGCCTTACTGAGTTATTTCAGCTCCCCAAGTCATCAAGCCCATTTTGGTTCTGTCCCTTTGCACAGACTACCCTCTTGGAATGCCTTCATTTCATTTGGCTGCTTTCAAAAATGCTGCTCAGTTCTCTAGCTTGTGAAATGGGATGGCCTCATCTGGGCTCAGTCTGGCCATGCCTCCCTTCTTTTCTTTTTTAAACACAAACTGTATATGTGTAAGTTAAAAAATAAATAAAAAGTACAAGCAACCGAAGGGAAAAAAAATTGCTGCTTGGAAGTCACCCCACTCACAGGCAGCTCTCCAACCATCATTTCCCTCTTCCCCCGGCAGGGTTGCGCTTGCTCTTTTCACCATGAAATTATGTATGTTCTTCTTTTATAACACACCATATTGTTTTGCAGGTGTTATTATTATCTGTGCTCCTGTTGTCTACTTGCATGTCTTCTTCCCCAGCAGAATGCGATTTCCTCTGGAGCAGGAGTTTTGTACTATAGTCATATTAACTTCAGGAGTTTTAAGCATCTGCCATAACAGGTTCATTATATTGTTAGAGAATGAATGGATAAAAACTTAAAAAATAAACCATATATGCATACATGTAGGTATGTATACATATATAACATTTATATATAATTTAATATATAATAGGCTTCCCAGGTGGCGCTAGTGGTAAAGAACCTACCTGCCAAAGCAGGAGACATAAGAGATATGGGTTTGATTCTTGGATTGGGAAAGTCCCTTTGAGGAGACCATGGCAATCCACTCCAGTATTCTTTCCAGGAGAATCTCATGGACAGAAGTCTGGTGGGCTATGGTCCATAGAGTCACAAAGAGTTGGACACTGAAGTAATGTAGCATGCATTTTTATTACATGTATGTGTGTGTGTATATATATATATATGTATGTATATGTATATATTCCATTTCCTAAACTTACACACCTTTTTCTCTCTCTCTTTCACATCCTGTGGAACTAGTATAGTTCCTCTTTTCTTCCCCTTATTCTTGTTCTTACTTTGTGGTTTTCTATTTTGGAGAAGAAGGCGTTTGGTTCCACCTCCCTCTCCCTGCCATCACTTCAATGGCTGCATTCTCCTGTCAGAGACCCAAAGAACTCAGGCCCCATCACGCAGTCCTCTCTCGTGGCCACAGCCCTCAATGGGGTCCCTGCTTCCCTTCCTTGCCCTTCAGGCCTAGGCTATAAATCACTTCCCTCTATGATCAGTCCATGGGTTATTCTTCCAGCTTCCATCTCTGTAAATAGTCCCTTCATTAAATGCTTTTCACCCTTTGGGTAGGTCATCTGTTTCCCACTGGGACCCTGATGGATACTCTTCTTAAATTATTGACTTACTGTTTAATAATCTCTTAATTTATACATTCAAAATAGTAATTTCTTCCACTAAGTTACATCACACTGATAACTGTGGGTGTCAGGAGCCAAAGTCTTACAAGTGTTTTGTGATTCCTGGGCAACAGTCTCCATTGAAGTTGAAATTTGTGTCTCCGCTCTCTGGTTTCTACGCCATGTCTGTTTCCCATTCAGTCAGCAACATTTATGGGGCACTACTTGCTCTTTATTCTTTGACTTTTGATCTTATCTCTTCCCTTTTTGTGAGAAAATTCTTAGGCCATAAATCTGAGAACTTTGATTACCGGCTATGTAATTTTCAGGCAAGTCTCTGAGTCCTAGTTTCCTTATTTATGAAATGAGAAGAATAACAACCTCCCTAACAGAGCTTACCCCTGGAGAAGGGAATAGCTACCCACTCCAGTATTCTTACCTGGCGAATCCCATGGATAGAGAAGCCTGGCGGGCTACAGCCCATGAGGTCACAAAGAGTCAGATAAGACTAAAGCGACTTAGTGTACACACACACTACAGAACTTACAGAGCTGTTGAGTAAATCAAATATAGCAATTTCATGAGTAACTTAGAATAATTACATATGCTGTATCAGTTCAGTTCAGTTCAGTCACTCAGCTGTGTCCAGCTCCTTGTGACCCCACGGACTGTAGCACGGCAGGCTTCCCTGCCCATCACCGACTCCTGGAGCTTGCTCAAACTCATGTCAATTGAGTCAGTGAGGCCATCCAACCATCTCATATTTACTGTATACTTATATTGTTCCTGCTGTTTCCATGGTCTTTAACTGTTAATATCTTTCCTCCATAGTGCTTTTTTCTGAACAACTTTTTTCTTCCTGCTTTTTAACTTTTCTTCTCTATCCATTAGATACTTCTCATGCTCTTCTTTCACAAGTTGTCACCCTTTTCACTGATCTCTTCAAAGCCATTTTTGTAAGTCAATCTATACCTCAGCTCCTTTGGAAAGTTCCTTTTTTTTTTTTTTCCTCTGCTGCCCTATTAGCTTCATTACAAACATCTTAGTGTTTTTTCCTTTAGGAAAAACATGAAAATTCAGGGGAAACTTAAACGTTTGCTTGGAATCAAACAGATGTCCAATCCTCCTTTGAGAGAGCTGTGATTTTTTAGAATAAGGTCCTTAGCGACTAGCAGAAAGTTTTTAGGGTTCAGTTGAGCAGGGACTGAAAAATCTCTTCTCCTCATACAGCTGACAATGTGACTAAAATTTTGTCCTTTTCTTATTTCCAGTTATTCTCAGTCCTTCTTAATTTTTATTTGCTCGTTAATTTATTTGTTCAATATTGAGCACTTACTTTACATAAGACATCTGTTTAGTATTGTGTTATTTTTCTCTTTAAGGAAGTATAGTTGATGTACAATATTACGTAAGTTACAGATGTAAAATATAGTGAATCACGTTTGAAGGTTATACTCCAGTTATAGTTATTATATAATATTGGCTATATTCCCCATGGTGTATGATATATACTTGTAGCTTATTTTGTACATAACAGTATGTACCTCCTAATCCCCTATCCCTGTCTTGCCCCTCCCCTTCCCTCACCCCACTGGTAACCACTAGTTTGTTCTCCATGTCTGTGAGTCCATTTCTTTTTGCTATATTCACTATTTGGTTGTATTTTTTAGATTCCACATATAAGTGATATCATACAGTGCTTGTCTTTGTCTGAGTTATTTCAGTTAGCATAATACACTCCAACTCCATCCATATTGTTGAAAATAGCTATTGTTGAAAAGATACTATGTTTTATGAAAAGCATGGTCCTTACCCCTAGGGAACAGTCCAGCAGGGATAAAGAAGAGTATGTTGGTAATTACAAGACATTAAGGAAACACATGCTGGGTTTTGATCTGGTTTGTTCCCTCGTATAACCACAGCATCAAAGTTAGTGCCTCAGACACAGTGGGTGCTCAATAAGTATTTGTTCATTCACGAATACATTTTGAAATTTAAAATGTTGATAGGAAGTAATTGGTTAAAGGAAATGGTGGAGGGTGTTGGAACAGGCAAAGGGGGCAGCATATGCAATGGGCCCAGTGGCACTAGAAAGTGAAATGGACTTGTCAAACCAGCATATTTTACTCATGCAAATGTTCTCTTAAGCTATGTTAATTAGATTATATTTGCTTGGAAACCTGTCTTTCTTCAAGATTCATGTCAATCATTTTATGGCCCAGGACCACTCACCTTGTGCCAATGTTTTCTCAAAACGCATGTTGTGGGTGAGGAGCCTGGTACCAGTCTTTCTAATGTCTCAAATTACCAGACTCTTATTAGCAGACTGCTAGTACCTAAATATATAGAGAGAAGTTGCTCAGTCGTGTCCATCTCTTTGTGACCCCATGGACTGTAGCTTACCAGGCTCCTCCATCCATGGGATTTTCCAGGCAAGAGGACTGGAGTGGGTTGCCATTTCCTTCTCTAGGGGATCTTCCTAACCCAAGGATCAAACCCAGGTCTCCTGCATTGCAAGCAGATGCTTTACCATCTGAGCAACCAGGAAAGCTTCAACATCTGGCTAAAGACTAGCAGGGGGGAACTCTTTCTGCCCCATTCTGATGTCTATGTCAGAAGCTTTCTCTATCTCTTCTATACTTTAATAAAACTTTATTACACACACACACACACACATACAAGAAAATGAAATAATTGTGAGAAACTGTAGATTTCTTTATGGTAAGGCCTTAGAGCGAGGAATGGGTGTGATGAAAGTTGAGCCCAGTAAACCTAGGTATTCCTTGATAACAACCACCATCTACTATTTACCTCCCCTATATCAGAAGATTTACATACATTATCTTAAAACCTTACAACAACCCTATGAAAAAGACTATAGTTATTCAACCTCCTTTGTTCATTTCAACCTGATAGCACCTAACTACAAATGGTGGCGATATTTGAGAACTGTAATATACTTGGCCCTGGGTGTATCCTTCTCTGATGACATACAAGGTGACCAGACTCACACACCTTGAGTTCAGCTGCCTCTGGAGAGAAGGGTTCAGGTTTAGAAGTGTTCTTTCAGCTACTCTCAGATTCTCATACTCTGGGAACAAATTTGAGAGGACTCTAGGTAATAAATGATCTGGAGGTTTCATCTGTGGTACAGTGTTTCATTGAGCAGTTGGATGCCAAATTTTTGTAAAATATGGAATAAGTAAACCAGAGGAAGTCTAACTGGAGCATAATCCTACTCAGAACAAAGAGCTCTGAGAAAACATTATGTTCTCTGGCTAACTCATCAAAAGGTAGGAGGTTTGAAGTGGGCTAGAGCAGAAGAGCAGCAAAATTATGACTATTTTAAATGCTAAGAACTTTCAAATTAGTGGTTGGAAATTTATGCTGGAAGTTATCATTAAGAGGTTTCAAGAGTCTTAGACTTTGTATTGGAAAGAATTTTATAGATCTTGGAGTCTGACTTCCTTGTTTTGTACATGTGGAAACTGAGGTCAAAGAAGTTCAACGTCCCATAGCTGTGTATGGAGGTCAGTGTTCTCTAAACTATTACCACTTTAGATAGTTTTAGAAATTATTTTCTGTTATGAAAGGCTGTTTTTAATTAACTAATTCAGTTCAGTTCAGTTTAGTTCAGTCGCTCAGTTGTGTCCGACTCTGCGACCCCATGAATCGCAGCACACCAGGCCTCCCTGTCCATCACCAACTCCCAGAGTTCACTCAGACTCACATCCATCGAGTCCGTGATGTCATCCAGCCATCTCATCCTCGGTCGTCCCCTTCTCCTCCTGCCCCCAATCCCTCCCAGCATCAGAGTCTTTGCCAATGAATCAATTCTTCGCATGAGGTGGCCATAGTACTGGAGTTTCAGCTTCAGCATCATTCCTTCCAAAGAAATCCCAGGGTTGATCTTCAGAATGGACTGATTGGATCTCCTTGCAGTCCAAGGGACTCTCAAGAGTCTTCTCCAACACCACAGTTCAAAAGCATCAATTCTTCAGTGCTCAGCCTTCTTCACAGTCCAGCTCTCATATCCATACATGACCACAGGAAGAACCATAGCCTTGACTAGATGGACCTTAGTCGGCAAAGTAATGTCTCTGCTTTTGAATATGCTATCTAGGTTGGTCATAATTTTTCTTCCAAGGAGTAAGTGTCTTTTAATTTCACGGCTGCAGTCACCATCTGCAGTGATTTTGGAGCCCCCCAAAATAAAGTCTGACACTGTTTCCACTGTTTCCCCATCTATTTCCCATGAAATGATGGAACCGGATGCCATGATCTTCTTTTTCTGAATGTTGAGTTTTAAGCCAACTTTTTTGTTCTCCTCTTTCACTTTTGTCAAGAGGATTTTTAGCTCCTCTTCACTTTCTGCCAGAAAGGTGGTGTCATCTGTATATCTGAGGTTATTGATATTTCTCCTGGCAATCTTGATTCCAGCTTGTGTTTTTTCCAGTCCAGCGTTTCTCATGACGTACTCTGCATATAAGTTAAATAATTAGATGTACAGAATTGTATCACTCTTGTTTAAGGGACTACATGTCAGTCATTCAGTTTTCCATTTTAAAATATTATTCAGTCTTAGCTTCTTTGCTAAGTCACTTCAGTCGTGTCCGACTCTGTTCGATCCCATAGATGGCAGCCCACCAGGCTCCCCTGTCCCTGGGATTTTCCAGGCAAGAACACTGGAGTGGGTTGCCATTTCCTTCTCCAATGCATGAAAGTGAAAAGTGAAAGTGAAATCGCTCAGTTGTATCAGACTCTTAGCGACCCCAAGGACTGCAGCTTACCAGGCTCCTCCATCCATGGGATTTTCCAAGCAAGAGTACTGGAGTAGGGTGCCATTAAGGATGTAGAAAAGCTCTGTGGAGGAAGAACTGAATTCATTCAGCACAATTTTGTTTCACCTTGGCTTTATTGCCATTTCTGTTACTTTTATTTAATAATTCATTTAATTCTTTTTATTGAAGGGGCTCAAAATGCTTTGCTCATATTGTTGTTCAGTTGCTAGGTTGTGTTTGACTCTTTGTAACTCCATGGACTGCAGCGCACCAGACCTTCCTGTCCTTCACTATCTCCTAGAGTTTGGTCACACTCATGTCCGTTGAGTTGATGATGCCATCCAACCATATCATCCTCTGTCACCAGCCCCCTTCTCCTCCTGCCATCAATGTTTCCCAGTACCAAGGTCTTTTCCAATGAGTCGGCTCTTTGCATCAGGTGGCCAAAGTACTGGAGCTTCAGCTTCAGCAACAGTCCTTCCAATGAGTATTCAGAGTTGATTTTCTTTAGGATTGACTGGTTTGATCTCCTTGCTGTCCAAGAGACTCTTGAGTCTTCTCTCGCACCACAATTCAAAAGCATCAGTTCTTCAGCGCTCAGCCTTCTATATGATCCAACTCTCACACCTGTATATGACTAATGGAAAAACCATAGCTTTGACTAGATGGACCTTTGTCAGCAAAGTGATGTCTCTGCTTTTTAATATTCTGTCTAGGTTTATTATAGCTTTTCTTTCAAAGAGCAAGCATCTCATTTGAGGGCTGCAGTCACTGTCTGCAGTGATTTTGGAGCCCAAGAAAATAAAATCTCTCACTGTTTCCACTCCCCCCCACCCCATCTATCTGCCATGAAGTGATGGGACTGGATGCCATAATCTTCATTTTTTAAATATTGTTTTTTGTCAGCTTTTCACTCTTCTCTTTCACCTTCATCAAGAGGTTTTTAGTTTCTCTTTGCTTTCTGTCATTAGGGTGGTATCATCTGCATATCTAAGGTTATCGATATTTCTCCTGGCAATCTTGATTCCAACTTGTGATTCATCTAGTCTACCGTTTTGCATGATATACTCTGCAGAGAAGTTAGATAAGAAGGGTGAAAATATGCTGTAGTGTTATACTCCTTTCCCAATTTTGAACCAGTCCATTGTTCCATGTCTGGTTCTAATGGTTGCTTCTAGGCCTGCACACAGGTTTCTCATGAGATAGGTAAGGTGGTCTGGTATTCCCATCTCTTCAAGAATTTCCCAGTTTGTTGTGATCCATACAGTCAGAGGTTTTAGCATAGTCAATGAAGAAGAAGCAGATTTTTTTTTCTGGAATTTTCTTGCTTTCCCTATGATCCAATGGATGCTGGTAATTTGATCTCTGGTTCCTCTGCCTTTTCTAAATCCAGCCATTATATCTGGAAGTTCTAGGTTCACATATTACTGAAACCTAGCTTAGGGGATTTCAAGCATGACCTTGCTAGCTTGCGCTAGTGAAATGAGCGCAACTGTAGGGTAGTTTGAACATTCTTTGTGCCTTTCTTTGGGATTAGAATGTAAACTGACCTTTTCCAGTCCTGTGGCCTCTGCTGAGCTTTCCAGATTTGCTGGCATATTGAGTGCAGCACTTGCACAGCAACATCTTTAAGGATTTTAAATAGCCCAGCTGGAATTCCATCACCTCCAGTAGCTTTGTTCATAGTAGTGCTTCCTAAGGCCCACTTCACACTCCAGGATGTCTGACTCTGGGTGAGTGACCACACCATCATGGTTATCCAGGTCATTAAGATCTTTTTTGTATAGTTCTATATATTCTTGCCACCTCTTCTTATCTTTTCTGCTTCTGTTAGGTTCTTGCCGTTTCTTCTTTATTGTGCCCATCCTTGGAAGAAATGTTCCCTTGGTATCTCCAGTTTTCTTAGAGACCTCTAGTCTTTCTCTTTCTGTTGTTTTGCTTTATTTCTTTGCATTGTTCACTGAAGAAGGCATTCTTATTTCTCTTTGCTATCCTCTGGAACTCTGTATTCAGTTGGGTATATCTTTTCCTTTCTCTTTTGCTTTTCACTTCTCTTCTTTTCTCAGCTATTCATAAGGCCTCCTCAGACAACCACTTTGTCTTCTTGCATTTCTTTTTCTTTGGGATGCTTTTGGTCACTACCTCCTGTACAATATTATGAACTTCCATCCATAGTTCTTCAGGCACTCTGTCTACCAGATCTAATCCCTTGAATCTGCTCATCATCTCCACCGTGTAACCATAAGGCATTTGATTTACATCATACCTGAATGGTCTAGTGGTTTTCCCTACTGTCTTCAATTTAAGTCTGAATTTTGCAATAACAAGTTCATAATCTGAGCCTCAGTCAGCTGTCTTGTTCTTGCTGTCTGTTTAGAGCTTCTCCATCTTTGACTGCAAAGTATATAATTAATCTGATTTTGCTATTGACTATCTGTCATTGTCCATGTCATCTCAGTCATCTCTTGTGTTGTTGAAAGAGAGAGTTCTCTTGACAAAACTGTTAGGCTTTGCCCTGCTTCATTTTGTACTCCAAGGCCAAGTTTGCCTGTTTCTCCAGTTATCTCTTGACTTCCTACTTTTGCATCCCAAATCCTTATGATGAAAAGGACATCTTTATTTTAGGTGTTGGTTCTAGAAGTTCTCGTAGGTCTTCATAGAACTGTTTTTACTTCATCTTCTTTGGCATTAGTGGTTGGGGATAGACTTGGATTACTGTGATATTGAATGGTTTGGCTTGGAATTAACTGAGATCATTCTGTTATTGTTGAGATTGCACTCAAGTACTGCACGTCAGACTCTTTTGTTGACTAACAGGGCTACTCCATTTCTTCTAAGGGATTCTTGCCCACAATAGTAAGTATAATGGTCATCTGAATTAAGTTCACCCAATCTCATCCATCTTAGTTCAGCTCAGTTCAGTCGCTCAGCTGTGTCCGATTCTTTGCGACCCCATGAATTGCAGCACGCCAGGCCTCCCTGTCCATCACTAACTCCCGGAGTTCACTCAGACTCACATCCATCAAGTCAGTGATGCCACTCTGTTGTCCCCTTCTCCTCCTGCCCCTAATCCCTCCCAGCATCAGAGTCTTTTCCGATGAGTCAACTCTTTGCATGAGGTGGCCAAAGTACTGGAGTTTCAGCTTTAGCATCAATCCTTCCAAAGAAATCCCGGGGTTGATCTCCTTCAGAATGGACTGGTTGGATCTCCTTGCAGTCCAAGGGACTCTGATTCCTAAAATGTCGATGTTCACTCTTGTCATCTCCAGCTTGACCATGTCAAATTTCCCTTGACTCATGGACCTAACATTCCAGATTCTTATGCAATATCATTCTTTATAGCATCAGACGTTACTTTTATGACCAGACACATCCACAACTAAGCATCATTTCCACTTTGGCCCAGTCTCTTCATTCTTTCTGGAGATATTTCTTCACTCTTCCCCAGTAGTATACTGGACACCTACCAACGGGGAGGGCTCATCTTCCGATCTCATATCATTTTGCTTTCTCATACTCTTCACTAAGATCATGGCATCTGGTCCCATCACTTCATGGGAAATAGATGGGGAAACAGTGGAAACAGTGTCAGACTTTATTTTGGGGGGCCCCCAAATCACTGCAGATGGTGATTTCAGCCATGAGATTAAAAGACACTTATTCCTTGGAAGGAAAATTGTGACGAACCTAGAAATCATATTAAAAATCAAAGACATTACTTTGCCAACAAAGGTCCATTTAGTCAAGGCTGTGGTTTTTCCAGTAGTCATGTATGGATGTGAGAGTTGGACTGTGAAGAAAGCTGAGCACTGAAGAATTGATGCTTTTGAACTGTGGTGTTGGAGAAGACTCTTGAGAGTCCCTTGGACTGCAAGGAGATCCAACCAGTCCATTCTGAAGGAGATCGGCTCTGGGATTTCTTTGGAAGGAATGATGCTAAAGCTGAAGCTCCAGTACTTTGGCCACCTCATGCAAAGAGTTGACTCAAGAAAAGACTCTGATGCTGGGAGGGATTGGAAGCAGGAGGATAAGGGGATGACAGAGGATGAGATGGCTGGATGGCATCACCAACTTGATGGACATGGGTGTGGGTGAACTCCAGGAGTTGGTGATAGACAGGGAGGCCTGGTGTGCTGCAGTTCATGGTGTTGCAGAGTCAGACACAACCGAACTGAACTAATAGTGTTTTCAAGGCAAGAATATTGGAGTGGTTTGCCATTCCCTTCTTCAGTGGACCACGTTTTGTCAGGTCCAGTCGACCACATTTTGCCTTAATTATTCTGCAGTATGCAGACAGTATTACTAATGAAATACTAGTTTAGGAAACCAAAGATCAGATAGGTTGTTACTGGCTTACCTTCAGGTTGTACAGGAATCATAACCAAAATTCATTTCTTAAGAATTTTGCTGTTGCTGCTAAGTCACATCAATCATGTCCGACTCTCTGTGACCCCATAGACAGCAGCCCACCAGGCTCCGCCGTCTCTGGGATTCTNATGGGCATGAGTCTGAGTGAACTCCAGGAGTTGGTGATGGACAGGGAGGACTGACATGCTGCGATTCATGGGATCGCAGAGTTGGACACGACTGAGCGACTGAACTGAACTGATATATTTATATATACATATATATATACACACACACAGTATCTTTCTATATATATCTATATATGTTGCTGCTAAGTCGCTTCAGTCGTGTCCAACTCTCTCACATATATATAAACTGTTATATATGAAATTCATAGTAACCACAAACCCAAGACCTATATAGATAAAACACCAAAACAAATAAATAACAGAAGAGAATCCGAAGTCCAAAGATAGTCATCAGATCACAAGGAAAGAGAGTAAAAGAAATAAGGACCAGAAAAATACTACAAAAACAACCCGAAAATAATGAACAAAATGGCAATTAGTAAATACATGTTAAAAATTACTTTGGATATAAATGTAATAAAGTTTCAATAAAAGACATACAGTAGTATAATAATCAAGGAATCATTACATAATTGATCTCATAATAATAAAGGGATCTTTCAACAGGAGTATATAATAAAAATGCACCAATAAATGTTGTCTTTGTTGTGACTAAGTCATGTCCCACTCTTGGTGACCCCATGGACTATAGCACACCAGGCTTCCTTGTCCTTCAGTATCTTTCAGAGTTTGGTCAAACTCATGTCCATTGAGTCAGTGATGCTATCCAATCATCTCATCCTCTGCCAACCCTTTTTCTTCCTGCCCTGAACCTTTCTCAGCATCAGGTTCTTTTCCAGTGAGTCATCTTGTCATATCAGGTGGCCAAAGTACTGGAGCTTTAGCTTCAGAATCAGTCCTTCTAATGAATAGTCAGGGTTGTTTTCCATTAAGATTGATTGGTTTGATCTCCTTGCAGTCCAAGGGACGCTCCGGCACCATAATTCAAATGCATGAATTCCTTGGCACTCAACCTTCTTTATGATCCAACTCTCACATCTATATGTGACTATTGGAAAAACTATACCTTTGACTATATGGACCTTTGTCAGCAAAGTGATGTCTCTGCTTTTTAATACTCTATCTCGGTTTATCATAGCTTTCCTTCCAAGGAGCAAGCATCTATTAGTTTCATGGCTACAGTCACCGTCCACAGTGATTTTGGAGCCGAACATAATAAAATATGTCACTATGTCTACTTTTTCCCCATCTATTTGCATGAAGTGATAGGACCAAATGCCATGATCTTAGTTTTTTGAGTGTAGAGTTTTAAACCAGCTTTTTCACTCTCCCCAGACCCCTCCTTAAGAGTCTCTTTACTTTCTTCCGTTAAAGTGGCATATCTGAGGTTGTTGATATTTCACCCAGAAATCTAGATTCCAACGTGTGATTCACCCAGCCTGGTATTTTGCATAATGTAACTACATATAATTCAAATAAGCATGGTGACAATATACAGTCTTGGCATACTCCTTTTCCAATTTTGAGCCAGTCCATTATTCCATGTCCAGTTCTAACTGATGCTTCTTGACCTGCATACAGGTTTAGTCTGGTTTTCTCATCTCTGTAAAAATTTTCCACAGATTTTTGGGATCCACACAGTCAAAGGCTTTCTCATAGTCAATGAAACAGCAGTAGAAGTTTTTCTGGAATTCTGCTGCTTTCTTTATGATCCAACGTATGTTGGCAATTTGATTTCTGTCTCTTCTGTCTGTTCTAGATCTAGCTTGTACATATGGAAGTTTTCAATACAACTTTTACATCTCAGAAGCTCTGCTGAAACCAACAAAGACTTTGTTCATATTCTTGCTAGCATGTGCAATTGTATGATATTCTGAACATTCTTTGGTATTACCTTTCTTTGATACTGGAATGAAAACTGAACTTTTCCAGGCTTATGGCCACTGATGAGGTTTCCAAATTTGCTGACATATTGATACCACAGCACCTTGATAGCATTCTTTTAGAGTTTTAAATAGCTCAGCTGGAATTCCATCACCTATACTAGCTTTGTTTGTGTTGATGTTTCCTAAGGCCCACTTAACTTCACCTTCCAGGATGAAGGTGAGTGGTCACTTTAAGTAAGAGACCACATCATCATGGTATCTGGACCATTAAGACTTTTTTTGTATAATTCTAATGTGTATTCTTGCCACCTGTTCTCAGTCTCTTCTGCTTGTTATGTCTTTATCATTTCTATCCTTTATCATGTGCATCGTTGTATGAAATATTTCCTTGATATCTCCAATTTTTCTTGAAAAGATACGTAGTCTTTCCCATTCTATTGTTTTACTCTATTTCATTTCATTGTTTACTTAATAAGGCTTTCTAATCTCTCCTTGCTATTCTTTGGAACTCTGCATTCAGTTGGGTGTAACTTTCCCTTTCTCCTTTTCCATTTCTCTTCTTATCTCAGCTATTTTTAAAGCCTCTTCAGACAACCACTTTGCCATCTTGCATTTTTTTCCCCTCTTTGGGATGGTTTTGGTCACCATCTCCTGTACTGTGTTAAAAATCTCCATCCATAGTTCTTCAAGCACTCTATCTACCAGATCTAATTCCTTGAATCTATTTTCACCTCCACTGTATAATCATAAAAGATTTTATTTAGTCCATATCTGAATGGCCTAGTGGTTTCCCCTACTGCCTTCAATTTAAGCCTGAATTTTGCAATAAGAAGCTCATGCTATGAGCCACAATCAGATACAGGTCTTGTATTTGTTGACTTTATAGAGCTTCTCCATCTTTGGTTGCAAGTATAATCAATGCGATTTAGGTATTGACCATTTGGTGGTATCCATGTGTAGAGCTGTCTCTTGTGTTGATGAAATAGTGTGTTTGCTATGACCAGTGTGTGTGTGTGTGTGTGTGTGTGTGTGTGTGTGTTTTGTTGTTTTTGCTTTTTTTTTTTTTTTACTAAACTCTGTTAGCATTTTCCTTGCTTCATTTTGTACTCCAGGATCAAATTTGCCTGTTACTCCAAGTATCTCTTGATATCCTACTTTTGCATTCCAATTTCCTATAATGAAAAGGACATCTTTGGAGGGGGGTGGTTAGTTCTAGAAGGTCTTGTAGGGTTTCACAGAACCATTCAACTTCAGTTTCTTCGCTATTAGCGGTTGGAGTATAGACTTGGATTGCTGCGATGTTGCATGATTGTCCTTGGAAATAAACAGACATCATTGTTGTTTTTGAGACTGTACCCAAGTAGTGTATGTTGGACTCTTTTGTAGACTATGAGAGCTCCTCCCTTTCTTCTAAGGAACTATTGCCCACAGTAGTAGATACAGTGGTCATCTGAATTAAATTCACTCATTTCCATCCATTTTTAGATCACTGATTCCTAAGATATTGATGTTCATTCCTGCCTTCTCTTGCTTGATCATGTCCAGTTTTCCTTGACTTATGGACCTAACATTCCAGGTTTTACGCAATATTGTTTACAGCATTGGACTTTACTTTCACTACCAGACACATCCACAACTGGGCATCATTTCTGTTTTGGCCAGGTTCTTCAGTCCTTCTGGTACTATTTCTCCACTTTTCCCCACTAGTTATGTTGGACAACTTCAACCGAGGGAGCTCATCTTCCAGTGTCGTACCTTTCTGCCTTATTATACTGTTCATGGGGTTCTTTACTGTAGTATCTTGCCAGTCCTTCCTCCTGTGTACTACATTTTGTCATATCTCTCCACTATAACTCACCCATCTTAGTTGGCCCTGCACAGCATGCTTCATAGCTTCACTGAGTTATGAAAGCCCCTTCACCATGACAAGGCTGTAATCCATGAAGGAGATGCACCAACACAGGATGACATAAATACCTAAAGCAATATTAACTAACATGAAGAGAGAATTTAATAATAATACAATAAGGGTAGGGAAAATTTAACACCCACTTACATCAATGAACAACTTATCAGACAAAACATCAATAAGGAAATGCTAGCCATAAATGACTTGTTTAATCAGATTGTATTCACAGGTAAAAATAAAACATACAGTCCAAAATCAGCAAAGCTCATTTTTTTTCCAGTGCACATGAAACATTCTCCAAAATAGATCATATGCTAGGCAACACAACAAGTCTCAGTAAATTTTAAAAATTCAAATCGTAGCAAATGTCTTTCCCAAGCACAATTTATTAAGGCTAGAAAATAACTCTATAGAGGCTAAACAATATGCTAGCAATAACCAATAGGAAGAAGATATAAAAAAAATCTAAGAAAGTGAAAAAGAAAACATGGTAATAAAAAAATCTATGAATTTTCTAAATGGAATGTATAAACATAAAGCAACAAAATCTACCACAGAAAATAAGAAAAATTTCAAATAAACAATCTAACCTTAAAACTAATAGAAAAGAGAAAAGGAAACCTAATCCCACGTTAGTAGAAGGAAAGATCAGAGCAAAAATTTTTTAAGGGATCAATATAAGCAAGACCTAGTTCCTTGAAAATATAAACAGAACTGATAAATGTTTAGCCAGATTCATAGAAAAATAAAGAGAGGGCTCAAATAAACAAAATCATAAATGTAAAAGAAGTTACAAATGATATCACAGAAATATAAAGAATCATTAGGAGATTACTATCAACAATTATATGCCAATAATATGAATTTTCTTTTAAATGGGTATTAAAAGATGCAATGCCAGGCTGGATGAAGCACAAGCTGGAATTAAGATTGCCAGGAGAAATATCAACAGGTCAGGAAGCAACAGTTAGAACTGGACATGGAACAGTAGATTGGTTCCAAATTGGGAAAGGAGTACATCAAGGCTGTATATTGCCACCCTGCTTATTTAAGTTATATGCAGAGTACATCTTGAGAAATGCTGGGCTGGATGAAGTACAAACTAGAATCAAGATTGCTGAGAGAAATATCAATAACCTCAGATATGCAGATGACACCACCCTTATGGAAGAAAGCGAAGAACTAAAGAGCCTCTTGATGAAAGTGAAAGAGAGTGAAAAAGTTGACTTAAAGCTCAACATTCAGAAAACTAAGATCATGGCATCCAGTCCTATCAGTTCATGGCAAATAGAGAGGAAAACAATGGAAACAGTGAGAGACTTTTTTTTTTTTTTTTTTTTTGGTGGAGGTGGGAAGAGGTCCAAAGTCACTGAAGGTGGTGACTGCAGCCATGAAATTAAAAGACACTTGCTCCTTGAAAGAAAAGCTATGACCAACCTAGACACATATTAAAAAGCAGAGACATTACTTTATCAACAAAGGTCTGTCTAGTCAAAGCCATGGTTTTTCCAGTAGTTATGTATGGATGTGAGAGTTGGACTATAAGGAAAGCTGAGGGTTGAAGAATTGATGCTTTTGAACTGTGGTATTGGAGAAGACTCTTGAGAGTCCCTTGGACTGCAAGGAGAGACAACCTGTCAATCTGAAAGGAAATCAGTCCTGAATATTCATTGAAACGACTGATGCTAAAGCTGAAACTCCAATACTTTTGCCACCTGATGTGAAGAACTGGCTCATTGGAAAAGACCCTGATTCTGGGAAAGACTGAAGGTGGGAGGAGAAGGGGATGACAGAGGGTGAGATGGTTGGATGGCATCACCAACTCAATGGACATGAGTTTAAGTAAGCTCCGGAAGTTGGTGATGGACAGAGAAGCCCAGTGTGCTGAAGCCCATGGGGTCACAAAGAGTTGAACAAGACTGAGCAATTGAACTGGCTGACTGAAGAGATACAAACCTTCAATTACAGAATAATTCAGGAACAAAGAAGTAAACAACTTAAGAAATATGGTCAATAATATTGTAATAACTTTGTATGGGGAGAGATGGCCATCTCTTTTGTAAAAGATGTATTTAACAATAAGATAGGTAGGTTGACTAGAAGAAATGCATAGAATCTAGAAAAACAGAAAAAAGTCAATACAGCATCTAACTTTCGACTGTCTTATATAAAACTGAATTTATCTTTTAAGAGATGAAATTTTAAAATATTGTGTGTTCAATGTCCAAATTTTAGAAAATACAAATAAGCAAAAGGAACAAATTCTTATTTCATTCTACTACCATTCTTCTTCCCAGCCTGCAGAGATAGCCATGACATCATTGACAGTAGTTCTTATATCTCCATGAATATCTTCATAAAAAGTAATATATCATCCAAATTGTCTTTATCTCTTTTTTCTATTTTACATAAATATCTTTCCATGCCATCAATTATTATTCTACAACTTCTATTGAAAAGCTGAATAGTATTCTATTATATAAAAGTCTTTATTTCTAATTAAAATCCTCTCATCATTGTTTTCACAAACCTTCCCTTGGTTTTGGATACCCTGAAGTTCCAGTTTGAGGAGAAACTTCTAAAAATTTAAAGATAAGTTGTATTTTCCAAATCAGACTGTTTTTATTGAATTGTTTAGCAAGCATACCTAAGACTGTAAATCTAAAGAATAAAAATGCTAAAGATACTAAAAAAATAGTCTGTTGTATCAAATATTAATTTTTAAAATAATGCAACCCAAGTGTTTGATCTTGAACACCACTATAAACAATATTAGTAAAACTAGATGAACATTTAAACTTTGTGTAATTTATTTTCATAAAAATCTCTTTAAAGATCCCTGTCTAGTCAGCAAACAATTGCTTTAACTGAATTTTAATAATCTCACTGAATGATTTATGTACATTAAATAATGTAATTCTCACCAAGCATTTATGAGCTAAGAATGATTATTTCCCTTCTGTAGATTATCACACTTCAGATAAGAAAGGTTAAGTGATTTGCCTAAGCCCACTCAGCCAGTCAGTGGATTATCTCAAAATATTATCCTCGAGTCTTCAATTCATTAGACTCAAATGGCCTCAGCAACACTTGAGAGGCATAACAGATATGCACTTATATTTTTCCTCAAATGATATATGTGGCACAATGCCTAATTTATTTATAGAGCACTTTATTTTTGGTTCTTACAACACAGCCTATCTGTAAGCAAATATGAGACATTATAAAAATGAACCTGGTAAGAATCCACATGTGGGAAAATCTCTGGTTGACCTAGAGGATCAGTTTCCAAAACAGTGCATAAAGGAAGCAGACAACAGAATCGGCCACTTGGTGGAAGGGTCAGGGGAAGAAAGGCAGAAGGTTACAGAAAGCATACAGTGAAGAGTAGCTTTCTTCTGTAGAACTTCAGTTCAGAGTGAGCTTTTAATATGCTCTACTTGAAGTAATAGGTGATCTTACTAGTTCTCACTAAGGATTTATGCATTCCCAAGAGCTATTTTCCCATTTCTACTACAGGCCCACATTAGCTACGATGGTAAATGTGCCTTGTGTGTCCCTACAAAATAAAGTTCAAGCAAATGGAACTCTAGAAGGTATTCCTAGAACATAAGGATTTTGATGTGTGATCTATCTAATCCTGTTTTGCCAAGAACCTCCCTGGTTTTAGCTCTGAAAATTCCCGTGAGCTGAAATACCTCTCATTTCTGAGCAAACTAAGGTAGTTGGTTAAAATTAATGTTAAAAACTAGATGCATTCACTGTACAAAATTTAGAAAATATAAATAAGCAAAAATGTACATTAAAATTTTCAGCCTACAGAGACAACCACTGTTAATATTTGTGAATGTATTTTTACTACCTCTATGGAATAGACTTCATAACAGTGCAAGTTTCTGTTATTACATATGGCAAATGACAAGGTACTATCACTTGTCTTTTAAAATTTTGCTTTAAAATTATGCCAAGTACTTCAGTATGTGTTCTTTTTTATCTGGATTGCATCATTCTATAAACTCAGATAAATTTTCAATTGTTTATTGAAATTTTCAGTTGTGTAAATTTTCAAACGTGCCCTCAGTACTTCAAAACGTTTAAGTTACTAAGCATTAATAATATTTCTTTAGAAAATAGATTCATTATAAAAGCTCTTAACAAAACATCAGAATGTTCAGCTCTGATACTTTAGAGCTGAATATAATTAAATATAAACATTTAATAATATAAATATAAATAAATATATACAAATATAATTAAATATATTTGATACTACCTGTCACTATAAACTGAGCAATTAGTTTTCCTCTAACACTTTGTATCTAATATGTTTTATTTTAAGAAACAGTCCAATAGTGGGGAAAGATTAACAAGATACAAAACAGTACATAAATTTATATTTTTATGGCCTATGATAGTGCTTGCATTATGCTGTTTACAAGTTCCTTCTCAGATTTTCAGATTTACAGTGGCCAGGAATTTTTTCTTAGAAATATTGAATGAAGCTAAATTGAAAGAAGAGAGACTTTCTTCCCCTCCAGAGACAAGGCAACTTGCTGAATTCTTTTAATTTTAATGATGTGGTTGGGTACATGTTTCTTAGTGTGGCTTTATCCAATGCATTTAAGATGAAGAATTTTTCTGGTTCATTGGATCATTATGGAGAGTTAACTTATATAATTAGAGCGCCAAAGTGCTAATTTTGGTTAACATTAAAGCTGGCAATATGTAGTTCCCTAATGAACTGGACTGCTCTCCGTCAGGGTGCCCTTTCTCAATAAAATCTCTTGCTTTATAAGCACATGTGTCTCCTCTGACAATTCATTTCCGAGTGTTAGACAAGAGTCCAGTTTCCAGCCCTGGAAGGGGTCCGCCTTCCTGCAACAAATGGTGACTCTGGCAAGGACTCTTCTTCATTGAGACTGACATCCTGATCACTCGGGGTACTCAGGGGCCAGCTTGCCTGCCAATGGACCAGACCCAGCAGCCGCAACTGGGACCCTTTTGTGCCTGGTCTCCTCCTGAAGTGGACAACTGGCCAGAGTGCCCTGACCGGTAAGGAACAAGAGACTTTATTGACCTATCTCCCCTTCCCTCTCTCTGTCCTCTCCTTAACCCTTCCTATCCTTCCCTGTTTTTCTAGTCCCCCAGTCCTGGATGCAAGAATTTGGTCGAAAGGCCCTCAGCCTGAGCTCAGGATTGGAGACTGATCACCTCCTCTTGGCAGAGAACTCAAATTCTGGTTCTGGTCTGGTCTGATTTCTGGTAGGGCCGAGTTCCAGTCCTCCCTTCTCTGGAGGCCCAGGGGAAAGTCCCATAATGCCTGGGTATCTGTAGGTGGCAGGAGACGTCTGTAAGGCAACCCCTTTTGGCCCCTCCTCCTGCCTCCTCCCCCTTCTTCTTTCAACCTGGCTTCCTTTCCTCCCTTGAAATCTTTGATGTTAGTACTTGGATCTGAAGTTCTGTGTCTTTATAGGAGGTTTTCTGAGAGACTATTCTTGTATTTAAGGGCTTCCCTGGTTGTGCAGAGGTTAAAGCGTCTGCCTGCAATGTGGGAGACCTGGGTTTGATCCCTGGGTCGGGAAGATCCCCTGGAGAAGGAAATGGCAACCCATTCCAGTACTCTTGCCTGGAGAATCCCATGGGTGGAGGAGCTTGGTGGGCTACAGTCCACGGGTCACAAAGAGTTGGACATGACTGAGCGACTTCACTTTCACTTAATGAATTAGAAATTGGAAATTTCCTTTTATTTCGTTTTTCCTGCCCAGTCTCCAATTCATTAAGTGAAAGTGAAGTCACTCAGTCATGTCCAACTCTTTGCGACCGTTTTTCCTGCTCATTCTCCCTGGAGAAGGAAATGGCAACCCATTCCAGTACTCTTGCCTGGAAAATCCCATGGACGGAGGAGTCTGATAGGCTATAGTCCATGGGATCGCAAAGAGTTGGACACGACTGAGCGACTTCACTTCACTTCACTTCACTTGCTCAGTCTCCTGTTGAGTCCTTACAGGCATCCAAAAAAAACCACATTGAAATATTGTAATGTGCTTATGTAAATGTGCATATTTGCATAAGCATATTGAAAGTGAAAGGGAAAGTTGTTCAGTCATGTCTGACTCTTTGCCACCCTATGGACTATACAGTCTATGGAATTCTCCAGGCCAGAATACTGGAGTGGATAGTCTTTCCCTTGTCCAGAGGATCTTCCCAACAAAGGGATCAAATCCAGGTATCCCCAATGCAGCCTGATTCTTTACCAGCTGAGCCACCAGAGAAACCCAAGAATACTGGAGTGTGTAGCCTATCCCTTCTCCAGGGGATCTTCCCCACCCGGGAAATGAACCCAGGTCTCCTGCATTACAGGAGGATTCTTTACCAGTTGAGCTACCAGGGAATCCATATTATCTTTTCCAAATTATGGTCATATATATGTATGTTATTATAATATATATATAGGGTCATATATATATTAGCTCATCTTTCTTCACAAGAACACTCCAAAGAAAGATTATTTTTTATAAAGATAAGGAAACTCAATATCATATGTCTAAACTTTCATGCTAAAGAGGGAAGAGACTTGATCCCAAGTTTTCTGATTCCCAACTCTTTCCTTCCCTTATAACATACTTCACTCTTCCTCATTTTCTGCTGCAGCAGATTCAGAACTGTGGAGTGGATTGTCAAGATAGGTATAAAATTGGTTTTCATGTTTTAAAAAGCGGTGCTAGAGCCCAAGATAGCCAAATATTTAGAATCATGACATGGAATAATCAAACAGTGGAAAATATATGAAACACACAGTTTTGTGAAAAAGCCAAAGTAAAGCAGCCAATGTGATTTTAATATTCATTAATTTCTTACAGCCAACCACTTTTTATATTGGGAGTTCCATATTTTCTTACAAATGACATATAATATGCTGTAACATAAACGTTAATGAATTGAACCTGGGTCTCCCGGATTGCAGATTGTTTACTGTCTGAGCCACCAGGGAAGCAAACTTTAATGAATTACATCTTTAATTCATAGAATTCAACGTGTTCAATAGATGTCAATTGTTGTTGAAAATGATGAAAATATGTATAACAAATAAGTTTCCTCACACTTTAGGTTGACTGAATGCCCATCCCCACATAGGGGTTACAATTTATTATTTAAACCAAAAAGAACTTGGTTATTTCTAGGGTATTAAACAGACTCCCCCGGTGGCTCAGTGGTAAAGAATCTGCAATGNGTATAGCAAAATGAATACAGTATTGTAAAGCAAAACAAACTAAAAAATAAAAATTAAAACAAAACAAAACAAAAAAATAAAACACTGTCCTGTGGCAGGATATAAAAGTTAGGAATGCTCAAAGAGAAAATCTAAAATTTAAGAGTAATTTATGAGGTGACTGGAAATAGAGGATATTTTTCATTTTACCTTATCTATGGTTCTCTGAATAATATCTAATGTCTTAGGTGCTTCAGAATACACTGAATTTTATAATTGAAAATCACTAGAAATATTTAGAATCATATACGTGTTACAACTTTGTAAACCATAAATCAGAATATATATGTAAGGCATTCTACTGCAAAGACAAGAACTGACAGGCATATCATTTTCTAATATACTGGACAGTAAGTTGTAAGCTAGATCCCATGGCAAACACTTTAGTATGAACCACACCATGAAACTGGTCTCCCATTAGGGATGGAGTTGCCCTTTTGTCTTCCCATGTGCAATAATCATTGGTTGAGGAACACATGAAGGAGGGAAGGGGAGCAAAACCCCTAGGGAGAATCTGGTCACTTGAGGGAATTCAAGTATATTTTTTGCATTTTGTGTCTCATAGTTCTAATCACATTTGTTTTAATCACTATAAATTATGTTATTACTCACAAAAAATACTTCAAACAATATATTATGTGTCTAAATAATCTGACCAGTATACAATTTCACAGATTTTCTCTAGAGGCCTGAGACCTAAGACAATTATATGTGTGTACACGTGTGTGTGTGTGTATGTGCACACACTCAGTCACGTCTGACTCTTTGCAACCCCATGGACTGTAGCCCGCCAGGTTTCTCTGTCCATAGAATGCTCCAGCAAAGCAGATTGGAATGGGTTGCCATTTACTCTTCCAGGGGATCTTCCCAACCCAGGTATCAAACACATGTCTCTTGCATCCATTGTATTGGAAGGTGGATTCTTTATCACTGCCCCACCTGGGAAGCCATTCTCTCTACATATATACATACATGCTGCTGCTGCTNCTCTGTCCATAGAATGCTCCAGCAAAGCAGATTGGAATGGGTTGCCATTTACTCTTCCAGGGGATCTTCCCAACCCAGGTATCAAACACATGTCTCTTGCATCCATTGTATTGGAAGGTGGATTCTTTATCACTGCCCCACCTGGGAAGCCATTCTCTCTACATATATACATACATGCTGCTGCTGCTGCTGCTGCTAAGTCGCTTCAGTCGTGTCCGACTCTATGCAGCCCCATAGATGGCAGCCCACCAGGCTCCCCCATCCCTGGGATTGTCCAGGCAAGAACACTGGAGTGGGTTGCCATTTCCTTCTCCAATGCATGAAAGTGAAAAGTGAAAGTGAAGTCCTCAGTCGTGTCCAACTCTTTGCAACCCCATGGACTGCAGCCTACCAGGCTCCCCCATCCATGGGATTTTCCAGGCAAGAGTACTGGAGTGGGGTGCCATCGCCTTCTCCAATACATACACGCACATATATTTTGTTTAATTAAAAATTTAGTCGATATTCTTCTCCACTCTAGTAGAAATGGTCTTTAATTTTAAACTAAAGTTTAATTTACAATGTTACTAGTTTCCAGTGTACAGCAAAGTGGTTCAGTTCTATGTGTGTGTATAATTATTAAACTATATTTGTGCATATTTACCGTGTGGATATATATAAATATGTGTAGTAAATGCTTATTTATAAGACTTGATAGAACTGTTAGCTCATCAAGACTGCTTCCACTGGACTCAGACATAGAATAAACTTACAGTTATCAAAAGGGATACAAGGGACAAGGGAGAGATAAATTAGGAGTTTGAGATTAACATACACAACTATATAGAATCTAGGTAAATGAAAAAGACCTGTACAGTCCAGGGAACTATACTCAATAGCATGTAATAACTTTAATGGAAAGAAATCTGAAAAAGTATAAACATTTAAACACACATACATACACCCACATAACTAAACCACTTCCTTGCACACTGGAAACTAACACAATACTACAAATTAATTATACACACACAGACACACAGACACACACACACACACACACACAAAGACCACTACTACTAGAATGGAGAATAATACATACTAAATTTTTACTTCCTTCCAGCTAACTATTGTTCCGAACTAAGTGATCTCTCATTCCCTGTAAGTGGAAAAATACTATTACAATGAAAATCTTAAAAATTTATGATAAAAAGCAGCCACCAACAATTTATCAAAACAGACTTACACAGGTTAATAAATTTATTCCACAGTATTCCATTTTCTAACCTCTTGGAATTGTACGTTGCTTATTTTGTCACTCGTAATTTAATATAATACACGGATCTCTGCTATTTTAAGTTTCCCCCTCAAGTAATTTATCCTTGAAGTCTGCTCCCTGTAATCCCCCTCAGGGAAATTCTGATATTAATTTCTGGGCAGTTTGCTCTCTATAAGCAATTGCAGTAATAACTAGGATAGCATGACTATGTCTTTCCACAAGTGGAAGAAGACAGAAGTGAAATAAGAAAATAGTCACACTATATATTCTTCTTAAGAAACACCAACTAATTTTCAAGTCAGAAATGATTAAAACCCAAATATTTATTCTATGTTAATAGAAGAATGCAGGTAGTTGCAATTATTTTTATATTATATGTCATTTCAAATAACAAGTTTTCCTTAAAAAATCTTATTTTTAAAAACAGATCTACACAAATATAAATTCAACTCATATAATATGTAATTGTTGATGCCTTGAAGTATTAAGAGGTTTAACCACAAAAACCATAGAGCTATGTTGAATCCTGAAACAGTCCCCATAAAAAAGACTAAATCAAATTTAACCAATTCACTATAGTAATTTCAATATTATACATGCCTTTTCTAATCTTCTTCAATTTGATATAAAATATTAAACATTTTAATTTTAAAAATCATCTAGTTAAAAGAAAGATACAAGCACCAGGAATGTGCTTCAAAATGGAAATTTCCCATTAATGTCCAAAGAAAACTTTGTTTCTGGGACATATTGAACTTCTATTAATCATGACCTTAAAATATGTATTTAATAAAACATGAATGTGAATTTTATGGGTTCTTTTTAACTTTATTAACTAAATCCTAACCTGTTGCTTCTAAAAGCATATTTTAAAACAGTAAGAGTCAATTAATTCCATATAAGCCATATATATTATTTGTTGGCAGATGTCTGTATTATATATATTTTATTCAAAAACTATGCTATTACATAATAAACTATCAAGAATTTACCAATTTTTTTTATCCCTTTGATGCGTGAGGAAGATAGAGGATGTAAGCCTACAATAACCATAAAATTAAACATATATCTTGATTGTGATAAATTTTTAGAAGTAACAACCATATATATTTTATTTCCTAATTTGTCAAATGGTAACAATACTACCACTATTAACATTCCATAAACCAAATTAGATACTTAGAAAATAAAATAATTAGCACCCTTCAAATCAAATGTTAAATGCATGTCAAAAAAAGTACAAATGTAATTGTTAACAGGACAGTTTCTATTGCTTCTTCAGGCAAAGCCTGAGGCTTATCACCTTCCCTTTCAGTCTCAGAACAGCAGGAGCAAACCACAGCATTTGGTAATATAGTATAATAACGGGATAGCAAATTTAAAAGAGGGTAAAAATTACTGTCCTAATAATATTTCTAATTTGGAAGAATAACAAATGGAGTATATTAAAATGTATAGAAAGATATAGATATGTTTTTATGTGTATGTATTATAGCTAAATGTCAAAAGAAGAATGAGGAATTATAATTACTCATTTGTTATTTTACTAGTTCTATTTATAATATTCTTTAGAGAATAAAATTTTTAAACTATACAATCTTAGACTTATTTATCAAACACATGAAAACAGGGATTTAAAAATCCTTATAAAATTATAAAAACCACTTTCCCGGCATGTGCATGACTATAAATGTTTCTCAAGAGAGGCATTACAAAATGTCTAGGCAGAAAAAGTCCTGGTTGTGTCGAACTATCCTTGGCCCTGCCCACTACACGCCAGCAGCTGTTCTAGTATGATAATCAGAACAGTCCCACACAAAAAGTCTCTTGCTGGGAAAGCAGAGGGAGAAAGTGTGATAGGAGGGGTATTACATCAACCTCTGGTTGAAAGCATGATCAAAAGGCTCTAAATGAAACAGACAGAATTCAGTAAACCTGATCCTAGCAGCTCTGTGATCTTAGGTAAATTACCACTCTCTGTGCCTTGGTTTATTCTTCTGTGATGTGGATTCAACAAGAGTGGCCCTCAAGCCATACAGAAATCATTGTAAGGTGACAATGACCTGAAAAAGCTCTGCATAAAGTCAGTGCCACATAAAATTAAAACATTTGGCTTCATTTAACAATTATCCTGTGTGATACTTTCCAAGGTTCATTAAGAAAGATTTGAAGAAGAAAAAAAAAAAAGTATGTATTACCGGTATTACTGTCTAATTTGAACACAAACACTAATTTGAAGGCTCTGATATTTTTTCAGTTATCCAGCGAGAAGCAATTTCGCTCCTGACCTTGTGTTACAGCCTTAATGTGGCTGCAGTCACCTGCAGGTAGCTCTGTTAGCAAAGGAAAAGAAGCTGGTACTTAGCGGGGATTCAAGAACCTCTTTGGGATTTGTTCTGAAAAAATCCAGTTGTTTTTTTTTAAAAAAACAATATGCCCATATTAACTTACTTCTATGGATTTAGTAAATTACAGACTTTTCCAGTCCATAGTTCTTGTTTTTATTTTTTTGCCCCCAGTATTTTTACAAATATATACAAAAAAAAGGAAAAAAAAAACCACACAGTACACCATCAGACAGGGGATCGTGTGTGCGTGTGTGCACACAACCCTCTCTTTTCTTCATTACTGAAGAAAATTCTCAGCCTCATAAGGAGCTTATAAAGCTGTCTAAGTTTTAATGGGAAAAAGCAATATGTCACATTCTAACTTGCTGTGAACTTGTGCCATATGCCTGAAGGGTGAGAAAAGGTGGCTGTCACTTTATAGAAAGATTGGTGCTTCACAGTCTAACTGTGATAATGCAAGAAATACTAAAAAATGACTATCAGATTTGCTCCCTAAAATTACTTCTCACTTTTTAAATGTTCAATAAATAAAACATATTATATGTATGTATATAATACACATGAAATAGTATTGAGTCTGTTCTATGACATAAGCTTATTCCATAGCATTAATGGTTTGATATTTTTAATGATTTATCATAAATAATAGAATTTACACTAAAAATATTACAAGTATTTAATCTATCCAACAATTTTTTCTTTGCTGTTTCTATATCACATGGCATAAATCCAAACAGCTCAGATTCAAATAATCAGATTAACTCATCCACAGGTAACTTCATGTGCGTTTCAATAAAAACCACTTGAGGAAACTTTAATCCCTGAAAACAAGTGACCTATTCTTATCATTCAGATTCCATTAGTTATATATTTACCCAAGAAAATTCCAAATTATAAATAAAAATGATTTCCAGTGATTGCTTTATAAATAATTTCCCATATTTTTAATCAGTGAAGCAGCTGCACACTCAGACCCACAGGGGCATGTACAAGCACACATCACACACACAGAGAGCTTTAAAGAAAATCCTGCAGGACGCATTTCAACCAAATATATCTGGGGGAAAATTAACCTGGGAAATACAGACCATTCACGGATTCTGAGTATGCTAAGCATACACTCCCTGCCACGACTTTTCATCTGTGAAAGCTGCCATAAATCTATGACCACTGATCCACTTGTATTTGGCAGAAGGGGTTGGTAGATTATTTATCGAAGGGATTTCTGTCAGGTTGGGATTAAGATGTCCTAAAAATTCCCAAATGGGCAATTCATCACAACACAATTTTAGAAAGCCACAATAGACCTTGGTAGCTAAGTGAAAGTGAGTGATAGGTGAACCAAAACCCTCAGCCTGATCTAAAGAAAGCAGAAAACATATACCAGCGGTGTCAATCAAACTGCCTCTGAGCAGCTTCATGAATATGAAATAAGTAACAAACAGATTGGTTTTTCTTTTCTTGTTCCCAACAGTTATAAGAAGATATTCCAACGCTAATGAGCTCATTTCTGTACATATGCCAGGAAAGTTCTAATTCTTTCTTATAGTCAACGAAATAAAACAGGCATTATTTCTGAAATAATGGATGTTGTGAAATGGTTTGCTGTTGCCAAATTGCTCCTTATATAGCCAGTGCCACATTTTTAAACAGTATGAATCAAATAAACCTTGCCTTGTAGCTTCTATAAATGAACAAATTAAGGCATATTTTTGGTACCTGCAGACCAACATTTACAACACAATCTAAATATATCCTCAAGGTAAGTATAAGTCTTAAATCACATTAATTGTCAACTTAAAAAAATTTTTAAAAAGAGAATTGCCATCTATAAAGCAAATGACTTTATGCACCAAAATTCTATGAAATCAGCAATCATTTAGTTAAAATTTATCAAACATGAAATAAATTTTTTTCACAGAAGCTAATGTAAATAAAATGATGATTCCCAAGAACCGTGCCTACTGAATGGCATGAACTGTACAAGTTTTCATGTACTGATGCATTGAGAAGGTAATCAATAATGGGTTCATTTTTTCTGTATTAGGTTCAGAATGGGTCTCTTTAAGATTATGTTAAATTTGCAATAGTTTGAAGTTTTAATTCTAATATAAGTATTCCACATCTATTTATTGCCTTCGAGACATACATTTTTGCCCATTTTAACTGATATCTATAAAATCTGGATTGATTTCACAATGAATGATGACTCACAGTTTACAGATTTTTTAGAAATGCAATATTATCCTGTGTCCTACAATGAAGGGGACATCCTAGATTTAAAGAAAATTTTTGAACTTAACATTTCTCTGATATCACTCTGAACACTGGCCATGTAAACCGTCTCTAAAATCCACCACTGGACTAACAGTTTATTTCCTGGTATTACAGCTTTGCTTGTATGTATTGTCTTCTAGTGGAGAAGGCAATGGCACCCCACTCCAGTACTCTTACTCGGAAAATACCATGGACGAGGGAGCCTGGAAGGCTGCAGTCCATGGGTTGCAACTGAGCGACTTCACTTTCACTTTTCACTTTCTTGCATTGGAGAAGGAAATGGCAACCCACTCCAGTGTTCTTGCCTGGAGAATCCCAGGGATGGGGGAGCCTGGTGGGCTGCTGTCTATCGGGTCGCACAGAGTCGGACACGACTGAAGTGACTTAGCAGCATTGTCTTCTAGATGGGACTGTGAGATTCTTAGAGCAGAGAATATTCTATAATAGTATGAGGCACACACAATTGTTCTACATCTAATGATTAACTTGAAAACCAAATAATTAGTTAACGTTCAGTTTGAAATGTTCTTTTGCCTTTCTGTCCTCACTTGCATAAAACTTTCATAGTCTTGGATCAGCACAATCTATCTTTTCTGCATCTACAACACTTCCAAACTGGTACATGTTATAGTACATGTTCATGTCCCCCCAGAATTCATGCTGAAATCCTCGCCACCAATGTAAGGTGTTTGGAGTTAAGAGTGTTAGGGAGGTAATCAGGTCAGGAAGGTGGAATCCTCAAGACTGGCATTGTTGCTCTTGAAAAAGAAGAGACTCCTAATGAGCTGCCTCTCATGCTCTCCCATTTTCACTGGGTAAGGAGAAAAGAATGTGGCACTTGGCAACCCAGGAGAGAGATCTCACCAGAACCTCAGCAGGCCGGCACCATGATCTCACACTTCCAGGCTCCAGAATCATTAATTAACAAAATTAATTTCTGTTGCTTATTAGTCATCCAGTCTATGGTATTTTGTTAGAGTTGCCAAAACCTAAGACAGCACATAATCACAGTCAACCAAACGTGCATTAATGTTTGCCTTTCAATTTATTAATATTTGCTACAACCCTCTCCTCTTTTTCCACCTCAGAGAAAAATATTCCTATTCCTTTATTTTGAAGGAATTAACGAATTCAAATGAGATTAAGAGATGAAGGAATTAATCTCTCCTGGCCTATGTCTAGCAGCCTTTCTTTGATTCCTTCCTCTGTCAGCTTACCTACACGCCTTTTCTCCCAGCATATCCTCAAGTCTTCCCTAACCAAAATAAAATTCTGTGTGCTTTTCCATGAATATGTGAGTAGCAAGGGCTCTTTCACAGCCTGCTGAGAATTACCTAATGTTCGACACATGCTGAGCAGTGAATAAATGGACATTATCAATGGTATTAGGTCCTAATAATATTAATAGGATAAACTGAGACACTTGGTCAAACAGTGCATAACTATTCTTTCACAGAATTATAACTACAGAAATGAGACACAAAGTAAAGACAACATTCCACATAGGTTTACTCTTCTACATAAATACAGTTACATTACCAAAATATTAGCTAAGCAAAGCATAAATACCAGAGTACAATAAAATTCACTTTCTAAATTGCATGCCTCTGCTGCTGCTGCTGCTCCTAAGTCGCTTGAGTCGTGTCTGACTCTGTGTGATCGCATGGATGGCAGCCCACCAGGCTCCCCCCTCCCTGGGATTCTCCAGGCAAGAACACTGGAGTGGGCTGCCATTTCCTTCTTCAATGCAGGAAAGTGAAAAGTGAAAGTGAAGCCACACTGTCATGTCCGACCCTCAGCGACCCCATGGACTGCAGCCTTCCAGGCTCCTCCATTCATGGGATTTTCCAGGTAAGAGTACTGGAGTGGGGTGCCATTGCTTTCTCAGTGCCTGCCTCTAGCAAGGTAATATTTCCAAACACTGGAAGGAAAACTGACACACTAATATGTTCTTATATGTTGCCCTGAAAGTGAAGAGGAATTAAAAAGCCTCTTGATGAAAGTGAAAGAGGAGAGTGAAAAAGTTGGCTTAAAGCTCAACATTCAGAAAACAAAGATCATGGCATCTGGTCCCATCACTTCATGGGAAATAGATGAGGAAACAGTGGAAACAGTGTCAGACNGAATTAAAAAGCCTCTTGATGAAAGTGAAAGAGGAGAGTGAAAAAGTTGGCTTAAAGCTCAACATTCAGAAAACGAAGATCATGGCATCTGGTCCCATCACTTCATGGGAAATAGATGGGGAAACAGTGGAAACAGTGTCAGACTTTATTTTGGGGGGCCCCCAAATCACTGCAGATGGTGATTTCAGCCATGAGATTAAAAGACACTTATTCCTTGGAAGGAAAATTGTGACGAACCTAGAAATCATATTAAAAATCAAAGACATTACTTTGCCAACAAAGGTCCATTTAGTCAAGGCTGTGGTTTTTCCAGTAGTCATGTATGGATGTGAGAGTTGGACTGTGAAGAAAGCTGAGCACTGAAGAATTGATGCTTTTGAACTGTGGTGTTGGAGAAGACTCTTGAGAGTCCCTTGGACTGCAAGGAGATCCAACCAGTCCATTCTGAAGGAGATCGGCTCTGGGATTTCTTTGGAAGGAATGATGCTAAAGCTGAAGCTCCAGTACTTTGGCCACCTCATGCAAAGAGTTGACTCAAGAAAAGACTCTGATGCTGGGAGGGATTGGAAGCAGGAGGATAAGGGGATGACAGAGGATGAGATGGCTGGATGGCATCACCAACTTGATGGACATGGGTGTGGGTGAACTCCAGGAGTTGGTGATAGACAGGGAGGCCTGGTGTGCTGCAGTTCATGGTGTTGCAGAGTCAGACACAACCGAACTGAACTAATAGTGTTTTCAAGGCAAGAATATTGGAGTGGTTTGCCATTCCCTTCTTCAGTGGACCACGTTTTGTCAGGTCCAGTCGACCACATTTTGCCTTAATTATTCTGCAGTATGCAGACAGTATTACTAATGAAATACTAGTTTAGGAAACCAAAGATCAGATAGGTTGTTACTGGCTTACCTTCAGGTTGTACAGGAATCATAACCAAAATTCATTTCTTAAGAATTTTGCTGTTGCTGCTAAGTCACATCAATCATGTCCGACTCTCTGTGACCCCATAGACAGCAGCCCACCAGGCTCCGCCGTCTCTGGGATTCTCCAGACAAGAACACTGGAGTGGGGTGCCATTTCCTTTTCCAACGCATGAAAGTGAAAAGTGAAACTGAAGTCGCTCAGCCAAGTCCGACTCTTAGCGACCCCATGGACACCAGCCCACCAGGCTCCTCCATCCATGAGAGTTTCCAGGCAAGAGTACTGGAGTGGTTCACCAGTGCCTTCTCTGTCTTAAGAATTCTAATTGATCTCAAATGTCACAGTTACCCAGAACCTCTCCTTGGAGGGTCTGTGTGCAATGAAAAGGCAGATTATAAGTTCTTCAAGGAGTGCCTGGAGAATTTTCTGAAAACCTTTGCAGTAGTATCTCTCTAATTAAAGAGTGAGTTTTGTAAGAGAAATTCATGAAACAAATGGTATGGTGCTTGATTTATGGCTTTTCCATCATTGACCATGGAGCCTAACAGGAAAACAAACAAACAAATAAAAACACCTACACTGATGGAAACTGATAAGGAAGCATCTGGTATGGTATCTAGCAGGGAGGAGTTGATTGATGGAAAAAAAGAAAGGGAAAGAGGGAGAGTGGAAATATGGTAAGGGCTTTTCAAAATAGCTTTCAAAACAGAAAAGAATGGATCCCTAATTCAAGTTGATTAGTATCCAAAAGATAATACAGATGCATTTATGCCTCTCCAAAATATTCTATTTGACCTAACATTTGGAGTGAAGTTTTGAATTTAACTTCAAGGAATATTTGAAAAACCTATTTTTGTTGATGTTTCTTCTCATATATGTACATAGCTGAAAAAAATTGATCTTTTGACCAAATCTGTTGTGAAAAAAATACTGTATATGTCATTATATGGATCCAAGTGCCACACTATATTAATAAGGCACATGACATTATGGAAAAGAAACTTCTTAAAAATGAATCTCAGTTGACAAATTAATTATAACATGCTCTGTAAGACCTCTGGTAACAGTACTCTGAAATTATATAATTTATAACACATAATCTTTGAGCAGCTAAAGTCTTGTTAAGCTATGTTTATAAATTTTTAATTAAAAACGCTTATGTGTGGAAATGGTGATAAATGATGGATGTATCTTTCCGTGTTGTTTAGGAAAGGGTTAGTGTTAGGACAGGACATTCTTTCAGAATCAGTTTCTAGAGCACACCTCTGATCCAAAATTTTATCAGCACTATCAATTTATTACAAAAGAAGCCCATTTTATTTATGAAATACAAATGCAAACTCCTTTTGTCAAGTCTATTCAGGGCCCTCTGGGCTTTCCAGATGACTCAGTGGCAAGGAATCTGCCTGCCAATACAGGAGACACCGGAGATATGGGCTCGATCCCTGGGTTGGGAAGATCCCCTGGAGAAGGAATTGGTAACCCACTCCAGTATTCTTGCCTGGAGAATCCTGTGGACAGTGGAGTCTGGTAAGCTACAGTCCATGGGGTCCCAAAAGTCAGACATGACTTAGCAACTAAACAATAACAACTCCCATCTCTCAAGTACCTCTTCAGTATCTTCCCACTGTCATTTCATCTGCCTTGAGTCCTTCCCACTCTGCCCCTCACCTGCCTGATACCCACAGCCATGCCAACGTCCACCATTAAAACAAAAAATTCTACTGGCAATTCAAGTTCTGATCAAGTGCTCCTCCTCCATGAAAAGTACCCCATCCCACTTACCAGGCCAGTGACTAGTCACTTCTTTTCCTAAAATCCCAAAGTACATTATAATCAGTGCCACACCAGAGAGAAAAATGCTTTATCATGTAGAATAATCTTTTGTGCATACTTTCCTTATCTCTTTCACCAGAATATAAATTCTTGACAGCAAAGAGCCGGACTTGTTTCTGAATTATCTACAGTGCTTAGCACAATGCCTAGTACATTTTAAACACTTGGTGAATATTTGGAGTATAAACAATCTGAAAAAGCAGCTTACAGGACATCACAAAACCTGATTATTTCCTGAATTATTATTATATTTATAATTATCATTACCGAATAATGATGATTAAGATAAAAGCAATGATAGCAATGAATATTTACTGAGGCATTACCATGTGCCAGACAGTGTTAAAGAATTTCACATATATTAATTGCCAAGACAATCCTGTGACTTGGGTACTATGATTGTTGTTTTCATTTTGCTGATTGGGAGAACTGAGGCAGAAAAATCAGAGAATTTGCTCAAGTTTTACATAATGATATGTAGAAGGGCCAAGATTAAACCCAGGCAGTCTGTCTCCAGAGCCCTCACTCATTTCTTTATAAACAGCTCACCTCTTTTTGCCTTGCCCTCATATTCCAAATAAATGAAGTCTCATGCAGGCACTTTCTCTCCCAGTTAATGAAAATACTCCTGTTCTCTCTTGAGAAGACCACATGTGTTGCAGTTACCAGCAGTGACTGAGACTTTGGCCATCCTCAAAGAGAGCCATACTGTCTGCTTGATAAAAGCCGTAATTTTCCTGACCTGCTCCGGGTCTGGCCGCCTCAAAGAAAATGCAGGCAGACACTTGGCAACTGGGTTCTCCCAGACTCTCAAGCACAGGGCTGTGTTAGTGTTGGCAGTGGGGGATGGTTTGCTTCCTCCTCGTTTCATAAACTGTCACATCAGCCTCTTTGATCCTCCCAGGGTCTTGAGTGCGCCAAGATCATTACTCCACGTCTTTGCTCTGTTTCAGATAATTGCCAGAGAAAACGCTAAGGCTGGTAATAACCAAGGCAGGGAAATATTGCTCCCTGCACGGTATACCGTTTATATATTGCATACTCAGAAAGGTTCCAGAGTGGAGGCATTGCTTATTTTTATTGCCTCAAAGCCATGAAAGCAGGGGGTGGGGGGAATGAACAGAAATTGATACATCTGGAACAAGAGTCAGGCATGATTTACTCACATTTTTACCTGACCTGAAATTGCTTATTTAGAAAAAAGAAACATTATAAAGTCTCGGGAAAATGTCATGAATCAGAGCCAGCATGATTTCACATTGGGGCTCCATAAACTTTTTTTTAGGCAAAGAAACTGTCCAGGAAAATCAAATGAGCCAAAGGTACCCCTGCCACTGCGACCATCACCATAGCAACAGTTTCCTAGTGTGCTGCCTTGTGATGGCGCAGCTTAGAAGACTCAGACACTGGTGGTTGCAAACGAATGGAAACCTGCTGGTTCATTCAAGGCTGTTCTTACTTGGGCAGAGTGTGACTGCTGGTTTAGGAAAGTAACAGACAAGAGACTTTCACCAAAACACTAGTTTATTGCCTCAAAAATTGCTTTGCCCTGACCACACACTACATTACTGAAACACAACGACAGGAAGTTAGAAGAGAAAAAAAAAGTTGATTAAAGCCTTCCACCCTGCTTTAATGGTTCCCTTACCTCTTGTGTTCTTGGCACTTTATAAGCAACATGAGCACAGTTATGAAGCAATTAGATAATAAATGCTATTCTTATAGCTACCAGCTGGAAGAGACTTTACAGACCATCAGTTTTTTTTTAATTAACTAAACTCCAGACTTTATTTGAATTTCATCTGTTTTTCCATTAAGGTCTTCTTTTGGTTCCAGGACTCATTCCAGGAAAGCACATTGCATTTGGTTGTCATGTCTCCTCTGTCTCCTCTGATTTGTGATCGTTTCTCAGTGTTTTCTTTTTAAAAAACAGGTTCTAGACAGTCCTTTGGAGCATTAGCAACGGAACCCGTAGAATGTCTTCCAGTTTGAGTTTGTCTGATGTCTTTCTCATAAGTGGGCTGGAGTCATGTTGTTTGGAGGAAGAAGATCAGAGAGAGGAAGTGCCCCTCTTATCTCATCATACTGAGAGTATGTGATAACCACATGCCATTATTGTGATATTAACATTTGTCACTTAGTTACTGTTGTGTTTGCCAAGTTTCTCCAGGGTAAAGTTAATGTTTTTCTTTTCCCTATTCTATTATTTGGAAATGAGTCATAAAGCCTAGGCCATTGGGTGCAAGGGAGAGTCAAGCTTCACCCCTTGGAGTGGGGAGTATCTACATATATTATTTAGAATTCATCTGTAAAAAAGATTTTACTCTTCTTTCTCATTTTTAAAATGCAAATATTCATATCTCTCAACAACCAAGGAAACATTTTATGCAAAGATGGGCACAATAAAGGAGAGAAATGGTATGGATCTAACAGAAGCAGAAGATGTTAAGAAAAGATGGCAAGAATACACAGAAGAACTGTACAAAAAAAGATCTTAATGACCCAGATAACCATGATGGTGTGATCACTCACCTAGAGCCAGACATCCTGGAGTGCGAGTTAAGTGGGCCTTAGGATGTATCACTACGAACAAAGCTAGTGGAGGTGATGGAATTCCAGCTGAGCTATTTCAAATCCTGAAAGATGATGCTGTGAAAGTGCTGCACTCAATATGACAGCAAATTTGGAAAGCTCAGCAGTAGCCACAAGACTGGAAAAGGTCAGTTTTCATTGCAATCCCAAAGAAAGGCAATGTCAAAGAATGTTCAAACTACCGTACAATTGCACTCATCTCACATGCTAGCAAGTAATGCTTAAAATTCTTCAAGCCAGGCTTCAGCAGTACATGAACCGTGAACTTCCAGATGTTCAAGTTGGATTTAGAAAAGGCAGAGGAACCAGAGATCAAATTGCCAGCATCTGTTAGATCATTGAAAAAGCAAGAGAGTTCCACAAAAACATCTACTTCTGCTTTATTGACTATGCCAAAGCCTTTGACTCTGTTGATCACAACAAACTGTGGAAAATTCTTCAAGAAATGAGAATACCAGACCATCTTATCTGTCTCCTGAGAAATCCGTATGCAGGTCAAGAAACAACAGTTAGAACAGGAAATGAAACAACAGACTGGTTCCAAATCAGGAAAGGAGTACGTCAAAGCTGTATACTGTCACCCTGCTTATTTAACTTATATGCAGAATACATTATGCGAAATGCTGGGCTGGAGGAAGGACAAGCTAGAATCAAGATTGCCAGGAGAAATATCAATAGTCTCAGATATGCAGATGACACCACTCTTATGGCAGAAAGCAAAGAGGAACAGAAGAGCCTCTTGAGGAAAGTGAAAGAAGAAAGTGAAAAAGTTGGCTTAAATTTCAACATTCAAAAAACTAAGATCATGGCATCCAGTCCCAACACTTCATGGCAAATAGACGGGGAAACAATGGAAACAGTGAGAGACTTTCTTTTTTTTGAGCTCCAAAATCACTGCAGATGGTGAATGCAGCCATGAAATTAAAAGATGCTTGCTCCTTGGAAGAAAAGTTATGACCAACCTAGACAGCATATTAAAAAAGCAGAGACATTACTTTGCCAACAAAGGTCCATTTAGTCAAAGCTATGGTTTTTCCAGTAGTCATGTATGCATGTGAGAGTTGGACAATAAAGAAAGCTGAACACTGAAGAGTTGATGCTTTTGAATTGTGGTTCTGGAGAAGACTCTTAAGAATCCCTTGGACTGCAAGGAGATCAAACTAGGAAATCCGCCCTGAATATTCATTGGAAGGACTGGTGCTGAAGCTGAAGCCCCAATACTTTGGCCACCTGATGTGAAGATCTGACTCATTGGAAAAGACCCTGATACTGGGAAAGATCGAAGGCAGGAGGAACAGGGGACAACAGAGGATGAGATGGTTGGATGGCTTGACCAACTCAATGGACATGAGTTTGAGCAAGCTCTGGGAGTTGGTGATGGACAAGGAAGCCTAACATGCTGCACTCCATGGGGTTGCAAAGAGTAGGACACAACTGTGCAACTGAACTGAACTCAGCAGGTCAACATGTACTAATGTACATTTATTTTACACTTTGGATTATAATTCCATACTGTGTAATTTATTTTGTTTACCAAAGTGTTCCAACTTTGGCTATTTAAATCTTCCTTTCTTTGACTTCCTTTGACATGTCCCCATCTATTTATGTGTCAAGCACTTTCTTCCTTTTTGGTATGAGATGCTCCAGGTGAGAACTGTTTCAAGAAACCAAGCACACCATCAGGTTTTAAATTCCTCATTGGTCAAACAAAGAAGCTGAGGTGCAAATGAAGAAATAAATTACCCAGGATCTGACACTGAGTTAGTGGCAGGCACAAATTAGGATCTGGGTCTGACTCTTGGTTCAATAATTTTTCCTTTACTACAGTTTTTGTTGTGTATCTAGGCTTTCCCAGCTAGCTTGGTAAAATCTCTTTTGTGCCCCTTGTAGTGTCAGGCACAAAATAGTCAACAAATGCATGAATCAGCTCTCTGTATCACATTTATCCAGCCTTATTTTTCACTGCCCAGGTCAGACTTTCATTAACTCTTGCCCTGGACTATTGCAATCTCCTTTAAGATGGAAAATTTTTCTCTTCTTTAATCTGTCCTACTCATCATTGCAAGATCAAGGATAAAACAGTAGAGTTGTCATCGTTTCTCATCCAATACCATTTTATAGAATAAAATTTAACTCCACAGCATGTCAACTTATTCTTCTTTACCATTTCTCAGAAATCTTGAACATTCTTTTATAACCATCTTAGCAAGTTTTACTACATGATGTGTTACACAGAAAAGAGGGACCCTCAGATACAGTCTTAGCTTTCATCTTTCCTTCCACCCATTCCATCTGTGCCTTTCACCAAATTCACATTTTTCTTTCCCATCCCAGAACAAGTCCCTGTTTCTTTCACAGGTTTTAACCAGTGTCCTTGGGTCTGATTTCTCTGAATACTACTCTATTAATTATCATCTCTGAGGCTTGTATTGTTTTTCTCTTTTTCTACTGGTTCATTCCATTGAACATGTTTACATATGAATTCTTTCCAATTCTTGAAAAAAACCCAGCAACAACTCCCCTTGCCCTTTCTTCTTCACATATGGTTTTTCCCTTTCATTCACCCGCTATTACTTTAAAAAAAAGTCTCCACTCACAGCTTCAACATTCCTACTTACTATTGATTGACTGACTTAACCTACCTGGATTCAGATTCCCCACCCTAATCATCTATTTATAGTATCTCTAAAGTATCATGAATGATCTCTTTAAAATTTTTAATTAACCTATCAGGCATGGTCACAGTAGGAAACAGCACATTCAAAGGGTTTAATTTTAATAAGGTAAATTTTAGTGAAGTGTAATAACCCTGTGGGGAGGTTATGAGAGCTAACCACGGTCTCCAGGAGCTCGTCAGAGCAGGAAAGCAAGGCCTGGAGCAGTAAGTGAGGAGAGAAGTGCTATCGGAAACAAACAAGAGCTGTAACGATTGAATATGAGCTGTGGCCTTAGCAGAAGAAAATCAGCCTCTGCCAAAATCACTGGCCAGCAGAGAAGGAAGAGAGAAGAAATTTCTTATTTTGCTCTTCTTTTATCCTTTGATGTCCTTCTGGTGTCTTTTCATTGTTTAACCCAAACTCGTGCATGCTTCATGCTGTCAGTTACTTCAGTTGGGTCCAATTCTTTGTGACCCTATTAACTGTTGCTCTCCAGGCTCCTCTGTCCATGGGATTCTCCAGGCAAGAATACTGGAGTGGGTTGCCGTGCCCTCTTCCTGGGGGTTTTTCCCACCCAGGGATTGAACCAGCCTCTCCTGCATTGGCAGGCAGATTCTTTACCACTGAGCCACCAGAGAAGCCCCTTCTTTCAATAATGCATTTTTTAAAAACACTATTGTGCACCCACCGTGCTGAGAGCACTGTGCTAGACACAAGATCATCACACAAGTGATGAAAAATAAGCATTGTGCCTTCTTTGAGGGAACTTAAATTCTGACAGCTCCTTTTTCATATATTCTACCAGCTCTTCCCTTATATTCCTTATTTAATATTGTCATTCCTCAGAATTTTCTCCTTGAATCTCCTCTCTCCCTCTTATCATCTCAGGGTTTTTGTTCTCACATGTATACAAGAACTTCCAAATCCATATTCTAAACTTAAACTCTGGCTTGTTAGCAAAGGATTCAAGGTCCTTGACATACTGGCCTCAACCTTTTCACTCTTATCTTCTTACTTTCTCTTATATTCTTTATACTCCTCGCACCCATAAAGGATCCGACACAGGGTTTTTGTTTTGTTTTAATCTTTTTTGTTCATAGATGTCTCTGGAGTGCCTCTAATAATGTCTGACATATAATAGGCACTCAATAAATGTTTATTGAATAATGACTGAATTGTTTCCATGAAATCAGATGACTCTACTCCCCAAACATGTGAACTTGCTTGTTTCATCACCTTTGCTCATAAATTTTCTTGCATCATCTCCACCATCGGTAATCCAATCTACCTTCAAGTCCCAACTTAAATATCATTTCCCCTATGAGCCTTCTTTGATATTGTCTAATCAGAATTAACCCATTCATCTTCTGTACTATCAGTATGCCTTGTTAATATTTCTTCTTCAGAACTGTGATTATGCCACATATTTTAGTTAAATTTATATATTTCTTTTTCCAGTTTTTAAAGGTATAATTGACAAATTAAAATTGTGTATATTTAAAGTATACAGTGTAATGCTTTGATGCATATATACATTATAAAGCTATTACTGCAATCTAGTTAATTAATATGTTCATCACCTCACATAGTTATGATTTTTTATGGTGCGAACACTTAAGATACAATTCTTAGCAAATTTTCAGGATACAGTATTATATTGACTCTATTCACCATGCTGTACATTAGATCTCCAGAACATAAGCATATTCATTCTACATTACTGAAGCTTTGTCTCCTTTAGTCAATAGATGTATATATTTTTTCTCTCCTCTCACAACAGTCTGACGTTACCTAGACTGCTTATTCATAGCTATTCCTCCCAACCTGTTCACAGATCCCGTCAAAGTGCTTTGCTAAATTTAAGAAGTTAAGCGTTAAGTGGCTGCTTAGACAAATTCATTTCTCTCAGGCACTTAAAATATTGACTCTCTACCCCTATACGTTATTAATGTGTGTGAAAAGTCCAGATTCCTCCTTTGCAGGGAAGTGAGGACATACTGCATCTCTCATTTTGTGGTTCCTGAGGGTCATCAGAAGGAGCAGTCATAAGAAGGTGCAAGTCAGGTAGCACCAATGGGTGCCCTCCCAGGCCCTGCAGGTGACCAGGCTGCATTCAGAATATCCTTTTGAACCTTCAACTCTGTGATGTCATACTGGCCTCTCTGTACTGTGAAATGTATATGCCCCACCCTTGGTAAACTCAATTACATTGATAGGAAGCCACATTGATCCCACTTGACTTTTGCAGGAAAAAGAACGTATCTAAAGTATAGTAGATATATACAGTAATCCAGAATAAATTTCTGATTACTTTATAAGTGTTAAAGTTGATCTTCTCGGTTCTATGGAGATAACTGAAGTTTGTTTGTCATGATTCAGCTGGCCCTACTTTTGAAGCTGTTAATATTTCTCATACCCCATGAGCTGGAGATCAGCAGCCAAATTTGGATGGGGCTTTAGTAATACCAATCTGGCTTCTTTCTTCATTCCTCCACTAACATGTGGTGCGAATCATGCTTCCACTTTTCTATATGTGTTTTGGTCTTGGCTCCTGATTTACGATGGGTGACTATAAAAGACTAGAATACACATGTAGCTGTAAGAATTTCTGCACACAAGTTTATTCCCCTGACTTCAAGAATATGAAAATCTCCACCTGCCTCAGCTTGTAATAAACTAAAAATGAGAACTGTAGCCTCCCAAGGACAACTGTAAACTATCAATTAAAAATATTGATTGATGAATAAGCAGGATTAAAGGCTCAGAGAAGAGAATGAGCATGTGGATGTGGAGATGGGCAGGGAAGGTGGGACAAACTGAGAGAATAGCATTGACAATGCTACCATGTGTAAAATAGCCAGCCAGCAGGAAAGCTGCTCTAAAGCAGAGGGAGCTCAGCTTGGTGCTCCGTGGTGACCCAGAAGGGCGGAATGTTCCTAGGCCCACAGTCTATCTTAAATCTGTGTCTCACCATTGGCTTTCAACCAGTGGAATCTGACTGGAAGTGATATATACCACCTCAGTGTCTGGGCAATAAAGATTTCCTGTGCTCCAGCCTCTATGATTTATCCCTTGCAAAGTGTGACGCAGAGGAGCACGGTAACTTGGAAGCCACGTGATGAAGATGGCATGGCCTGAAGGCAAAAGGATTGAATGACAACTTGGAGAAGCACTGGCCAGTGTTTAGGGATACCTCTTTTAGACTTCATGTGGTACATTTCTATTACTTTGATGGTTAGAAAGGCTCATTAATTAAAAAAGAGAGTTGAGAGAGGTGTTAAGAAATAGAAGGGTCAAATAAATTGTGGAAAGATAACAATACAGGATGAAAGTGAAACAGTTAGTCACTCAGTCGTGTCCAACTCTGAGCGGACACATGGACTGTCGCCCTGTCAGGGTCCTCTGTCCATGGAATTCTCCAGGTAAGAGTACTGAAGTGGGTAGCCATTCCCTTCTCCGGGGGATCTTCCCAACCCAGGGATTGAACTGGGTCTCCTGCATTATAGGTGGAGTCATTACTGTCTGAGCCACCAGGGAAGCCTGTAAATTAAAATTTATTCTCACTAGTTGGTATAGTTGGAGTTGCTGCTCTTGCTGCTACTGCTACTGCTAACTCACTTCAGTCGTGCCCGACTCTGTGCGACCCCCTAGACGGCAGCTCACCAGGCTCCCCCGTCCCTGGGATTCTCCAGGCAAGAACACTGGAGTGGGTTGCCATTCCCTTCTGCAATGCATGAAAGTGAAAAGTGAAAGTGAAGTCGCTCAGTCGTGTCCGACACTCAGCGACCCCATGGACTGCAGCCTACCAGGCTCCTCCATCCATGGAGTTTTCCAGGCAGGAGTACTGGAGTGGGATGCCATTGCCTTCTCCCACTGCTCTTGCTAACTTCCTCCAAAAAGCAAGACAGCTTATTTGTTTAAAAAGAAAAAGAGTGATTTTTAAAAAAATTAATTTGCCTTAGGCTTGATCACTTATGGCCAGCAATGTGGGAAGGACAATTTAGCAACTTAAATACACGTTCATGAGTCTAAGGCTAAGTAATGTAATCTAACAGGCAAGAAATATTCTAGGAAAGAAATATTCCTCTAAAGAAAATAGTTTCCAGAAATACATTGTTGTCTCCACTAGTTGGAATCCTCTTCATTACTGTGGAAAGCAGTTTAACTCCTTAGAGTCCCACTGACTCAAACATCTTCATTCCAGGAAAGATATTTATTTGTTCTTTGTTTACTTAAGTAATTCTCTCTGGGGAAAGTTATGCCAGATCAAAGGGATGCATTGCCTCAAATGTTTGTCAAGCCTGTACTTTCCAGAAAGGAGAAAACTACTTAAAACTTTTAGGTAACAGATATTTTTTCAGATTCTATATAGAAAGGATTCCAAAATATTTATCACTGGATACAAGTTACATATTGTACATAATATTCTTTTAGCTTTATTATTTTTTCAAGGATGATAAGATCTAAATTTGGATATGACACCCATCCAAGTTTTCATTGTTCCCTTCATGAACGTTCTAGAGTTTACTAGTGCCAAAAGCTGACAGAGAGATATGAGATAAAAGTGGGAACTTTACCAAGCATTTTTAGGTGAAATCTACTGAACTCATTATTATCCATGAGATAAAATATAAAAGTAATATGGGTTATTGATCAAGAATTTTGGCTTTGCCTTCTGGAAGGGTAGGTGTATTTGCTGAGTTATGCTGAGTAGCCTGGCATGTACAATACTGGTTTATAATCCTTCCAATATCAAAATCAATTCCAGGCCACTGGGCAATGCTACTAGCCAAGGTTTTCACATGAACAATTCCCAAGTGTGCTATATGCAGAATGGCCAAGAAAATGTGGTGACTGCTTTTTGGAGGATCAGCAGGATTTCTCCATGAAAGGCCTTCTTTATGATCAAATAACTCATACTGATTAGCTTTGAGTTGTTGTTATTCAGTCATTAAGTCGTATCTTTTCAGTTGTTGTTACTCAGTCATTAAGTCGTGTCTGACTCTTTATGACCCCATGAACTGTAGCCTGCCAGGCTCCTCTATCCATGGGATTTCCCAGGCAAGAATATTGGACTGGGTGGCCATTTCCTTCTCCAGAGGATCTTCCCAACCCAGGAACTGAACCTGTGTTTCCTGCTTGGCAGGCAGATGTTTTACTGCTGAGCCAAGAGTGAAGGGGTTAGCTTTGAGTAGCTTGAATTTATTTCTGACTGACTTCCTTCTCTATATCTAACTGAAGATATGGACCAATTTGGTAAAAAAAAAAAAAATTTAAATTTGTGCCAAGACACATAATAATGATGAGAGGAAAGAAGCTGACATGTGCCCACCCTACAAAGTGGGCTCTTCTCAGTGTTTAAACTTTAAATCAATTAATTAAAACACTAAGAAATATTTCAGAGTTCCATACATAAAAACTTCGAAAGAAGGCCAAAGCCAGGAGCTTGATTTTCTTACTCCTCACCATGTTAGTCAAACACGTGTAAAAATTTTGCTACCATAGAAGATCCTTTTTTGAACCAAATGTAATTGGTGCTTCAGGATCATCTGGAACCTGGTGACCAAATGCTATTTCAATATTGTTATCAATTTGTTGCTGTTCAGTTGCTAAGTTGTAGCCAACTCTTTGTGACCCCATGGACTTCAGCATGCCAGGCTTCCCTGTGCTTCACCATCTCCTGACGTTTGCTCAAATTCATGTCCATTGAGTCCTAATGCTATCTAACTATTTCATCCTCTGCCACCCCCTTTCCTCTTGCCCTAAGTCTTTCCCAGCATCAGGGTCTTTTCCAATCAGCCAGGTCTTCACATCAGGTGGCCAACGTATTGGAACTTCAGCTTCAGCATTAGTCCTCCCAATAAATATTCAGGTTTAATTTCTTTTAGGATTGACTGGTTTGATTTCCTTGCTGATGGAGGAACTCTCAAGAATTTCCCCCAGCACCACAATTTGAAGGTATCAGTTCTTTGGCGCTCATTTTTCTTTGGGCCTCCTTGGTTGCTCAGATGGTAATGAATCCACCTGAAATACAGGAGATCTGGCTTTGACCCCTGGGTCAGAAAGATCACCCGGAGAAGGGAATGGTAACTGCAAACCCATGAGTGCAGAATTTCATGGACAGAGGAGGCTGGTGGGCTTGAGTCCATGGGATGGCAGAGAGTCAGACATGACTGAGCAACTAACATACAAAACCAGCAAAGTGATGTTTTTTCTTTTTTTTCTTTTTAAATTTATTTCTTTCTAATTGAAGAATAATGCTTTACAGAATTTTGCTGCTTTATCTTAAACATCAACATGAATCAGCCATAGATATACATATATCCCCTTCCTCTTGAAACTCCCTCCCATCTCCCTCCCCATCCCATCCCTCTAGGTTGCTGCAGAGCCTCCATTTGAGTTCCCTGAATCATAGAGTAAGTTCCCTTTGGCTGGAGAGGGTGTGGAGAAAATGGGATGCTCTTACACTGTTGGTGGGAATGTAAGTTGATATAGCCACTATCAAAGATGGTCTGGAGATTCTTTAAAAAACTAGGAATAAAACCACAATATGACCCAGTAATCCCACTAATAGGCATACACCTTGAGGAAACCAAAATTGAAAGACACACGTACCCCAGTGTTCAGTGCAGCACTGTTTACAGTAGCTAGAACATGGAAGCAACCTAGATGTCCATCGATAGATGAATGGATAAAGAAGCTGTGGTTTACACAATGGAATATTACTCAGCCATAAAAAGGAATGCATCTGAGTCGCTTCTAACTAGGTGGATGAACCTGGAGCCTATTATATGGAGTGAAATATGTCTTTGCTTTTTAATATGCTGCTAGGTTTATCATAGCTTGTCTTCCAGGGAGCAAGTGTTTTTTAATTTCATGGCTCCAGTTACTATCAGCAGTGATTTTGGAGCCCAAGAAAATAAAATCTATCACAGCATCCACTTTTTCACCTTCTGTTTCCATGAAGTGACCGGACTAGATGCCATGATCTTAGTTTTTTTAATGTTGAGATTTAAGCCAGCTTTTTCACTTTTCTCTTTCATCTTCATCAGGAGATTCTGATTCCTCTTCAATTTCTGCCCTTAAAATTGTATCATCCACATATCTGAGGTTGTTGATATATCTGCTGAAAATCTTGATTCTGGCTTGTGATTCATCCAGTTCACATTTCACATGATGTACCCTGTATAGAAGTTAAGAAAGCAAGGTGACAATATACAGCCTTGTTGTACTCCTTTCCCAGTTTTGAACCAGTCTGTTGTTTCATGTCCAGTTCTAACTGTTGCTTCTTGACGCACAGACAGGTTTCTCAGGAGACAGGTCAGGTGCTCTGGCACTCTCATTTCTTTGAGAATGTTCCACAGTTTGTTGTGATCCACACAGTCAAAGGCTTTCACATAGTAATGAAGCAGAAGTAGATGTCCTTCTGGAACTCCTTGTTTTCTCTATTAGTATTATCACTACTTTTACTCTGTGCTCATTTTGATCAGGCACTGGACTAAGTGTACTGCTTCTTTCATTTATCTCTTTCGACAATATTTTGGGACAAATATGAATTTGTTTCTATTTAAGTTGCTTGTCCCTGATTACATAACTTCTGTGTAGAAGGTATTAAAATTCAACCTAGGCTGCCCTGAGGTCTCAAAATAGAGTGAGATTCAGTGACTATTTTATATCTAGAAAATATCTTCTGGTATCTAGAAAATATCTTTGAGTACTGGTAAACACAAAACTTTGGAAATTCTTTAAATGGTGGAAAGTCAAGTGTCTTAAACTATGCCTGCTTGCCTTTCATAAAATATCCAGAAACAAACAGCCCAGGAAATTTGTATGTATTTGCTTTGTTTTTACTTAAAAAAATTTAATTACATGTAGACAATATTTAATGTCCACCAGAATGGCAAAACTTAATGTCTGATAACACTAATTGGTGGAGAAGATGTGGGGAAATGGGAACCTGGCACATAACTGTAGGAGTCTACTTTGGTACAACTACTTTGTAGAGCAGTTTCAACGTTTAACTTAAACATGTCCGTATTCTGCAAGTCTAGAGGCTCTCATACATGTGTGCAAACAGATGTGCACAAGGATGTTTGGTATAACTCAGTCTGTGAGATCAACAGAAGAAAACAACCTAATCACTCCACATTAGAGAAATATGAGCTATGAAACTCACATACAGTATTAAATTTAAAAACTCAAGTCACAATTTGATAGAGTTTTATGTTTGTATAGAGTAATGTGTTCATGCAAAATTGTATACGTGGGAAAACACTAGGATATCTTGTTATACATGCAGGGACATATAGTTTACAGATAGAAATGTCTGTGGGTTACATGCATCCTAAAGTCAGAAATGATCTATGTCAAAGGTAAAATGATAATTACCTTTGGAGGGATATTTTCCCCCCAGGAAAACCACCACTGCAGTTGAGAGCCCAGTGCCACTGGAATGGATCATCTGAGATAAGCCCAACTCTGTCTCTTATAAGCTGTGTGACTGGGACAGGGGACCTAACTTTGCAGAACCTTAGTTTCCTTGTCTGTAAGTGAAGCAAAGAATACATAACTAATAATATATGTCAAGCGCTTAGCATCAAGTAGAGATCTAATAAATACTTCTCTTTACTTTCTCAAATAGGTTCATTCTTCAAGTAATTTCTTTCGGATAGAGCACCACAGGTAGAATTATTAAGTCAACTAGTATGAACATTTTTATTGTCCTTGATGTATATTTCCAAATTGCTTTTCAAACGAGTTCTGAGTTAAATGACACCATCTGCACATGAGACGGCCAATTTCACCACACCCTTGCCAGCACAGGGAGTTTGGATTCAAATTTTCTGGTTAATTGTTTAAAAAGAAGAGTAGTCTATTGCTATTTTAAGTTGAATCTCTTTGACTAATAGTAGGAGTAAATATTTTGCCATGTTTCCTGTTTTCTTTCATCACTTTTGTCTATTTAACTAAATTGGTGAATGTGAATTGGCACTTTTTCTTTTTAATATGGATGAATTGGTATTTTATTTTTTTCTTCTAATACAGAGATCATGTCAGATTTATTTTTGTACAGCTAACATTATAACTTGCCCAGAGTAGGTTTCTCTCAATACATTTTTTTGTTTAGCTCAGTGGGTTTTTGTATATTCACAAAGTTGTTCAATCACCAACAAAATCTCATTCTAGAACATTTGTAACACCCTAAGTAGATACCTCATGTGCATTAACTGTGATTTCCCCACTCCCACTCCCCTCCTACATTCCAGTACCAGGCAACCACTAATTTAATTTCTGTCTGTGGGTTTACCTATGCTGAACATTTCTTATAAGTATATCCAAGCAATGTGGGGTCTTTGCTAATTGGCTTCTTTCACCTAGCACAATATTTTCAATTTTCATCAGTGTTGTAGCATGTACCATTACTTCATTCATTTTTAATGTTGAATAATATTCCATTGTATGGGTATATAACCATTCTTCAGGGATGGACATTGATATTCTTTCCACTTTTTGGCTATTATAAATCATTCAATATAAACATTCATGTACATGTATTTGTGTGTACATAGTTTTATTTCTTTAGGGTATATATCTGGTGAAATTGATGGGTCAAATAGTAACTCTTTATTTAGCATTTTGAAGAATTATATCCCAAAGTGGCTATACCACTCTATTTTCCTGTGAGCAAGCTATGAGGGTTCTAATATCTCCAGATCCTCACCAAAAATTGTGATTACTGCTATTATAAGTGAAATTATCATATTAATTTTATTTTCAAATTGTTCATTGCTTGTGCATACAAATAAAATTTTCATATATTAATCTTTATTCTGTTGCATTGTTAAACTGATGTATTTGGGGAAAGTATTCAATCTTTTACTATCAAGTATGATGTTAAAGACTTCCATGGTGGCTCAGACAGTAAAGCATCTGCCTACAATACGGGAGATCTGGGTTCAGTCCCTGGGTCAGGAAGATCTCCTGGAGAAGGAAATGGCAACCCACTCCAGAATTCTTGCCTCGAAAATCCCATGGATGGAGGAACCTGGTAGGCTAGAGTCCATGGGGTTGCAGAGAGTCGGACATGACTGAGCGACTTCACTTTCACTTTTCCCTTTCATGCATTGGAGAAGGAAATGGCAACCCTCTTCAGTGTTCTTGCCTGGAGAATCCCAGGGACGGGGGAGCCTGGTGGGCTGCCGTCTATAGGTTGCATAGAGTCGGACACGACTGAAGCGACTTAGCAGCAGCAGCAGCAACAACAGATGCAGAAGATATTAAGAAGAGGTGGCAAGAATGCACAGAAGAACTACACAAGAAAGATCTTAATGACTCAGAGAATGACAGTAGTGTGCTCACTCTCCTAGACCCAGACATCCTAGCATTTGAAGTCAAGTGGGCCTCAGGAAGCATTACTTTGAACAAAGCTAGTGGAGGTGATAGAATTCCAGGTGAGCTATTTCAAATCCTAAAAGATGATGCTGTCCAAGTGCTGCACTCAGTAAGTCAACAAATTTGGAAAACTCTGCAGTGGCCACAGGACTAGGAAAGGTCAATCATTCCAGTCCCAAACAAGGGCAATGCCAAGAATGTTCAAACTACTGTAAAACTGTGCTCATTTCACGCGCTAGCAAGTGAAAGTCACTCAGTCGTGTCTGACTCTTTGCAACCCCGTGGACTACACAGAGTCCATGGAATTCTCCAGGCCAGCAAGGTCATATCCCAAATCTTTCAAGCTAGGCTTCAATAGTATGTGAACTAAGAGCTTCCAGACTTACAAGCCATTTTTCAAAGAGGCAGAGGAACAAGAGATCAAATTGCCAGAATTCACTGGATCATGGAGAAGACAAGGGATCCAGAAAAACATCTACTTCAGCTTCATTGATGACACTAAACCTTGTGAGTGTGTGAATCACAACAAACTGTGGAGTATTCTTAAAGAGATAAGAGTACCAAACCACGTTACCTGCCTCCTGAAGAACCTGTATTCTGGCAAAGAAGTAATAGAACGGAACATGGAACAATGGATTGGTTCCAAATTTGGGAAAGGAGTATGTCAAGGTTGTATATTGTCATCCTGCTTATTTAACTTCTATGCATAGTACCTCAGACTAAATGCCAGGCTGGAGGAATTACAAGCTGGAATCAAAAGTGCCAGGAGAAATACCAATAACCTCATATATACAGATGACACCACCCTAATGGCAGAAAGTGAAGAGGAACTAAAGAGCCTCTTAATGAAGGTGAAAGAGGAGAGTGAAAGAGCTGGCTTGAATCTCACTATTTAAAAAAATAAGAAAATGGCATCAGGTCCCATCACTGCATGGCAAATAGATGGGGGGAAATGGAAGCAGTGACAGATTTTTTAGCGATGAAATTAAAAGATGCTTTCTCCTTGGAAGGAAAGCTATGACAAACCTAGATAGCATATTAAAAAGCAGAGATATCACTTTGCTGACAAAGGTCCATATAGTCAAATCTATTTTTTTTTCAATAGTCATGTATGGATGAGAGAGTTAGACCATAAAGAAGGCTGAGAGCTGAAGAATTGATGCTTTTGAATCATAGTGCCAGAGAAGACTCTTGAGAGTCCCTTGGACTGCAAGAAGATCAAACCAATCAATCCTAAAGGAAATCAACCCTGAATATTCATTGGAAGGACTGATGCTGAAGCTGAAGTTCCAATACTTTGGCCACCTAATGCAAAGAGTCAACTCATTGGAAAAGACACTGATCCTGGGAAAGATTGAAGACCGAAGGATAAAAAGGTGGCAAAGGATAAGATGGTTAGATAACATCACTGACTCAATGGACATGAAACTCCGGGAGAAAGTGAAGGACAGAGGAGCCTGGCATGCTACAGTCTATGAGGTCANCAAAGAGTCAACTCATTGGAAAAGACACTGATCCTGGGAAAGATTGAAGACCGAAGGATAAAAAGGTGGCAAAGGATAAGATGGTTAGATAACATCACTGACTCAATGGACATGAAACTCCGGGAGAAAGTGAAGGACAGAGGAGCCTGGCATGCTACAGTCTATGAGGTCACAAATAGTCAGACATACCTTAGCATCTGAACAACAACAAACACCACTACCATGATCTTGACTATGAGTTATTTGTAGATACCAAAATAATAAAAGAAAAAAATAAATGTTAAATATTTGAGCGCCATTTAGAAAACCTGAATTTCATTTTCCTATTTAAATTCTCATCAGCATTGAAATCACAGAACATAAGTTATTTCAAGCTGGGAAGGAACCTAAAATTACCATTCAACTTTTGTAAAATATCACGTTTTAAGAGGAAAAATCATCACCAAAGTTCTATTAGTAAAGCTATTATTAACACAACTTTATAAAAGGAAGGTGAGTAGATAATTCTTTGTTTAGCTGTTTTTGTCCTTCCCTAAAAGAAAGGCAGTGCCAAAGAATGCTCAAACTACTGCACAATTGCACTCATCTCACATAATGCTCAAAATTCTCCAAGCCAGGCTTCAGCAATATGTGAACTGTGAACTTCCTGATGTTCAAGCTGGTTTTAGAAAAGGCAGAGGAACCAGAGATCAAATTGCCAACATCCGCTGGATCATGGAAAAAGCAAGAGAGNAGGAGAAGGGGACGACTGAGGATGAGATGGCTGGATGGCATCACTGACTCAATGGACGTGAGTCTGAGTGAACTCCGGGAGATGGTGATGGACAGGGCGGCCTGGCGTGCTGCAATTCATGGGGTCGCAAAGAGTCAGACAAGACTGAGCGACTGAACTGAACTGAAAACATTCAAGGTGAAAATAAAAAAGGTTCTTAAACTATTTTCCAGTTTATGGCCTAATGCTTTTATATTATATTAATACTTGAAATGATCATTATTTTTTAAATATATTTAAGGCACAAAATGCTAATTGGTTCTTGTTCAATTCATCATTTGAATTTGTGGCAATAAAATGGTTTTCAATGATAATCAAAATACTTAAGCTTTATGTGCATGCCTGCTAAGTTACTTCAGTCATGTCTGATTCTTTGTGAACCTATGGACTATAGCATGCCAGGCTTCTCTGTCTATGGGATTCTTTGGGCAAGAATACTGGAGTGGGTTGCCATTTCCTACTACAGGGATCTTCCCAACCCTGTATCTCCTGCATTGTCAGTCATGTCCTTTACCCCATTATTACCACCTGGAAAGCCCAAAACTAAACTGAACACTTAAAAAGATTTAATGTGTGCATGTGTGCTAAGTCACTTCAGTCGTGTCCAACTCTTTGTGACCCTTTGAACTAAAGCCTGACAGGCTTCTCTGTCCATGGGATTCTTTTGGCAAGAATACTGGAGTCGGTTGCCATGCCCTTCTCTAGGGGATCTTCCCGACCTAGGGATCAAACCTGCGTCACTTATGTCTCCTGTATAGGCAGGCAATTTCTTTACTGCTAGTGCCACCAACAAAACTTTAAACTTTACATGTGGACTAATTTCTTCTTAATGAAAGTTTTTCTAATAAAAGTTAATCTTAGTCTCATTTTTCATAAATTGCACCCTAAGATAAAATACAAATTCTGCAATAAAAATAAGCTGCATTTGAAAGAAGGAAAAATTATTTAAATAAAATAACATTGATAGAAAGAACTAAAGAACTACTCTGCCATTCGCCTTGACACACCCTTGGCAAGGCGTAAAGAAGAATGAGCCCAGTATCAAGGTCTCAAGCCTCAGACTCTAAAGTGAAAACTCAGGCATGAGGTCAGCAGGAGAATGAAGAATAAAATGATTGGAATAGATAGCATGGACTAGGGCAGAAAGGGGTGGAATCGTGATTCTGTTGACTCACTGGCTTGGGCAAGGCACTTGATTCATCACCTGTAGGATGGTGAGAGAATCACTTACGTTTTAGGATTCCAGTTACCATTAAGTAAATTAAAGGTCTCAATATTATATTTCGCATATATTCAGTACTTAGTGAACAATAGCTGTTTTTATTCCCTCTGGAAAGGAAGCAGAGGAAATTTAAAAGGTGAAAAAAGGGAAAAACAATGAAGATGAAGACGGAAGCAAACAGCAAAGGAAAGGTAGATGTTCACGTGAAAGATCCAAGGAAATTTTTTTACTTGAAGGTGAATAATGCTGCAGACAGATTTGTCCCTGATCTGAAAACTTGACCTGCACTGGAACTGAATCAAATCTCAGAGGCAGAGTTTTGAGTGGAATAGAAAAGTATAGCTTTATTGCTTTGCTAGGCCAAGAGGGTCCTGGTGGGCTCCGAGCCCTCAAAACCTATGTGTCCCAACCTAGGAGGATTTGGTGAGGATTTAATGGGCTTCCCTTGTGGCTCAGAGGTTAAAGCATCTGNAATCAAATCTCAGAGGCAGAGTTTTGAGTGGAATAGAAAAGTATAGCTTTATTGCTTTGCTAGGCCAAGAGGGTCCTGGTGGGCTCCGAGCCCTCAAAACCTATGTGTCCCAACCTAGGAGGATTTGGTGAGGATTTAATGGGCTTCCCTTGTGGCTCAGAGGTTAAAGCATCTGCCTGCAATGCGGGAGACCTGGATTCGATCCCTGGGTGGGGAAGATCCCCTGGAGAAGGAAATGGCAACCTACTCCAGTATTCTTTCCTGGAGAATCCTATGGACTGAGGAGCCTGGTGGGCTATATAGTGCACAGGGTCGCAAAGAGTCAGACACAACTGAGCGACTTCACTTTTACAGCAATGGCTCAAGGGCAGGGTTGCTAATAAGATTAGGGTGTGTGCAGGACCTGCACTCCTGTAATCTGGCCTCAGGTTGTCTCCTAATCTTGATGACCTTCTTCCTTTCTTTAATCTGGCCTCAGTTGGTCTTCTCTGGAGTGAAGAATGCTAACATCTTCCACTTGTTGGCGGTTTCAATTCTGTAATAGCTCAAAGATACTGTTATGTGTGTCCCTTAAGGTAGAATCAGGACCCTGCCCCAAGACTGCTCCTCCCTTGTCTCTGTATCCCCTCCCTGCCCTGATTAGCAGCCCTTCAGAACTCATGGAAGGTCATGAAATCTATTCCTTGCAAGAAATGGGGGACATGGAAAGGCTTCTGTGCCCAGGAACCCCACAGGTTGCTGCTTGGTTTCACCATGAACATTCTCCTTTATGGAGCCCCACTGGTCTCCCATCCTACTTCAGATCTGAAACATACACTCTCAAGTGAGAAAACATTAGAAGATGCAAAGGATGAATGTTGTGAATCAGCAAGCATGGAAAATATGAAGCAAGAGGAAGACCGAAGATATAAATCAAAAAGTGTAAAGAACTTGAAGGACAGTGAAAGAATAAAGACAAAGTTAAATTCTTAGTAGTAATACAGACAAAGGACCACCAACTGCTTTTAATAACTTAACAATAAAGCAGATCTTAGTCCTTTTAGTTTTGTAGTTTTAACCTTTAGGGCTTTTTGTTGTTGTTGTTGCTAATTTTTAGGTTTATGAGTGAGAGGAAAAGTTAAATTTTTGCTAAACCCTTGAGAGCAGGTTCTTATCTCATGCAATATGGCAGGTTCTTATCTCATGCAATATGGCCTTTAGGCTCTCTCAGGGGTTGTTTTCCCTTCGGGGACTTTCCAAGAAGTTGTTTTTCCAGGCTGTCGGAATGTGGCCCCGACCAGCCGTTTAGACCTGGTAGCAAAGGAGCCTATCCCTGTAAAGGTCAGGACCTGCACACCAATCAGACTGTTCCCACCCTAGCTGCACCCGTTTGTGACTTTTGTGCTTAAAAATGCTCTGTAACGACTGTTCCGGGTTCGTCCCTCCCTGGAGGTGACTGAACCCCGGCGCGCCGGTCCAATAAATCCTCTTGCTGTTTGCATCGAATCCGAGTCTCAGTGATCTTTGGAGCAACGGGTCCTAGGAAAAGACCGCAAGGTCTAACATGAGAAGGCCGAATCATGACAAATGCCTAATTCAAAATCGATTTAGCTGCGAATCACCTCTTCTGTGAGAATCACCTGCCAGCTTAACTCTGAAACCAATAAAAAATACTTGGATTAATCCATTCAGCAATGGAAAACACATCTCTTTCTTTCTGGGACCTTAGAGACAAAAATTAATTAGCTCGTTTAAGGAGAGGGAGCCATATAAAGGGAGAGGCCTTATAAGGGAATGACTGGATTGGGGTCTCCATTGTCAAATGCACAGAGGGGATTCAAAATAGCATTTGATTGAAAACATGGTTCAAGCTTTGGGCCAAGTAGGCTTTTTAGGGGTCACATGTCTTGGACACTGTTCCACATCAAATATTTTATTTCCAGGACACAGAGACTAGAAAAGTTTCTCATTCCAAACAATGTTAAGAAATAAAGCATGATATACCCCTCCTCTAATCCCATCCTAGCAGCCCTCCTGGGAACCACTTACAAGACAAGACATCTTTGTGACAAGACACTATTTATTAACTCTCCTTTTGGCCACTTCACTTTTCTCACTTTAGTAAGACCCCTCACAAGAATACAAATGTTCTATTAAAAAAAAAGAGCTCGAACCCATGCAGAGCAAGTATAAACAGCAGTTATTCTAACAAACTATGTAAACTGGTGTTCTCTTCAATCTGCTTTCTTTGTGCCTAATTGTTGGCAGGACAGTAAAGCTTAGGGCCCATGGCATAGGAAGAAAGACATGTAGGGAGTCCATGAGTTTTATGCTATCTGGGAGGGATTTCTGGACAGGGAAACATGAATTCCTGGCTCCAAGGACTTGAATCCCTGACTTCTTTGGGAAAGTGTCCTGTTTGTACTGGAGATGTCCCAGGTCAGGCTTTCATTACAGAAATTGAGAGATGTTGCCTTAGGGTTCAATGCCTTTCCCAGGCTTGTTAAGAGCCATTCACTCATTCCTTCATTCAGTAGGTATTTATAAAACACTCCTGACTCAGAGCTAGGAAAATGTGAGCTAAGGCCAAACTGCATCCTAGGAGTTGTCCTAGGAAATGACAAGGTCGCTGACTGACCTTGTATGGGCACAGTTGTGTTACAGAGGTTAATAACACAGATATTCATTGAAGTCAGGAAGTTTTGAGTCCCTGTCCCACATCCTCCATTTCCTAATATGACCTTGGGTACATTACTAACTTGTCTGGGTCTCCAATGGGAACAATAGGAATTACCTTGTAGGGTTATTATAAAATTGAAATAACAGAATGCTTTCTTAAGCACATTACTGCCTAACACACTGTAACCATTATTGGTATTTGATAGTCTAACATTGAGGCATATCTCTTCTGTTCTTCAAATCCCTAAATTAAAATATAAACACTGCTAGCATTGCAGATGATTATTTCATCTATAGTCAATATCTCCAAAGATACTGGTGATGGAGCAGAAGGCAAGGCACCTTGGCCCAAAGGTCTCAGTCTTTGGGTGTCTGAAAATGGCTTATGTTCACTAAAACCTCTTTTGTTCTCGCTGGATTGCCAAGTGCTTTGTGAATATGAACTGGTCCTAAGAGAGACTGACGCCTATTGTCTCTGAGAGGAGTCCTTTTTCTCCACCCACCCTATCCTGCCAAATTCAAAACCTCTCCAAGCTTGCTGAGCATTGCTGAACCTCAGAGTTGAAAGCTTAGGAGGTCATCAATCTCAGGCCTGCTCCATTGCATGAGCCAAACCACAGAGCTAAGTAAGACACTTAGGTCAGCTGATAATATTTCCTCTCAAGGTCTCATATTTCTCTCTCTCTTTTTTTTTTTTCAGGGTTTCAGATCACAAGAATTTCATGAAATAGGCTGAGTGACTTTTGAAGGGCTATCTGTGAAAAGTGAAAACACAAAGGCTCCATTTGGGGGCTCCCTGCTGTTGGAGACGGCTGAGCATCTCTGAACGGGCTCTGCACTGGTGGGAAAGTGTCAAGCATCCCATTGCTTTTACTATCTATGTAATAGTAAAAGATATGCATTTGCTTTGTGTGTCCTCTGGGGAAATACATTTCTGCATGTAAGTTCATGAAAAGTGGTAGCAAAAACTGCCACAAAAAGTTTCCAAGAAGGGGTGACCAGAGGATAAGAAGGAAAGGCTCCACACTGTCTCTAAAGCTGAGATGTGGGAAGAGGTAAAGTACCTTTTCAAATAATAATAATAGTGATCAGTAGGGGCTTCCCAGGTGGCTCAGCGGTAAAGAATCTATCTGCCAATACAAGAGATGCAGGAGATAATGGGCTCGATTCCTGGGTTGGGAAGATTCCTTGCACAAAATGGTAACCGGCTCCAGTATTCTGGTCTGGGAAATTCCCTGGACAGAGGAGCCTGGCGGGCTGCAGTCCATGGGGTCCCAAAGAGTCAGACATAACTGAGTAACTGAGCACACACACAGACAGGGATCATAAGCAGCTAGCCAAGAAGTAAAGGGTTAAGCAGTGTTGTTCATTGTCACATGATGCTGGGAAAGAGCTGAGCAGGAACCTCGGGGATGGGGAGGAGGCACATCTTGCCTGCACATGTGGCCTCTACCACAAACACTTCAAAGTGCCTCCTCAGACCGACATAACATTCTGACGCCGACTGTAAATGCCCTTGACACGCAGAGTGGAAAATATCAAACGCTCCACCAGTCCCCAAAATGCAGTGTCTCTGCACTGGGAAAGGCCTTAATGAGCCTGCAGTGAAGGGGGAGGTTGGGGGGCAGGACTCGGAGCCAGGGAGAGGGGAGGGGGTGTAACGGGTGGTTCTGATTTAAGGCTTGTACTGATACACGCCGGCGTGTGCAACTCAGCTCACACCGCTGTGAATCTAAATGCCCCAGGACCTTGCAGAGCAGCCCCAAACATCAATTCCAGGCCTTGCTGAGTCAAGACCCTACTGAGACTATTTCCCCTTGCACATTCCAGAGCATATGACTCTTAAGTGGAAGAATTTCCCAGCCCACAGAGCTGTGATTTTTCTGCCAAAGAATCTCTGTGCCCTGTTTTCTCCCACACAGTTCCCCTCCATTCTCATGGAGGACACCTTATCACGCCATCCTCTCTTTGGTAAATTTTCATGATCGAGAGGGTCAGCAACCTGAAAGGTCTCTTTCATTCTACCAGATGCACCTGCCTTTCTGTAAACAGAAGATCTGTCCCTGAGGATCTGTTGTTGTGAGCTCCTGGTAAACCTGCTACAAAATAACTCAGTAGAATAGTCCAGACAATGCAGAGGAAGAGAGTGTGTCCCTCCTTAATATCCCATCTTAAAGATCATCATTGGCCCCTTGTGCTGAGTTGGTTCATACACTCATTCTTTAATTTATTTACTATTTTTAACACTGGAGCACATACAATTTACAAAACATCCTGCCCTTTGAGATATCACTGTAAAATAAGGGAAAGGTACAAAAAAACCAGCACATACAAACAAGTGTGTCTTGCTCACCACACTCTCAGTCGTATCCCTCTCTTTGCAACACCATGGATTTCAGTCCACCAGGCTCCTCTGTCTGTGGGATTTTCCAGGCAAGAATACTGGAATGGGTTGCCATTTTCTCCTCCAGGGTATTCCCAACCCAGGGACTGAACTCGTGTCTCCTGCGCTGGCGTGGGGGATTCTTTACCACTGAGCAACCTCGGAAGCCTCACATTGTATGGTGCTTTAATGAGGTCTGTTAAAAAGTACCCAAGCACACAGGGGAGAAAGCGAGGGTGCCAGCTCCAGGCGTATGGACTTTTTCTGAGGACATTGTATTTAAGCAGCACCTTGACAAATGCATGGGATTTTCACAAGTCAAAGAAATAGCCAGTGCAAAGACTTAGGAGTGAGCAAATCCTGGTGAATTGGAGGAAGAAGTTCAGTGTGGCTGGAGGGGTATGAGGGGCAAGGATGGTAGATGAGGCTGGGAAGGCATAACATTAAAGGCTCACGTGCCAGGCTGATGCAATGATCACAAAGTCTGAACGATTTTATGTCGAGCTCTGACTGATCACAGCTGTTGTCATAGAAGGGCAATCCCAGTGGAATGAAAGATGAACTGGAAAAGGGAAGGGCTGGAGTCTTCCCTGTGTGGGACACACTCTGTTCCTCCAAGATCACTTGATCTTAAGATGTTATGATCATTTCCTCATCAGAAATGATATTGAATTTCTATTTCTTCCCACATTTGCTATAATCACTTGGTACTTCTGCCCCCAGATCCTGAGAGACTCAGCATTGAAAACCAGGATTCGCAAGGCATTTTTCTCCTGCTGTTGGCCCTGCTTTCATCCCTCTAATCATGAGTTGTAGAAGCAAGAACTTTGGGAAGTCATCAAAACCACCGGGACATTATAGAACTACACGCCAGAGGAAACATGGAGGATGAAGCTTAGTTCCCGGGAGAGAACAAGCACATTCTTATATAAACATGCGGCAAATGCGAAATTTTAGCCAGAAAAAAAGCGACTCACTTAAAATACATTCTGTTACTAAGCTTATGTCAAACAGGCCCAAAGGGACCCATCAGAAGTTTTCTTGCAAATTACATTTATGTGGTTTTAGATGGTATTTGGGTGGTTAAAATTCTTCTAGTATAATAGCATGGGAACAGAAGATAAGTGAGTAATAAAAAGGGTAACTGAATCTCCTGTGTTAAGTCCTAAAGTTTTTACAGGTATAATCTTCGGGGAATAAGGAGGAATTAACCCATGAACAGGAAGGTTTCTGGAAAGATAGAGGCCGTGCTCAGTGATTTCTCCAACTTTAATTGTCACTGCTGGAGACAAGACCCCAGAATGCACAAATTGATTTCCCTGATGAAAACATTGGATTTTATGTATTCTGAAAATAATTGGTGGGAACTTCTGTAAAAGTAATTATGTCTTGTTTCTCCCCTCACAGAAATACTGTAGATGACCAATGTCATTGCTTTGTTTGGAATATTGGCTTTGATTAAAAAGTCTTTAGTTAAGATTCAATGATTTATTATTGGAGACTTGTATAGCCTGGCCTTGATGCACTGACCATATTGAATATGCGCTTTTGGTCTATCTCACCGTAATATCATTTATACACTGCTCTGCAAGTTATAGAACACAAGGTAGTATGCTGTGACTTTTATATGCATCATGTTATTTTAATCAGTCTTACAACAGCACTATAAGTCCTACTATTAGCCCTATTTTATACGTGTGGACACTGAAAGCTCAGAGGGATAAAGTTAACTTGAAGTTCCCAAGAAGCGGAAATGAGATTCTAATCCCGATCTGACTCACTATACTACATGGCACGCTGATATTTCTAAAAAACAATAAAAGCTTTTACCTAAGTATGGGGGTAGGGAAAGAGCCTGGATTAGGTTTAACTTAATCAAGTGGCCTGGGTGAGTAAAGGAAAGACTCAGAGAAGTACCAAAATATTCATCTCCCTTCTCTTTGGTGTGGGCTCCACTTTTGACCCTCTTGGGGGCTAGAGGAAATAGGGCACTGTTATCCCTGGGCCTGGAGTTGAGTCTCAATGACTCTGCAGAGCCAAACGAAATCACCAACTCAGCAGGCTTGAGGTCTGAAAGCAATTATGCTGGGCCTGAAAATAAGTGAGCTGCAGGTAAAACAGAATTTAATAATGTGTCTTTAATTTCTACGTCCATCATTTGCTTTTCCAAAATACCTAATATAAATATATTCTGCATTTTAGGAGTGGGGATGTTTTACCAGGAGTTTATTCCTTATAGAAGTTACTCCTAAGTTAGTCCTACAGGCGGGCTGTCCTAGAGCACCTTTTTAATTTTTTTCTCAGCTCTTACTTTAAATACTCCAGGTGGGCACACAGAGCTCCCGAAGGGCCAGCTTGCTCTCTGTCCCTGAGGCTGAGGAGGGGCCTGCACTGCGGGCCCACTCTCTCACCTGCTGTCCCTGACATGAGCAGAGGAAGACTGAAACTGTAAACTTGGTTTCGATGAGCCTCTTCACATGACACTAGACTCGCAAGGAACCCAAGCAAATGCCCTGCTTCCTCTAGGACGTTAGTTCAGAGGTTTCAAAGTCCCTGAGAAATAACATACCGTTTGCAAGAAAAGAGTGAGCTGACGATTGGTCTTGTTCTCCATATTGTTCTAACAGATTCTGAGTCCAGCAGGCCTCTTGAAATGGCAAGACCTTGGTGTTTTAGGTTGGAACTGAAAATTGCGACAGAAGAGGACGTGTTGAACTGGAGGTCCCCAAGACATCTCACCTCCCCCACCCCCACCCCCACAAATATATTCCTTTTCCCATATGTTCTTTATTAGTGAACGGTCCCACCATACAACCAGACACCCATGTAGGAATCCCATTCTTCTCCCTACTTTATCTCCCAGTAAGTCTTGTTCTGCTCCTGATAATCTCTTTTCCCTACCTTCTCTTCACCACTGACAACTGCCCAAATCCTCTTTATTAATCTCACAACTCCCTGCTCATCCTCCATGGTGCTTCCAGAGTACACTCATAATGAAGGAACAATACTGATTATAAGATCTGTATAATTAACACGTTAGTAGGGGCTTACTAGGTGCCAGGCACTGTGTTAATAGTGCCTCTAACCTTGTATTTGCTTTCATAACATCATGCCCCTCTCTCACATTTTTAATGATTCCCAGGTACAACAGGATGGAATGGCAACATTTTTATCTAGTGTCATGGTCAGGCCTGCTGCTTGCCACGTTTCCTCTCCTGCCGCCACTGTTACCCTTTCTCAACCTCGCATACACCCCTCACAGTCCCCTCCATGTTCTCCTCATGTCTTCTTTCTTTTTCAGTTCCTTGCAACTTAAAGGGTTTATTGCCAAATAAAAAGGAGTACTAAACAATAAAATAATTGTTGATCTTGCTTTCAGATATGCTGCAAGTACCTGCACTCACTTCTAACTTCTTGTATGTCATTAACTGGATCTCTGTCTTAGATGAGATAGTTTTGCTGCAAGGCTTCCTTTCCCCATTCCTAAACATGAGAGCACCTTGGAGAAGAGTTGGGTAGTAACGTGCTATATGCTAACGTATACTGGTAAACTGTATTGTCACATATTCTCAGTGCCTTCAGCAGACCACAGACTCTATATGTAAACAAGCTATGTCGAAAAGAATGCTTCAGGCCAACCATTCCAAAACTCAAGTCACAGTATTTATCAACCATGAACAACATCGAACTGGCCAACCCTGAGAACTCCATGTAAACGATAGTGCGGTCCCTCACGTGACACTTTTTGCAGCTAGGTTCTCTTGAGAGTGAGGGTCTTTGCATGCTTGTTCCATACTTGCTTTCTAGTTTCTAGAACAGAGCTTGGTGTACTTTGGGCACTTAAATACTTGTGGCCAAAGTACTGGAACAAGCATGCAAAGATCCTCGCTCTCAAGAGAACCTAGCTGCAAAATGTGTCACGTGAGGGAGGGGTTGGGGGCAGGAGGAGAAGGGGACGACAGAGGATGAGATGGCTGGATGGCATCACCGACTCGATGGATGTGAGTCTGAGTGAACTCCGGGAGTTGATGATAGACAGGGAGGCCTGGCGTGCTGCAATTCATGGGGTCACTAAGAGTCAAACATGACTGAGCGACTGAAGCTGAACTGAACTGTAACAGTTGTGGAAAAATTTTGTTGATATGAAGAGACAATTTTATGACTACAGTTATACTTTTTGACATGTACATTTAATTGTTTCCCCATGCTATATTTTTAATTTTCCATGATGAGAAGAGTATAAACATTTCTGAAAAGCTATTTAACAATATTTATCAAGAGCTCTAAAAGAATTCATACTTTTGCGGCAGAGACTGCAAGTTGACTATCCAATTTTCATTTTCCTCTTTACTAACAGCTATCCTTTGTTACTGAGATGAAAATGGGTCTAGCTAAATCTCTACATTTCTCAGCCCTCTTGAAACTAAATATGGCTATGTGACTACATTTTTATGACTAATGAGATGTAAATTAAAATTTTTTTGTGAAGGATTTCTGGTAAGTATCCTTGGAATTGAGGCAGAACACTGATGAAATTGCTTTTGTTTCCATAGCCTTCCTGAAGCCTAAAAGTTAGATTAGATAGCTGGATCTTCTGCAGCCATCTTGAATTCATTCAATCAGAAAAGATTTATTACCTGTATTGGCAGCTTACAAAATCTCAAAGCGGGCTTGTGGGTACTAGCCAAGGACAGTGTATCCAGGAGAATATATTTTGAGGACATGTCTCTCTGCCATGGCATTACTGCTCAGCAGTTGGCACCTTTGGCAGTAAAAGGTAGCTCTCCCCAGAGAACTCTTGTCTCTGCCCTGCACCCCCCGCTCCACACACACTCATCATGTTTTCCTGAAGGTCCCTCTTTCTCTACATGCCCACCACCTTCCTTTGCTCACTTCTGCCTTTGAGGCTTAAAGCAGTGTGTCTGCTTGATGGAACTCAAACCACCTTGAAAGCCGTGGCTATAAGAAAGTCTGGAAAATATCTTCATATTTTCCATTTTTCCAGCCTCCGAAGTAAAGGAAGATTCATAAGAAGGAGACTTGAGTGGGTGGTGAGAGAACCAGTATGAAGTATTTTTCACTCTGTCAATTCAGTCTTCCCTGTCATTCTTTGTCTCAGAGCCGTCGTTGTTTAGAATTAGTGGGGACAAAAAGCAGCGGGAATATATACTGGAGCTTGTTCTGTGCACATGATGTCAAGGGAGAAAAATTTACAAGGCTTAGGAAATAGAGGAAATAGAATGATCATTAGCATTTAGAGGACCTCAAAAATAACAGCCAATACCTTCTAGCTCTAGCAAATTCAATAACTGAGTAAGTCTCCTATTGTTACCCCATCCTCTTCAGTCTTCTCTCTACGCAATGATCAAAGTGAATCGATGAAACTTAAGGTGCATCAAGATGCTCTTTGGTTCAAAACGCTTCATTGACATCCCTTCTCACTCCCTTCAATCAGAGAAGAGCCACACCCCACTCCGCCACTCTGCCCCTCCCTCCCTCCAGTATGCTGGGTATATTCTACTTTTGCCTTTGCTCTGCTGGTCAATTTGCCTGGGTACCTGAGGGACTTCTTCCCAAATGTTCTCTTCTCAGCAAGTCCTTCACTGGCTATCCTACCCCAAATTTCATTCCTGCCCCCTGCCTCCCCCAACTTCCTATCTATCTTCCTCTTTGTTTTCTCCTTAATATTTGTTTCCAATGGACCAAATTTATCTTGTTTAGACCATCCCTCCCCATCCACTCAAAAGTAAGCTCAATATAGGTAGGGATTGTCATTACTCCTTTTCATTGGCATCTCCATGGAAACTGGATCATNTCTTCCTCTTTGTTTTCTCCTTAATATTTGTTTCCAATGGACCAAATTTATCTTGTTTAGACCATCCCTCCCCATCCACTCAAAAGTAAGCTCAATATAGGTAGGGATTGTCATTACTCCTTTTCATTGGCATCTCCATGGAAACTGGATCATCGAAAAAGCAAGAGAGTTCCAGAAAAAACATCTATTTCTGCTTTATTGACTATGCCAAAGCTTTTGACTGTGTGGACCACCACAAGCTGTGGAAAATTCTAAAAGGGATGGGAATACCAGAACACCTGACCTGCCTCTTGAGAAACCTGTACGCAGGTGAGGAAGCCACAGTTAGAACTGGACTTGGAACAAGAGACTGGTTCCAAATAGGAAAAAGAGTATGTCAAGGCTGTATATTGTCACCCTGTTTATTTAACTTATATGCAGGGTACATCATGAGAAATGCTGGGCTGGATGAAGCACAAGCTAGAATCAAGATTGTCAGGAGAAATATCAACAACCTCAGATATGCAGATGACACCACACTTATGGCAGAAAGTGAATAAGAATTAAAGAGCCTCTTGATGAAAGTGAAAGAGGAGAGGGAAAAAGTTGGTTTAAAGCTCAACATTCAGAAAATGAAGATGATGGCATCTGGTCCCATCACTTCATGGGAAATAGATGGAGAAACGGTGGAAACAGTGACAGACTTTATTTTCTTGGGCTCCAAAAATCACTGAAGATAATGACTGCAGCCATGAAATTAAAAGGTGCTTCCTTCTTGGAAGAAAAGCTATGACCAACATAGATAGCATATTAAAAAGCAAAGACATTACTTTGTCAACCAAGGTCCATCTAGTCAAAGCTATGGTTTTTCCAGTAGTCATGCATGCATGTGAGAGTTGGACAATAAAGAAAGCTGAGTGCCAAAGAACAGATGCTTTTGAACTGCAGTGTTGGAGAAGACTCTTGAGAGTCCCTTGGATAGCAAGGAGATCCAACCAGTCCATCCTAAAGGAGATCAGTCCTGAATGTTCATTGGAAGGACTGATGTTGAAGCTGAAACTCCAAAACTTTGGCCACCTAATGCGAAGAGTTGACTCATTGGAAAAGACCCTGATGCTGGGAAAGATTGAAGGCAGGAGGAGAAGGGAACGACAGACGATGAGACGACAAAGGTGATGTAAGGCATCACTGGCTCAATGGAGATGAGTCTGAGTAAACTCTGTGAGTTGGTGATGGACCCAGAGGCCTGGAGTACAGCAGTCCATGGGGTCGCAAAGAGTTGGACATGACTAAGCAGCTGAACTGAACTGTCATCCCTGCTTTCCACTGCCATCTCCATGGAAACTAGCACAGTGTCTGGTGCATGATAAGTGCTTCATGAATATTTATTGAATCAATGAATAAATGAACAAGCTGGTTAAGTGAAAAAGCTTTTGAATGGATGGAAAAATAAAAAAACTTTTCCCATAGAGGAATAAAATGTAAAGGAGATCTCTAAAGATGCATAAAGGGAATTTCCTAAAGCCCCTTTCCTTCAGGGGTAACCCTGGGGGCAAGACTGTCAATGTGCTCTCTTCCAGACACCTTCTAGAGAACCTTCGGGGCTGACAGAGCTATGTGCCAAGTTGCTTCAGTTGTGTCCGACTCTTTGGTACCCTATGGACTACAGCCTGTCAGGCTGCTGTCCACGGGATTCTCCAGGCACAAATACTGGAGTGGGTTGCCATGCCCTACTTCTGGAGATCTTCCCAACCCAGGGCCTGAACCTAGATTTCTTATAATTCTTGCATTGGCAGGTGGGTTCTTTACCACTAGAGAGCTGTAATGGAGAAGAAACATTAGCCTGGGGGCCAGGAGAGCAAGACCTAGTAGCCCTGCCTCTGACTCTGGTTAGATGAGTTAGGGCAAGCCCTTTCTTTTCTTTATTTTTAAATTTTATTATTATTACGATCATTTTGGCTGTGCTCAGCCTTTGTTGCTGCACACAGGCTTTCTCTAGTCGTGGCAAGCGGGGCTAATCTCTAGTTGCAGTGCATGGACATCTCATTGCACTGGCTTCTCCTGTTGCACTATGCAGCTTGTAGGGTGTGAGGGCTTCAACAGTGTGGCCCATGGGTTCAGTAGTTGCAACTCATGGGCGTTCGAGTGCAGGCTCAGTGGCTGCGGCGCACAGGCTTTGTTGCTCCAGGGCATGTGGGATCTTCCCAGACCAGAGATCGAACCTGTGTCACTTGAACTGGCAGGTGGATTCTTAACCACTAGATCACCAGGGAAGTTCCTAGGGAAGCCCTTTCTGCACACATGGGCCTTGATGGCACTGGTAGAGAAACTTAGGCTGTTAGGGGCTTTGATTTTCTTCCCTGGTGGAATGCACTGAAAGAGTAACTCATTGATAAGTGATTTAAAATCTGTCAGCGTATCTCCAAGGACTCGGGCTACATTTTTAAGCCTATGAGTTTCCCCCTGAAATGCTTGTGGCAGCAGAAATTTCTCCACTCCACCCCGTGGAACAGGGCCATGTCCATGGTGCCGTGGTCTCTGCAAGCTCATGTTAACACTCAGAGCTCACGAGGATGTCTGTGGTCTGCCTCTTTAGGACACTGTGTTCGATCGGCTGTAGCAATCTTGTGGTCCAATTTTTATTTCTGCTCTAAATACACAAGCTTTCTCTACACATTTCACGTGAGTATCATGAAGGAATCCAGGGACATTTTTCTTTAACCTGCCTGAAATTTGTTTTGGCAGAAGTTCTGAAGGGCAAAATCGTGAGAGGTTTGGGTTTTGTTAAATTACAGACATAATTTCAGTGAGGTTAAATAGCTCAGGCAAAAATTGGAGTGCCTTCCCATCATTTCTGCCCTTGAAACTCTACCCATCTAGCAAGGCCTGTTCTAGTGATGTCTTTTCCATGGAGCTTTCCCAGGGCATCAGAGCTGGAAGGGCATTCTTCTCTCCCCAAGGTTATGTGCTGGGATGTAAAGGGAAGCTGGGCAGATAGGGGTTTGAATCCTAGCTCTTCTAGTGGGTAACCTTGACCGAGTTTTCCAACTTCTCGAAACCTCAGATTTCTCAACTATAAATAATGATAGTGAAAATAGTAGTATCTAACATTTTGGAGGGCTTTCCTGGTAGACCAGTGGTAAAAGAATTTGCCTACCAATGCAGGAGATGTGGGCTTGATCCTTGGGCTAGGAAGATCCCTTGGAGAAGGGAATGGCAACCCACTCCAGTATTCTTGCCAGGGAAATCCCATGGACAGAGGAACATATCAGGTTACAGTCCATGGGGTCACAAAAGAGTTGGACACAACTCAGCGATGGAACAGTATTTGTTGAGTGCTTACTGTCAAGCACCATATTAGACAGTTTACATCTACTATTTTACTCAATCCTCTTGGGACAAGGCATTTTACTATGCCTTCTTTATATATGTGGAAACTAAAGGTAACAATGAAATGATAATTCATAGCTCACTGAGCGATAAAGATTGAATTTAAAAAAAATGTGGATCAAGGTATCATTGAACACTTATAAACATGAGGTTCTTCTCCATTGTACTCATTAAACCAGCTTGAGTGTGTCATTTTTTCACAACACTTACTATATGTTGCCTTAGGTTATGATTTACACAGAAGTAGTGAGATGTACGTAAGAGCTTGGTCTCCCACTCTTAGATGTGTTCCTTAACCTTTATGAACCTGAGTCTCCTCAACTGTAAAATGGGAGTAGTACTATTGGGATGATTCATTCAACAGCTATATAATCTAAAATAATGTCTGGCACATCATAGCGGTTACTATTATCATTTATCATGCATATTAAACAGTCATTATTCCTTTTTAGTTTGGAATTTCCTGAGAAACAAGTCTTTTCCATTGTTGCACCCCTTTGTGACCTCATTCTATGCCTTTTATGTTACAAAATTGCTTCTCAAAGTGTGCCCAAAATGGCACCTGCATTAGAATGTCCTGAAAGCTTGACAAAAGGAAGATTCCTGGACATCTCCCCAAACTCAATAGATTATGATCCCTGGCAGTGGTCCAGGATTTTATAACTTAACCAACCCCTTCAGGTAAGTTCTATAGACACTGATATTTGAGGAGCACTCTCCTCAGGGCACCAAATATCTGAGTTAAATAACCAAATGGATAAAAGAGGAAAGCAATTTTTTTCCTACCTATGCAGCATGGCTTGAGGGATCTTAGTTCCCTGATCAGGGATTGAAACCAGGGCCATGGCAATGAAAGTGCTGGGTCCTAACCACTGGGCAACCAGCGAAGTCCACAGAGCAATTTGTTGAAGTATGCATTTTTTTTTTAAAGTAATGGAAAGAAAAACTACCAATAGTGCTAATAATTTGGAGTTAAAATGATGCTGGTCTTGCTCTTAAGTATATATTTTGGACCTTATGTGTTCATTTGGCTTATCCTTGCCCCAAATGCTCCTTCAGTCCATTTCCTTGGGAAGATAGAGTAGTTATACATTGTATAGTAGTAAATTTTCACTAGGCCCTGAAATTTTCCTAGGAAATATCCAGCTACTTCATCAGCAACACAGACTTACCACACTCTGGGTGCCTGCCTATAAATATCATCACATAAACCATATAGAGATGAGTTATATTAATCAAGCCTATAAGAAAACAAATACCTTCTAACTTTTAGAATTTTTAGTTAGGATATCCATCTTTCTGATCTCAACATTTTAGCAAAGAAAAAGAAATCTTGAGTCACATGGATATGAATCATATACATAGATACTTTGCATTTATTTTTATATCAACTAGTTTCTTTTTGAAGGACATTTCTTAAAGCACCATTAAATGAAAGATTATTTTTCTATAAAGAATTGTCACACCAGCATCTTGGTAGAGATGTTACTGTCCCTTTAGAAATAAAAAGGAGGGGAGACAGACTAGTCAGGTGCTCAACAGAGTAATAAACACAGCTGATAGAATTTGTTCTTCAGGTCTGAAACATGTAAAAGAACACATTTCTAGTGAATAAAAAAAAAAAAAAAAAAAAACTCTACAGAAAGAAAGACCAGTTCTGACACATGAAAAGAGAGGTTATAGTTCCCAAACTGACTCCGGCATAAACGGCATATTTGGGATAAGAGTCATATTCCCTGGGTAATTTCCATACCAAATGTGCAAAATTTTACAAGCCAAAACGAATGCTGTCAAGCTCAACAAAGCCCAAGCTAATTTAACTGCTCTCATCGAAGAGGAAACAGTAACAACCTAGAATTGAATGCTTTTGTCATTAAAGTTGCTATAGTTTTAATTTTCAACTGAGTAGGGTAATGAAAAGCTACACACTAAAATATCTTCTTTCAGGAGGTAGTTGCTACAATATACTCAAAAGCTCAAAGTTGAGAGGTCTAGAGGTCTTTGTAGCATCACCCTTTGTATATTTCCTTAACCAGTAGGGCCTCAATTTCCCCATCTGCAAAACTAGAAACAGTTTTGTGCTTTTTTCAAAGGGTGGTTGTGAGGATTATATGTTAAAATGCCTATAAAGCTATTAGCACAGTTCACATCACACTGTGAGACATTAATAAATGCTAGTTGTTACAATTATACAAGCTTCAGCCTGGAGACAAAGATTTCTACCTTTATTGGAATGAATAACCAATCCTTGTGACCTCAATAATAATGGGACTTTATGTTGTGTAGCCCTGGCAGAGGAACTAAAGCAAAAGTGGAAGCTGAAGAACCTGGAAGAAAAGCCAATTACTTGAGCAGCAGGGGGTGTTTGATGTACACAGTTGGATATATCTTAAAGGAGACGGTCCTTCTAGACATGCCTCATGTCATCAAGAAGCTTCTATGCCAACAATAAATGATCGTCATGTATTTCGGCAGCAGTGCCAAATGCAAAACCAGATTTATCTGAGTTCTAGTTTTAGGGAAAAAAAATGGCCATCTGTTAACTCCTTTCCCTCTGAGGAATAAAAAAGACTGACCATGAATTTTTACGTTTTCAAAGGTTATATTGTGCTAGCAAGGAAGTGGGGAATATTAATTTCTATTTTCTGTTGGATAGAAGCAGGCCCAAGAAGATATAACTGCTTTCATAAAGTCACACCACTGAAACAGAACCTCAGTCTCTTAGTATTAAACTCCAGACTCAATCCAGCAAAACTCATTGGATTTCACATGGGCTCCCGGTGCACAGTAGCTCTGCTTTCTTTTGGTTTCATTTTAAAGAGTAATAATTCACAAATTTCAACCAGTTCCATGGTTTTTCCTATCATTGGCTCTCTGGACATGTTCAGGGTGTTTTTCTTTTTGACTTCAACGCAAATGTGATGCAGGTGTGAACCTCGTACTGGGCAGAATTGGAAAGAAATGCAGTTGTGAGGGCTCCAGGGAACCACACCTTTGATTTTCTGTTACAAGCGAACCAAGCTGGAATCAAATCTGAGATCTGAGGGAGAAGAACCCGTATTGCTGGAAGTGGCCTCAGAGCCCAAGCAGGATGTATAAGGAGAGGTTGAAGGAAACTTGAGGACTTGAGAGATGACTGTCCTGAAAAGAGCCCCAGTTCATGGGGAATATTTTATATCTGACAAATGGGTGTGGGGCTTTGAGATGGTGGTCAGGATCAGAGAGTTGAACTAGAAGCTGAGAGGTCATTAACACCACATCTATGGTTTTAAAACAAACAAAAAATAGAATCCATAAAGAAATGATGGCCCTATAACACACAAGCAGAATGTAAATAAAATCAGAGAGAAATAAATTTTTGGTCAATAGCTCAGATGGTAAAGAATCTACCTGCAATGCAGGAGATCTTGGTTCAGTCCTGGGTTGGGAAGATCCCCTTGAGAAGGGCATGGCAACCCACTACAGTATTCTTGCCTGGATAATGCCATTGGATCACAAAGAGTTAGACATGGCTGAGTGACTCACACTTTACTGGCCAGTACCTTTTCTCAGAAATATCAACCGTATGTTTCTTGAAAAACATATCTTAGGGAAAGAATCAGAAATGCAGCAAAGATTTCTGTTAGAAGATGTTTGTCATTGTGTTACTCAAGTTAGTAAAATAATGGAAGAAAATTTAACACTCAACAATGGGAAAATTTTAAATAATTTAGTGCATATTGATGTTGGGAAAGATTGAAAGCAGGAGGAGAAGGGGACAACAGAGGACGAGATGGTTAGATGGCATCACTGACTCAATGGACATGAGTTTGGGTCACTCCGGGAGTTGATGATGGACAGGGAGGCCTGTGCTGCGGTTCATGGGGTCGCAAAGAGTCAGACACCACTGAGCGACTGAATTGAACTGATGCAATGAAATAGTAAACATCCATGAAATAACACGTTTTGAAAAAATGTTTTATCACAGTATTGTATGTAAGTGAAAAATTAAAACATAAAACTGTGTATAAGTATGGTTTTAATTATGTAATAGAAACACAAGGACACACACATGCAAAAATTGGAGATAAATACACCATAAAGGAAAGACTAATACCATATCTCTAGGTGATGAATTCGTGGGAGATTTATATATTCTTTGTTTAAAGTTTTTATTTTTTTATTTTATTTTTATTTTATTTATTTATTTTTAAAAATTATTTATTTATTTATTTTTTTTTTTTTTTCCATCTCAGGTGTACATGAGTTCCCAATCTTGAACCCCTCCCCCCACCTCCCACCCCATATCAACTCTCTGGATCATCCCTGTGCACCAGTCCCAAGCATCCTGTATCCTTCCCAAAGCAATCTAAAGTTTTTAAAGACTTTAAAATACAATTCATGTATTTTTTCAATAATCTGTGGAAATATTATCTGAAGAAAGATGATGCATCAGGCCCACGTAGAAAAATGGTCAGTGTGCCTGGCAACCAATTTTTTTCTACTAAAAATTACTTGTTCATTCTAAACCTGGAGAAAAACAACCTCAAATTAATCTTCTGTAACACCACTCCCGTGGCCACCTTGATTCAAACTTTCAGAAATTCACCAGGACCACACCACTCAGCTGGCCTCCGGAATGCAGATGTCTGAGCCGGTTCCCTCGGGCCATGTGGGGAACATCATCCCCATATATCCCGAGCTGTAAGCAGGCCAAGTCCTGTCATTTTCTGTGGGCAGAGGGAGGGCAGGAGCTACGTGACGGCATGCACAGGATCACGTATCATCTCTTGTGCCATGAAGCCTACCAACTTTCTTAAGGCACGAACCCTTCAACACACTGTTCATTCTTTCAAGAATGTGGCCAAAATTTGATATGTGTAGAAGATGTCTGTTTAGACGCCCTTCCTCAGAATTCTCCCCATTGAAATAGGTGGTAGGAAAAGAAAGCTGATTTACATTGTAACTTTGTTATTCTTTGTATTGAATTCTCTCTTGTTATTGTTTATTTGGCTTTGAAATGTTCTCCTTTTCAGAAATGAACATTTACATACCCCACAGGTAGGACTATAAATTGGTGTAATATTGGGGGGAATCTCTTAATCATAAATAAACACAGACAAGTGTACATATATGTTAAGATTCTTGAAAGCATCTTTGAAGTATCATTTAACACCATAATATCATTTCTTTAAAAAAAAATATTTTAAAAATTTACACCCAGTGACGATCCTGAGGGATGGGATGGGGAGGGAGGTGGGAGGTGGGTTCAAGATGGGGAACACATGTACACCCATGGCTGATTCATGTGAATGTATGGCAAAACCACTACAATATTGTAAAGTGTTTGCCTCCAATTAAAATATATNAAAAAAATATTTTAAAAATTTACACCCAGTGACGATCCTGAGGGATGGGATGGGGAGGGAGGTGGGAGGTGGGTTCAAGATGGGGAACACATGTACACCCATGGCTGATTCATGTGAATGTATGGCAAAACCACTACAATATTGTAAAGTGTTTGCCTCCAATTAAAATATATAAATTATTTACAAAAAAATTTACACCCAGTAAAATTAATGTTTTTGTTGAAGAGAGATATGAGTTTATATATTTAGACAAATAACCACCATCACAGGATACAGAGCACTTCTAAAACCCCAGAAAATTCCTTTTGTTTTCAGACTCTCTCCCCTCACCTACCCCCTGAAACCAATTATGTATTGTCTGTTCTGTAGTTTTGCCTTGTTTTGTTGTTGCTGTTTAGTCATTAAGTCATGTCTGATTTTTTTGTGACTCCATCGACTGTAGCCTGCCACGCTCCTCTGTCCATGGGATTTCCCAGGCATCAGTACTGGAGCAGGTTGCCATTTCCTTCTCCAGAGTATCTTTCCACCTCAGGTATTGAACCCACATCTCCTTCATTGGCAGGGAGATTCTTTACCACTGAGCCACCTGGGAAGCCCTTTCTTATTTTTAGAGTGTTATAAAAATGGAATTGTGTAGTATATAACATTTTCAGGCTGGCCTCCTTTACTCAGCATAATGAATTTCAGATTCATTCATGTTTCATGACCTTATAGTTTGCTTTTCTTTTTGCTTTTTAAATTGCTGAATAGTCAATATGCCACTTCTAAGAATTTATTCTAATTAATCAGTAATAATTTATAAATGAATTTCTATCAGTTATATCTATAATTGAGAAAAGCTGAGAATAATCCAAATGTTTTAAAATTGGAGATCACTTAAATAATATATTCACAAAATGGTAGACCATGCAATTGTTAAAAATAATAATATTTAATAGCCTAAAAATATTCACGATATTTTTGTTAGTACAAAAGCCAGGGTATAGAACATTGTGATTCAGTTTTATAAAAAAGAGATAGGAAAAGATAAAAAAAGGCAACTAAAAGTCTTTACAGCAACGTGTCAACTATATTGTCTCTGGTGTACCTTTTTACACTTTCCTATTGTATACAAATGTTAGATGCTGAACATAATCCTACTTTTATAATCAGACAAAAGGAATCTATTTCAAAATTTCTTGCTGTTTTAATACTATTGTTCCCACATGACATTTGGTTTAAATAGCAACAGTAAATATCCTGTCATTGGAAACTTTTGGATAAAACTACAAAGCTCTGATGGAGAAGCAAATGGCTACACACTCCAGTAGTCTTGCCTGGAGAATCCCCTGGACAGAGGAGCCTGTAGGTCACACACACAGCTCTGAGATAGGTAAGGCAACCAACATTTGTTGAGAATTTTCTACATGCCACACATTTTCCCAAGCTTACTTTATTTAATTCTCAAGCTGAGAGGGATGCCAGCCTCTGATTAATCCCCCTTTGTCTTATAAGCCCTTCACACTGGAATATAATTCTTCCAAAACATTTTCTTACAAGGTTGCTGTACAAAGTGATTGATACTATGCTGTATTCTTCAAAACCTTGATGATTAACTGATTGCCAAGGGTGGGATTGGAAACTGTCCTTTGATGGTAAGATGGGGGTCTTTGATGACATCTCAAGCAGCACCATAGTGAAGACTTCCAGAAAGGATCTAGTCCATGGGACCTAGAATCAGTGTGTAAGGTATCCTTAACTCTCATTCAATCTACCCTCAGCAAGGTGTAAACAGATATTTCAACAAAAAACCAGCAGCTCTCTTAAGGGACTTGTGTCCATTAGCCTTCATTTTGAATCTAACCATTGTACCAAATTGAGAAAATGCACCAAATTATATAACAAACATAACCTTTCCTCTAATGGGTTAATTTATCAGAAATTTTATGAAATGGAAGGGATGAGCAGTAATTGTACTTTCTCTAAGATCAGGAAATTTAATCCTTTTGAACTGACTTGATAGTTTGGTTTTGGCTTGTAAGGTACTTTGCTGTTTTTCTAAGCTATCATATTAAGGAAAGGAAAATTTAATTTTTACAAATTCCTTCCTTTGTTAATTAAAAATACCCTGAGTCTTCCTAGGAGCTGATGTGCAAAATAAAGTTTCAGATAGATGTCTTTCTTCTAACAACCACAGAAGTAGAGTTTAACATTTAGGAAACATACACCTTATATTCTCTGGAGTGTTGTTTATTAGGAATGCATCATTAGTCATTCCATTGTGAATGCTAAGACAGCATGGCTGAATAATATCTTAAACCCAGTTGGATGTAAGTTTAAAGGCCTCAACAATTATAGGGTGAAAAATAATGCATCATTTAGGCAAAGCTTTTGGGCCTAGACAATTTCCAGAACTAAGTGACCCAGGGAAGGTCTGGAACTTCACTTCAGTGACCATGAAAACTGTCATTGTAATTGACACCGGGGTTTGGTACTGAAAAGCTACAGGAGAAGAATACAATTATAGACCACAATAGGACAGGATAGATTCCCTCTGTATATTGCTCTTTGCCCAACACTTTTATCATTACCAAGATGAATATATAAATCACTCCCTGATCATTCTTCATATGTTCTCCAGATTGTAGTTCATTTCCCTGAACCTCAACTTATTGTACTTTGCTGGACTGTAAGACCAGAATGGGATATTGAAATCAGGCCCATCTCCTTCAGAGCTCTACTATTTATATTACTCAACCTCTGTGGTTGTGCTGGGTGCCAAATCTACAGATTTCTTCCACCCCCATCTGAAGCACCCTGGATTTTTAAGCAAGATAATACCCTTTGTTGACTCTGAGTGGCTGAGTACAATTTAGGGAAACCATCAAGAAGTCCACTTACCTGGCCTTGTTTTGGTAATTTTGGAATCCACACCATATAACACATGAGGTGGCTCCGTGACACTAAGATCCCGAAGCTGCGTGGGACCAGGTACGTATGTTGTCCTGACAACTGAGGGATACTTCTACCTGTCGGTGCAAATACCATGATTGTGGCTAAGTATACATTGCCTTTTTTTTCCCTCCTAGGTTAAAAGAAAAATTGGGGCTTCTCTGGTGGCTCAGTGGTAAAGAACCTACCTGCCAACACAGGAGATGAGGGTTCCATCCCTTAATAGGAAAGATTCCCCTGAGAAGGAAATGGCAACCCGCTCTAGTATCCTTGCCTGGGGATCCCATGGACAGAGGAGCCTGGTGGGCTACAGTCCACTGAACGACAGAGAGTCGGACACGACTGAGTCACTAAACAACAACAACAGCAAAATCACTAATTGTGATCTTTCCTTCAAGTTTAACTTGAATGACAGAAAAGAGCACTTCTACAAATAGAAGCACTTATAGGCCCAGAGAAGGGAACAGCTGAGAAAAGAAGTCGCATTCTGAAAAGTCTCTTGAGCTGTAAGTGGAGACACGAAGGAAGCCAGAATTAAAGAGATCCTTTCATAAAACTGGTAATAATTATTATTGGTTATAATTTAAATACTTGATTGCACCAATGTATTAAAAGAAAGCTGTGGTTTTGTTGCGTCCCCAGAAATTACAGAATGTAAAATGAAGTTGGAAAGTTGCAAATGGACCTGATTTTGTAAAAGGAAGCAAGAGCATTTGAAATTTAAATAGCCAGTCATGGAAATTATTTTGCAAAAAATAATTTATTAGGGGAAACAGAAAGAAATATGACCAAAAAAGAATAAGGTATCACATATGTTTTTTACAAGACAACATAAAAGGAAGCTTTAAGGATGCCTTCCAGGATGTATTAATAAGAGTCAGTAATATATGCAGAGATTAGGCCTGATGGGTGGAAGCAGGAAAATAAGTAAACAATTACACATTTGAACTAGATTTCATCTTAAGGCGGAGGAGCCAAGTGACAGCTTTTGCAACAAGAGCTCCATGTTCTTGACATTTCTCGTCTCCATCAAAAAAACCATGTCCATTTGGAAAATGATTCCAGCGAGGTCTTGGTCCTTCTATGGCTTTATGTCTGGTAAGACATTCTGAAAAGTACTTCCTGTCAAACCTTACACCCTGAACTTTCTGGGAACTCCAGCTCTCCTTGGAAGAATGAGATATTTATTTTCATTCTTCTCTGCCAGGTCCAGAGACGTTTAGTACTGCCAGTGGCTGATGCCAACTATACAATATTTTTTAAAGATTATTTATTTATTTGGCTGCAGCAGGTCTTCGTTGTGGCACGTGGGATCTTCATTGCATCAGGCAGGACCTTTCGTTGCTATGCATGGACTCTCTAGTTGTGCCATGTGGGCTCTGGAGCTCGCAGGCTCAGTTGCTGCAGCATGCAAGCTTAGTTACTCCACAGCATGTGGGATCCTCGGTCCTCCACCAGAGATTGAACCTATGTCTCCCTCATTGCAAAGCAAATTCTTAAACACTGGACCACCAGGGAAGTCCCTCCAAATATACAACCTTGATACAGCATGTAAAGATCAAATATAGATCATTAAGTCAACAAAAATACCAACCAAGCATCCTCCGTGTGTAAGGCATAATATCAGAGACATATAAGTGAATTTAAGATATAGTTGCAATCAAGAAATCTACAATCTAGTTATAGAATAGACATTAGATGTTAACTCTTAATAGGTATTGTTAGTTTTTCACAGAAATAAACATGAATAAGATGATCAACAAGGACCATCAAGCTCAGGTAAAGAAGTAATAAATCCCCAGGGACTAAAGAGAGAGAGCATCATGCTTTCAGGAAATAAGGGGACTTGAGGAAGACAACACTGAAATCAGAGTGATTATATTCTTTGCAGCCAACGATAGAGATGCTCTATACAGTCAGCAAAAACAAGACCGGGAGCTGACTGGCTCAGATCATGAACTCCTTATTGCCAAATTCAGACTTAAATGAAGAAAGTGGGGAACCACTAGACCACTCATGTATGACCTAAATCAAATCCCTTATGATTATACAGTGGAAGTGAGAAATAGATTTAAGGGACGANTGGTGATTGCAGCCATGAAATCAAAAGACGCTTACTCCTTGGAAGGAAAGTTATGACCAACCTAGAGAGCATATTAAACAGCAGAGACATTACTTTGTCAACAAAGGCCCATCTAGTCAAGGCTATGGTTCTTTCAGTAGTTATGCATGGATGTGAGAGTTGGACTATAAAGAAATATGAGCACTGAAGAATTGATGCTTTTGAACTGTGGTACTGGAGAAGACTCTTAAGAGTCGCTTTGACTGCAAGGAGATCCAACCAGTCCATTCTGAAGGAGATCAGTCCTGGGTGTTCATTGTAAGGACTTATGTTGAAGCTGAAACTCCAATACTTTGGCCACCTGATGCATAGAACTGACTCATCTGAAAAGACCCTGATGTTGGGAAAGATCGAAGGTGGGAGGAGAAGGGGATGGCAGAGGATGAGATGGTTGTATGGCATCACCGACTCAATGTACATGAGATTGAGTAAACTCTGGGGGTTGGTAATGGACAGGGAGGCCTGGTGTGTTGTGGCTCATGGGCTTGCAGAGTCAGATAGGACTGAGTGACTGAACTGAACTGAACTGAGAAAGGAAAAGAGCAAACAAGCACACATTCTTGATAACCTTTTATGAGTTCAGGGGTCGAGTCTAGGATTTTGTTAGTAAGTATCCCAGGACTCCCTGGTGGTCCAGTGGTTAAGAATCCACCTTGCAATGCAGGAGACACCAGTTCAATCCCTAGTCTGGGAAGATCCCACATGCCATAGGGCAACTAAATTCATAAACTGTAACAACTGAGCCCACAAAGCCTAGAGAAGAGAGAGAAGACAAGAGGAGCCACCACAGTGAGAAGCCCCTATTCTCTGAAACTAGAGAAAGCCCATGTGCAGCAACGAGGATCCAGTGCAGCCATAAATAAATATAAAACTTGCAAATTATTTAAAAAAACAAAAAAAGGATCCCAGATGATTCTGACACACATTGTCCATGCATTGAATACTGAGAAATGATGCCTGGAACCTCCATGCATCACAAAGAAAACAGATGACTAAAGGACGGTCATGTGGTAAAGTTAAAAGAGGATGGTATTTGGATCAAGATACTCTTGGATAGTTATAAATGTTGGCTCCTTTACTTAATGACAAAAGAAAAATTATACAATCTCTTTGTTTAATTTTTTTAACCTATACAATGGAAAAGAAAGCACCCACCTGGACTGTTTTCTATGAGTTTTAAATAAGATAACTGGTAGTAGAGTCCAGAACACTATGTGGCATGTAGTAAATGTTCAGTGTTAATTCTCTCTTTTTTTTCCTCAGGTTGAAATCTGTTGACAAAGTGATACCAAGGACATTTGATAGTTAATGCTATTTGACCTGAATAGAAGAAAACTTGATGATAAAATAATGCAGGCCTTAGCTCTAAAACTGACCCCTCCACACTTTCTCAGTGTACCTACAAATTAGGTTATTTTTGACCTTCCCCTTACAACTGCATTACATAATGATTGCCTTTGGACTATGAATAGAAGTGTCCCTGCTAAGAGACAGGTCAGGTTAATCTGGCTCCAGGTCTGGTGCATGGACTGGATGGCAGACTCTCACTCTTAGATGCTGGCTTTCTATACTGGGAGACTTTGATTTATTGGCTCTTTGTGTTTCTAGGGAAGATATTTTCAAGTATATACTGAGAATAAAAAGGAAAGGTGCCAAGAAAAAGATGAGATAAAATTAACAATGATTTTGAATAGATTGTACTAATTTATTGTTATTTTCTCATCAAATTGATTGGCAATCAGAATGAATTGGGGATTCTAATGGTATTGCCATAATATAGACCTCAAGAGATGAATATCAGAGCAAAAAGCAATCTTCTTTGTACTTAACAGCTGCTCAAGTGTTCATTGAACTTAATGACGTCATTCTGANTATTGTTATTTTCTCATCAAATTGATTGGCAATCAGAATGAATTGGGGATTCTAATGGTATTGCCATAATATAGACCTCAAGAGATGAATATCAGAGCAAAAAGCAATCTTCTTTGTACTTAACAGCTGCTCAAGTGTTCATTGAACTTAATGACGTCATTCTGAACACGTGGTCAACTTCATGCTTCTCCAAGATCTCTTGATAGCTCACTCCCTCTACCTCATCTTTACCTTAGTCACCTCGTTTGGCTTAAATATTAACTGTATCTCTCACCTTCATTTGGAGTAAGTGACTTCTTCTGGGTACTCAGGAATTGAGATGAAAATATCTGAAAGAGCAAAGCTTTGTTAGCTACTCCCAAGACTCACAAACAAAACACAGTTAGGATAATAGTAAACATTTTAGAAGAAAAATCTGTTTTTATAAATGTGGATCTTCTTTAGTCCTGATTTGGATCATAAGGACCATTTACCATATAGTACAATGCTGCCCACAAGCATGATCCAAGAGTACCTGTAACTTTAAGCTTAGGTACATGAGTTATGCAGTCACTCTCTTAACATCACCAGAGGGATAAACAATCCTGGACAGGATGCCTGCAGCACACCCCATGTGGGAAATCACTCTTTTATCTCTTCCCATTGGAGTGTACCTCCTAAAGCAGTCACTTCTCCATGCCTATGAAACCTCTACAAACCTCTGTATCCTTATCCTTTCAAGAAAAAGCCTTTTGCTTGAGTCTCCCAGGCCTTCCCTGACTCTCAAAAGGCTGGCTCAAGAGTTAATGATTAGGAATTGTGAAGATGTAAAAAAAAACAAGGAACAGCCTCTGGGCTGGAAAACTGGTAACAATTCAGACTATAAGGCAGCTACAACTCTGACACACATTTCTAGGTTTTTTTGATAGAAGCAGACTCCCACCAAACAAAAACTGCTGACCTCAAATATGTAGACCCCTGACCAGTTGAAACCAGAAGATTGGTGATGCCTGAAACTGCACCTTGATGCTAACCAATTGAAGAATTTTACATAAGCTGTTCAGGCACCCTGCAGTCCCCTCCCTCACAGTGCCTTTAACTGTCCTTTGCCTGTGCCAAGATGCAAAGATGGTTTTTAGGCACACTAGTCCACCGTCTTCTTGGTTAGTAGATTTTCTCATATAAAGTCGCTTTCTTTGCCTCAACACCTTGTCACATGACATATGGCCTGTCATGCAGCAAGCAGTCGAATCCGAGTTTGGTAACACAAGAAAACCTGTGTGGTTTGTGGTATAAGGATGGGTTTGGGGGCTGATGCACCTGGCTGTGGTCCAGGCTTTGCCTAACTCTTCTTGCTTAGGGGCCTAGATCGAGGCCTATAGTCTACACTCCCATTTTCTCTAACATTTTATACAATTATAGAGTTGGGATAAATGATCACTAAACTCTCCTTCATCCCTAGAAGAGATTTTTTTTTCTAAGGAAAACAAATCAGGATAACCAATAATAGATAACATGATTTTCATCACCTGCAGCCATTTGTCCTCTAAGTAGCTGGGAACACTGAATTAGCAAACATTTAAACATGCTCTTAGTAGAAATACAGAGTTAGGTTCCTGCAAGCCTCAGAGCACAACATTTTCATCAACTGGTCAATACATAATCTTGTTTTATGTGTCTATTTAACTCTTTATTTTATACATATTGTTGATTTAACAACATTGAATGCATGACCAACAGCACTGTAAATGTGTGCCTGAATGACACTTCTCTAACGTGTATTTTCTCCACAAGGTATATTACAATCTTCTTGTGCTTGGGAACACAGCATCTCAGCACTCCGCTTGGGGACTGTTTTAAACAGATTGAATCACTGGCAAAAAGTACAAAATGCTAAAAACATGGCATTAAATAGACCGTGGAAAGGACACATTCACAGTTTGAGAGTTGAAACAAGAAGGCAGAGCATCACCTTGTCTGACCTCAGCCGGGAATGCGCGCATAGGGCTATTCAAATTTCTTGACACTTGCCACATGGCTGCAAATGACTATGAAAGCGTTGCAAATATTTATTTGGAAGTTACAAATAAATTCTAACAAGTAGGCAAATTTGTAAAGATAGAATCCGTGAATAACAAGAATCAACTGTACCAATGTAAAATAAAAAATAAGTTATTGCATTACTTTAAAGTCTCTTGTTTCTAAAAGCAGTAGACTTTCTTCCAAATCTTGACTTCAAGCTGTGTAGTAATCTCCTTAATTCCCTTATGTGTTGGTTAAAATTACAACTCCATCTCACAGATGGTGTAATGTAGAGATGATGAAGCAGCTTCCTAAATGTCCCCAAGCAATTCAACCACCGTGCCAGGATAACTCAGGAGCGTGAAACTAAGCCTATAGTTGCCCCACTGGGCTGTCCTGTTCCAGCTCAATTACTCACAGAAAATATGTTCTCCCTTCAGGACCTGTTAGCTAAGTCCTGTTCTTAGGTTCTGTGGTGGAATTCTGCAAATCATTCTGGGATACACCTTCTGGAATTGTTGTTCAGTCACTAAATTGTGTCCAACTCTTGGCAACTCCAAGGACTGCAGCATACCAGGTTTCCCTGTCCTGCACTGTCTCCTGGAGTTTGCTCAAACTCATGTCCATTGAGTTGATGATGCCATCCAACCATCTCATCCTCTGTTTCCCCCTTCTCCTCTTGCCATCAATCTTTCCCAGCATCAGTGTCTTTTGCAATGAGTCGGCTCTTTGCATCAGGTGGCCAAAGTATCAGAGTTTCAGCTTTAGCATCAGTCCTTCCAATGAATATTCAGGGTTGATTTCCTTTAGGATTGACTGGTTTGATCTCCTTGCAGTCCAAGGGATGCTTAAGAGTTTTCTCCAGCACCACAAATTGAAAGCATCGATTCTTTGGTGCTCAGCCTTCTTTTTAGTCCAACTCTCACATCCATACATGACTGCTAGAAAAACCATAGCTTTGACTATACGGCCCTTTGTCTGGAATTGTAGTAAATGGTTATAACTGTCTATTTTAAATTTTGTCCTCTAAGAGTGTTATCTGAGGATTAACTAGATGTTCTTTTACCATAGTTCTTTTGTCTGAGAGTTAGAATTGATGACATTTTATCCACTACCCCCTATATACAAGCAAGTTTCAATGTTATAGCCTCAACTAGGACATTCCTGTCTGGTTTACTACAGTGCATGTATTTAAGAACCATACTATTCACTATTTCTTTTCTATAGGGCAAGAAATATTTTTTATTCCTCTTAAGTGTTTTCCTGTATTCTCCAGGATGTCCGTAGCAGTGCCTGGGGTATAGAGCACACAGTACACACTGAAACTGTATTCTTTCCAGTTGGAGAAGTGTAATTAGAAGGGAACAACATTGTGGAGCACTTTAAGACCCGATAAGCACTGTATGAAACTCCAATACTTTGGCCACCTCATGCAAAGAGTTGACTCACTGGAAAAGACCCTGATGCTGGGAGGGATTGGGGGCAGGAGGAGAAGGGGATGACAGAGGATGAGATGGCTGGATGGCATCACTGACTAGATGCACATGAGTTTGGGTGGACTCCGGGAGTTGGTAATGGAAAGGGAGGCCTGGCGTGCTGTGATTCATGGGGTCACAAAGAGTCGGACATGACTGAGCGACTGAACTGAACTGAACTGAAGCACTGTATTATATTATCCCCCTTAATCTGTAAGAATCAGGCACATTATATATTATCTTCATGCTATAAATGGAGAAACAGGTCTGAAAGAATTTACATAACATGTCTAAAGTCACAAAGCTAGTCAACAAAGAGCTATGACTGAAACTTCTTTTCCAACACCACAGTTCAAAAGCATCGATTCTTCAATGCTCAGCTTTCTTCACCCAACTCTCACATCCATACATGACCACTGGAAAAACCATAGCCTTGACTAGATGGATCTTTGTTGGCAAAGTAATGTCTCTGCTTTTTAATATGCTGTCTAGGTTGGTCATAACTTTCCTTCCAAGGAGTAAGGGTCTTTTAATTTCATGACTGAAACTTAGAGCCTGCGTTTTTTTTTTTTCCCCCTTAACTAGGGCCTATGGCTTGGCTTAGGGCTTCCCTGGTAGCTCAGCTGGTAAAGAATCCATCTGCAATGCAGGAGATCCAAGACAATCAAAAGTAAACTAATAAATTTTAAAAATTTTAAAAAAGAAAATGAAGGTTAATGAAAGTAAGTATATCACAAGTTGAATGTAAACTACAGTATCAGACAACTCTAAACAGTGCATAAAATGGCTTTTATTTCACATCAACTTATCTTTCAAGTAATTACACAGCCTCCAAATTATTACACAAGAAGACAAGTAACCAGTATGCTCTTCTCTCCACTGTTACTTATTGGACATTGTAAGTCTGTCTGGAATTGAGAAAATAATAGAACTCTCACTATAGAGATGATGTTCAGAAAGCTTAATATTTCCCAAAGATTCTCATGTACCAATCATGTGTCAAGCATTGGTCCACTGTTGACTATGTACCAATGGTCAACTCTAGACCTCTTAAGATCCTTTCAATAAAAAGTCTATTATTTTCTGTGGCTACTCTAAGAATGATTAGATTCTACCAGTATATCTAAACCCACTAAAAGTCTCTGGAAGTACATATAAGCTCATGAAAGATTTTTTTTTTTCCTTTTGACATCTGCTGAAACAATTCCAATATTCTCAGAGTTGAAATCATTTCCCTTTAAGATCTATTTATAACAGTTCATTGATCAAAAATCATGAAACCCTTAGAACTCTGCTCAGTGTTATGTGACAGCTGGATGGGAGAGGAGTTTGGGGGAGAATGGATACATATATACGGCTACATCACTTTTCTCTGCACCTGAGACTATCACAACTTTTGTTAATGGCTATACTCCAATATAAAATTTTAAATAATAATTTTTTTAAAGAATGGCAAAAGGTAAAATAAAGTTGATGAATTAAATAAGAACTAAAAAAGGAAGAAAGAAAGAATCATGAAACCCTTAGAAGTAGCCTCGGAGTTCATCTTGTTCAATTGCAGTCCTCTGCATAACATTCATGCTCCGATTTAGCAGGTCCAATGATGAGGGTTTCTCTATTGTTGGTACCATTTTGAGAAAACTCTTTCAGGGATTTATTTAAAATCCCATCTTTTGGTGATCTCTACCTACAAGTCATAGCTCTTCTTGAATCGGAAAGAGTAAGTCCAAATAGTTTTAAAATGACTCTATGGTGTGATCATAAGCCCAGAACAATACTAGTTTATGAGTCCTGCCCTGGTTTCCCATCTGGTTTAGTATCTGATCCAAACTTTTCACTGTGCAGTAAAATTTTACTGTAATAGTTGCTTTAGATTTTGCTTTAAACAGTTAGGCAGGTCTCTCCTTTGTTCCTCTAGCTTCTACAACGGTCTTATCTTATAGTGGGTGAGGCCCAGGTGGCACTAGTGGTAAAGAACCCTCCTGCCAATGCAGGAGACATGAGAGATGCAGTTCAAACCCTGGGAAGATTCCCTGGAGGAGGGCATGACAACTCCCTCTAGTATTCTTGCCTGGAGAAATCCATGGAGGCTGGAGTACTACAGTCCATAGGGACAAAAAGAGTTGGACACGACTGAAAGGACTTAATCGCAGGTGAGACATACTTGTAGAGCACAGGGTTCTTATTCTTATATGTGACTAAATCTGAAAGATGCCCAGTGATAGCTCATCTCTCTATGCCTGTGACTCACCTTTCCTCAATCCTTCATAATTCCCTTTCAAAAAAAGTTTTCTGATAGAAACAAACTGTACACAGACATGAATTGTTAGGTATAGTTGATTCCTTCTATCTCTGACAGTTCTGGGGGCATTCAGCACTACTGTGACTGGCCACCTGGTAAAGCAATCAGTTGTACTGTGACCATTTGCAAGGGCTGCAAAATACATGAAGCCACCAGGTCACAGTTAGCAAAGTGACTGTTAATAAAAAATGTGGCAAATTACAATTGAGGTACATCTGAAATAAGTGGAAGAAATAAAAGCAGAGTAGTCCTATCTGTGGAACAAGAAGAGAACACTTTAAACAGTTGGGTACTGCTGTTTTGTCATTTATTGTATTGTGTAAAATCGACAACTATTTGTTTTACTGTTTGACACTGCTTTTTTAGACTGCAATAAACACTTTTGGCAGCAATAAGTTTAAAAGAGGAAGCATGGGTTTAGTAGAAAAATAAGAAGTGTATTTTGATTACTCAAGAGAGTGAATGATGAACATGTAACTTGCGTGAAATGTTTCATGACATTTACCATCCACTATTGGGTCTTAGTGGTATAAATTACCACATGAAAACCAGAAGACACAAATCTGCTGGAGAAGCATCAGCAGTTACTTCAAACGTCAGTAACAAGTTTATACAGACTGTTTTCTCTTTATAACCAAAGGAGGCATCCTTACATATCATTTAGTGAGATGTAACTTTTCATTTAGATCAAATGGCTATTCTAAATCACTTTCACTCATTATTTATTCCAAGATTTGGGGGGACATAAATTCCAAATAAAGCAATAGCTGTTAGTGTGTGGCTTCATGAACCAAAGAAGAAATTCGCAGTTGAATACCGAGAGTTTTATATTGGTCATTAAATACTACAAACAAAAAATTAGCTTATCCCACCCAGTTATGTTTTTTTTTCCATCAATTTCACATAATCAAAGCCAACCTACTAGAAATTCATTCTCTTGACAGTGAAATATCTGATGTTGTTGTGAATGGAAGTTCAGTTAAAATAGATGACATTGGAGATAAAGCTACATTTTGCAATAATAATACAGCACAAATTTTGGTGAAACATGTTTTTAATATAGTAAGAAGCTATGGTGTGGGGACTTCTCTGTTGCTCAGTGGTAAAGAATCCACCTACCAATGCAGGAGACAAAGATTCAGTCTCTGGTGCAGGAAGATCCCATATGCTGCAGAGCAACTAAGCCCAAGCACCACAGCTATTGGTTCTGAGCTCTAGAGCCCAGGAACTGCACCTACTGAAGCCCACGTGCTCTAGAGCCTGTGCTCTGCAATAAAAGAAGCCACCTCAATGAGAAGCCCATGCATTGCAGCAAGGAGTAGCCCCCACTCACAGCAACTAGGGAAAGCCAGCACTGTAACAAAGACACAGCGCAAGCAGACATAAATAGTAAAAATATTTTTTTCAAAAAGTAAAAGGAAGAAAAGCTACAAAGCAGAGTGCACTTGGAAGTGGATATGATGCACACGTATCCAGTTTAGTTGCTCAGTTGTGTCCTACTTGTTTTGACCCCATGGACTATGGCCTGCCAGGCTCCTCTGTTCATGGGATTATCCTGGCAAGATTACTGGAGTGGGTTGCCATTTCCTCCTCCAAGAGATCTTCCTGACCCAGGGATGGAACCTCCATCTTCTGCATTGTAGGTGGATTCTTTACCGCTGAGCCACCAGGGAAGCCCACAACTTTGTCAAAATAAGTTGTGATAGTCCACCAATTGATACAGAAACTGTAGATTTCACACCTACAGCTGTGTTTTTTTGAACATACAGTGTAACTAAATTCTAAACTTTTGTTACAAAACTAATTTCAAATTTAAATACTTTGGCAAGGTGGTTCATGTTTTCTCCCTTTGCTATTTTAAATTAGATTTTTAAAATGCTTGAACTTTTAAAGTAGTATTTAGTAAAATAACCCAGGTGACCTGAAATGAAAATAAACATTTTTATGAAGGATTTCTATAAACTGGGATTGATTTTTTTTTCAAAATCAGTTGGAAATTTTTAATAAATATGTTCAATGAATGGACCAGAGAAATACGTCAACTTTTAAAGCTTTGTATATACTGTACAATACTGAAATATATTGAATATTTATATTGGATAGATTGAAAAAAACTTGCAATGAGAATGGCACTGACCTATATTCCTCCAAAAGGAATAAACAGATCAAATTAAATGGTGAAAATTCAAACACTGTACATAATAACTTTTATAATCAGTAAGGATTAGCTTCGTCCCAGTTACTAAGCAAAGCACTTCACATACTTTGTCTTTGATGTTCCCAAGTATGAAGAAACAGTAATAGTGAAAACAAATAGTAATACTACTATTATTATCCTGGGATTTTGCTTCTGTTTGATTTGGGGATTTTGCTTTCTTTATTTTTCTTTTTTGACAAGAATCTGGAGCTGAAAAGAGAAAGGTGAATTTACTCAAGTTCATGTGGCGTAGGGAAAGAGCTCATGCAGCTTCCTTGGACTCCAAACCTGTATTTGAAACCATTACGCTCCAGTGAAGCATGGCTAGCTAGCAACTGCTGAGGCTTTTAACACCTATACTATGCTACCATAATGGCTTAGTTGGTAAAGAATCTGCCTGCAGTGCAGGAGACCAGAGTTCAATCCCTGGGTTGGGAAGATCCCCTGGAGAAGGGAATGGAAACCCACTTCAGTATTTTTGCCTGGAGAATTCCAGGGACAGAGGAGCCCGGCAGGCTATAGTCCATGGGGTCACAAAGAGTCAAACACAACTGAAGCGACTAACACTTCCACTTCCATGCTACCAAACTTTACCTTGCATAAATGATTCTATCAAAAAGTACCCAAATGTTTCCCAATGTTCTTTTCCAAATCCTCTGTGGTTTATTAGAAATAAACTTGGACAGCGGGAAAAAAAAAAATACATTGCCACATTAAACTTCTTTTTCAATTTAAATATACTATTCTTTCCTGGTTAAAATCACAATTCACCCTTGGGAAGATATAAAAAAATTTTAACTCTTTCATTTTACAAATGAGAACTCTGAAACCCCGAAATGCCTAATGGTATCCTCAAAGACACAATGCAAGCTGAAGACAGAGCTGAATCCAGAAACTAGCTCTCTCCTCTAATGCATTTCATTATTTCATAGAGAATTTAAATCTCTGCAAGGATGTTCACAAGAGTCTAAGTCTTCATTCTTAGCCACAGAGAAGTCAACAGTGCTTCTGGAGAAGTAGAAAGTGCCAATAGTTTCAGGGTGTTCACCCACAAAATTATGGAGAAGTCAAGAAGGGTTGCTCCAGTAAGAAAGAAATACATTGGGAAAACATAGATGGGGGGAACTAGGCATCTTGGAGTTGCTTGTATTTTTTCTTCTTTCTTAAAATAAATTTTATTAATCTTTTTTTAAATTGGAGGATAATTGCTTTACAATGCTGTGTTGGTTTCTGCCATACAACTCAAATCAGTTATAGCTACATATATATCCCTTCCCTTGTGAGCCTCCCTCCTACTCCAATGGCCCCCTGCCCATCCCACCCCTCTAGGTTGTCACAGAGTTCTGGGCTAGGCTCCCTGTGTTATACAGCAGCTTCCACAGTAGTGTATATATACGTCAATGCTACTTTCTCAATTCGTCCCATGCTCTAATTCTCCCAATGTGTCCACAAGACCACCCTCCATGTCTGAATCTCTATTTTTCATTAAAGTCCATTGTTTCTGAGAGAACCTTTTCATTTGCAGGAAGCAAGGAGTGCAGGTCTGTAAGTCCTGTCTTTCCTGACTCACTTCCAGAGAAATGAAGAACAAGACCAAAGTGGCTCCCAGCCACCTCTGCTAACAAAACTCCCCTAAAAGGCCCTTTCCCTGGTGTTCAGATGATATCATCAGCTTAAAGTGTCTCCAAGTGGGATTGGCTGCTCCCAGAAATCTGTCAGCTGAGTGTTTGGAAGAAACTGAGAAATCCTTGAGAAATATGGAGGGATCAAAAGTCCTTATTAAAGTATTTTCAAAAGAGCTCTGGATTTAATAAGAAGCAAATGAGATCAGATGGAGAGGATTCCAGAGATTGGGTCTAGTGTGGAAGACTCATGGCAAAGACCAAAAGAGAGGAACATGCTGATGGGAGCAGCACTCACTTGGAAGCAGGGTGTTAAAACAGTGTGCAATTGAATTTCTCTGCCCTTGAACCTGGAGGAGTGTGCAGAAGTAAGCAATTACTCTAACAGTCACATGTTTCCTAAGAGGTCTGATCCAAGAAAATTAATGAATTACAACAAAATTTAAGGGAAAAAGAGGAAACACCCAGCCTTCTTTCTTACCAGGGAGACTTTGTGTTTCCAGATTTGCAACATAGAGTTAGTCAGCCATCAGCTCTCCAACAGTTTGATTAAAAGAAGGCTCTAGAGAAATTACAGACTTCTTCTCTCATCAACCAACCAACCAACTAACCAACCAAACAAAACTGCAGTCTATATACTTCGCTTTAGCGTAAAACACAAACATGCTATTACGTAGAACAATGGTTCATGGTAATGAGGATCTATTCCCTGAACATACTCCTAATATTGAATAGACCAAAAATAGCTAAATGCTCAGGTCCATGTAAATACTGAAGTATCAGAATTAACATGGAAGATTTTTTCCATAGAGAATTAGGAACTCCATAAGTTTTATCTCCCTGTATTCTCCGTGAAACTTGAAAAGAAGCCAATTTGTGAAGAGAGATTTATCCCTATGGGATCAATCAAACTGATGGCAGCAATCTTCCCTTCTAAACTGCAGGCGTATAATGAACGGAATATAGTAAGTTATGACAGTGAAATGAAAAATAAAGAGAAAAGCATAATACCTAATGTTCATTGAGTATGATAAATACTGAAACACAGAATCTAAGATTTCAACTGGCTTAATTATCTCTGTAAAAATAGAAATATTTGCCACAAATTTAATTTTAAAAATTTCAGCCTCTTTGACAGAACTTCACAGAAATTCCAGTTCAGAAATGCATTCTGAGGAAATTATGCATGCGTACAAAATCTTAGCTACAGAATTGTTCAGTGTGTGTGTGTGTGTCTGTGTGTCTGTGTGTGTGTGACTTCAGTTGTGTATGACTTTTTTGGATCCTATCGACTATTGCCCACCAGGCTCCTCTGTCCATGGGATTCTCCAGGCAAGAATACTGGAGTGGGTTGCCATGCCCTCCTCCATGGGATCTTCCCAACCCAGGGATTGAACGCGAGTCTCTTATGTCTCCTGCATTGGTAGGCAGGTTCTTTACGACTTGTCAGGGGAAAAGATTTTGCTCCAATAAAGTTTGTCATTTGGAGGGAGAAAGCAGGGGGTTGGGATCCTGGGAACTGTGAGTAATCCTTCCCCACTGCCACTTCCAAAGGTGTAGAGGAAATGGGACCATGTTCCCTGTTGGATTTCACTCTCTCAGGCAGGCTGGTGGGTTTGTGGCAGGGAATGTAATGTTGCCTTACTCTTGGGAGAGCTGCATGCAGAGGGGATTCTTATTTCCTATGTCTTTTTGAAACTTGGATAAGATTTTCCTCCTACATGCAAATTTGAATCTTAGAGAAGTTTACTGTATTTCCCCTTCAGTGCAGTTTTCCTTATTTTTAGCCCTTATTCATCCACATGTCTTTATGAGAATTGTTGTTTAGTTGCTAAGTCATGTCCAATTCTTTTGTGACTCCATGGACTGTAGCCCACCAGGCTCCTCTGTCTGTGGTATTTTCCAGGTAAGAATACTGCAGTGGGTTGCTATTTCCTTCTTCAGGGGATTTTCCTGAGACAGGGATTGAACCTGAGTCTCCTGCATTGGCGGGCAGATTCTTTATCACTGAACCACCTGGAAAGCCCCTTTCTGAGAGTGGGGTTTCAGAAATATTATTGATCTCCAATCTAGTGTGCTTTTGAAATTCTGGGAATCCACTGTTCCGTAAGCAGGAAATTGTATATTAAAAGAAACAATTATTGAAGGGATGAATGGATAAACAGATGGGTGAATGGATGCATGAATGGATGGGCATACGGAAGAGATCTCAATAACAGCTGTTTTTTTTTTATGTCTATGGTGTGCTTAGCACCAGTCTCCTGGTAGGTGACAGTCTAATGGGATGGCAAAGAATTGGACATGACTGAGCAACTTCACTGGTGCTTAGTACTGTGCCAGCCCCTGGGAAACCATAAGAATAAGAATCATGATTTCTATTCTTGGGGAGCTTAAAATAACATTATGTTGGACTACAAGTCATCAGGTTGAGTCTCCCTAAGTTGAACCTATTGTTAGGAATGGCTCACTCCCTGAAGGCAAGCAGGATCATACTAAGATCATGAACTCCACTTGCTCCTAGGCACAGGAAGAGGACTGGAAAATATTGAGATACCACAAAGATACTCCTGCCTATGATCTTGACTACTTGGTTGGAAGTTTATGTGCTATTCAGGTAGTAACAGCTAAGTCATCATTTTTATTTTTTTTATTTTTTAATTTAATTTTAATTTTTATTTTTACTTTATTTTACTTTACAATGTTGTATTGGTTTTGCCGTACATTGACATGAATCTGCCACAGGTGTACATGAGTTCCCAATCCTGAACCCCCTCCCACCTCCCACCCCATATTATCTCTCTGGATCATCCCCATGCACCAATCCTAAGCATCCTGTATCCTGTATCAAACATAGACTGGCGATTCGTTTCTTACATGATAGTATACATGTTTCAGTGCTATTCTCCGAAATCATCCCACCCTCTCCCTCAGAGTCCAAAAGTTCATTCTATACATCTGTGTCTCTTTTGCTGTCTCACATACAGGGTTATCATTACCATCTTTCTAAATTCCATATTTATGTGTTAGTATACTGTATTGGTGTTTTTCTTTCTGGCTTACTACAATCTGTATAATCGGCTCCATTTTCATCCATCTCATTAGAACTGATTCAAATGTATTCTTTTTAATGGCTGAGTAATACTCCATAGTGTATATATACCACAGCTTTCTTATCCATTCAACTGCTGATGGACATCTAGGTTGTTTCCATGTCCTGGCTATTATAAACAGTGCTGTAAAGAACATTGGGATTTAAATTAATTAATTAATTTAGCTGTGTCGGGCCTTAATTGTGGCATGTGGGATCTTTACTGACACTACAAAGGCCAGGGCTCCATAAAGCAAGGGGCTCAGGGCAGAAATTCTTGCTTGTCTAAGTTCAGTTCAGTTCAATTGCTCAGTTATGTCTGACTTTTTGTGATCCCATGAATCGCAGCACGCCAGGCCTCCCTGTCCATCACCAACTGTCAGAGTTCACTCAGACTCATGTCCATCGAGTCAGTGATGCCATCCAGCCATCTCATCCTCTGTCGTCCCCTTCTCTTCCTGCCCCAATCCCTCCCAGCATCACAGTCTTTTCCAATGAGTCAACTCTTCGCATGAGGTGGTCAAAGTACTGGAGTTTCAGTTTTTAGCATCATTCCTTCCAAAGAAATCCCAGGGTTTGTCTCCTTCAGAATGGACTGGTTGGATCTCCTGGCAGTCCAAGGGACTCTCAAGAGTCTTCTCCAATATCACAGATCAAAAACATCAATTTTTTGGCGCTCAGCCTTCTTCACAGTCCAACTCTCACATCCATACATGGCCACTGGAAAAATCATAGCCTTGACTAGACAGACCTTAGTCAGCAAAGTAATGTCTCTGCTTTTGACTATGCTATCTAGATTGGTCATAACTTTTCTTCCAAGGAGTAAGCGTCTTTTAATTTCATGGCTGCAGTCACCATCTGCAGTGATTTTGGAGCCCAGAAAAATAAAGTCTGACACTGTTTCCACTGTTTCCCCATCTATTTCCCATGAAGTGATGGGACTGGATGCCATGATCTTTGTTTTCTGAACGTTGAGCTTTAAGCCAACTTTTTCACTCTCCTCTTTCACTTGCATCAAGAGGCTTTTTAGTTCCTCTTCACTTTCTGCCATAAGGGTGGTGTCATCTGCGTATCTGAGGTTATTGATATTTCTTCCAGCTATCTTGATTCCAGCATGTGCTTCTTCCAGTCCATTATTTCTCATGAGGTACTCTGCATATAAGTTAAAGAAGCAGAGTGACAATATACAGCCTTGACCTACTCCTTTTCCTATTTGGAACCAGTCTGTTGTTCCATGTCCAGTTCTAACTGTTGCTTCCTGACCTGCATACAGATTTCTCAAGAGGCAGGTCAGGTGGTCTGGTATTCCCATCTCTTNACTGGATGCCATGATCTTTGTTTTCTGAATGTTGAGCTTTAAGCCAACTTTTTCACTCTCCTCTTTTATCACCTTAAGAGTACAGTGAGAGTCCATGTGAGGTAATGTGAATCCAAAATATATACCTAAGCATGCATGAGACAAAACTAGTTATTTCAAGTGTTAGGACACCAACAAGTAGACAAAAAAGAAGAAAGTTACACTCAGCAACAGCACCTGTGAATTCACTCATCTGTATATTCATTCAACATCACTCTGTCATGTAGGAAATCATCAATCTGTTATGCAGGAATATGTGTATAAAGGTGTAAGAAGTAGGACTAAAAGCGATGGCCGGGTGGCACAACGGTAAGAATCTGCTTGCCAATGCAGGTGATACAAGAGATATGAGTTCAATCTCTGGGTTGGGAAGATCCCCTGAAGTAGGAAATGGCAACCGACTCCAGTATTCTTACCTGGAAAATTCCATGGACAAAGAAGCCTGGCAGACTACAGTCCACAGTGCAGCAAAGAATCAGACATGACTGAGTGCACGCACGCACGCACACACACCCTCAGGACTAAAACACCATAGATTTGTAAGCAGTATTCATCAAATCTACAAACTTTACTATTTATCAGTACACTAAGACCAACTGCTTCTTCTAGCCCATAATGTCAGTTTTCTCCTTGCAAAACTTGCAAAATAAGAGTCAGTTATTTTCTACATGTTAAGGCCCCAAATTCTTTTTCTTGTTGGCAACCATCAACTATGTCAGACTAGTGACTACCAATCTGTACAAGAACCTGAAGGTCATTCGGGTAATTCTGACTCTGACCCTCAAAGTGAAGTTAGTCTCAAGGGTTCTTCGCTGGTCCATCAGTTTAAAGCCAGGCTTTAAAAAGCATGAGTATTAGGGATTTATTCATCCACCCAATCAAAGGCCGATCAATTACTAAGCATTACACAAGATACTGGAGATATATATATATACATATATGTATATACTGGGCTTCAAGTTCAAGGAAAATCCCACCACACGACATTCCATGCTCCTCCTAACACCATTCTTATTTGCTCAACCCTGCTACAGCAATCTTCCACTGCTTTTAAAAGTGCCTGTNAAAGGCCGATCAATTACTAAGCATTACACAAGATACTGGAGATATATATATATACATATATGTATATACTGGGCTTCAAGTTCAAGGAAAATCCCACCACACGACATTCCATGCTCCTCCTAACACCATTCTTATTTGCTCAACCCTGCTACAGCAATCTTCCACTGCTTTTAAAAGTGCCTGTAACTCTTTCTATATATGAAGAAGGTGCTAGTGAGCTCACTATCATTCCAGAGTTTCTGCTGAAATAGGTTCTTATGGCCAAACATATGGACAATGCAACTACACATTCACATATCAGTTAACCACATAAAAGAATTTCCAAGTTTCAAACATTCAAATAACAAGCCCTCCCTCTCCTAGTCTCATGAGACCAAATTGTTTCAGTCTTCAGCACAGGGACTGCATACCCCTTCCCACTCCCACCCCAATTATCTGCAGGTTCGCACCAGAATTTCTTTTTCCCATGATTTCCCATCTGCCTAAAAGTGAAATAGACCTATTGCTGCTAAGTTAGAGGCTTTCACTAATTACTCACTAGTTTCACTAGTTTTCACTTCGTTACTCACTAAGACTCATGGCGCCTAACACCACAGACACAACTCTCACCCAACCACTGCCCAGAATAGATGGAATTCCTGGCTGCCAGAAATCACCAAGTATTTTGACCTCCACAGTCCTAAACCAACATACCCTGCAACTGATGTCTGCTCTTCCAACTCCTGAGAGAAACTGTAGCTCCCAGAGAAGAGAGGCGTGGGAGCAGGTACACAGAGGGAGGGGAGGCTGTCGAGAGAGACCGTGTGCTTTTCTGTGGCTAAGTCTATTGACAGTGCTCAGCCAGTGTTTCTCAAGTGGGGTTCCAGAGAACACTGAATTAGGTCCTGAGATTCATTAAGAATTGCTGGGTGGTACATACTATAGTAATAAGGGGGTTTCCCAGGTGGCTCAGTGGTAAAGAATCCGCCTGTAATGCAGGAGACATGGGTTCAATCCCTGGCTTGCGAGGATCCCCTGGAGAAGAAAATGGCAACTCACCCCAGTATCCTTGCCTGGTGAATCCCACTGGCAGAGGAGCCTGGCAGGTGGGGTATCAAAGGAGTCAGACACGACTTAGTGACTAAACAAGGACATGCTAAATAAATACTTTCAGAAGTTATGTTGTTGAAANGTTATTGATATTTCTCCCAGCAATCTTGATTCCAGCTTGTGTTTCTTCCAGTCCAACATTTCTCATGATATATTCTCCATATAAGTTTAAAAAGCAGGGTGACAATATACAGCCTTGACCTACTCCTTTTCCTATTTGGAACCAGTCAACTGTTGTTCCATGTCTAGTTCTAACTGTTGCTTCCTGGTCTGCATACAGATTTCTCAAGAGACAAATCCGCTGGTCTGGTATTCTCATCTCTTGAAGAATTTTCCACAGTTTATTGTAATCCACACAGTCAAAGGCTTTGGCATAGTCAATAAAGCAGAAATAGATGTTTTTCTGGAACTCTTTTGCTTTCTCCATGATCCAATGGATGTTGGCAATTTGATCTCTGGTTCCTGTGCCTTTTCTAAAACCAGCTTGAACATCTGGAAGTTGACAGTTCATGTATTGCTGAAGCCTGGCTTAGAGAATTTTGAGCATTACTTTACTAGCATGTGAAATGAGTGCAATTGTGTGGTAGGTTGAGCATTCTTTGGCATTGCTTTTCTTTGGGATTGGAATGAAAACTGACCTTTTCCAGTCCTGTGGCCACTGCTGAGATTTCCAAATTTGCTGGCATATTGAGTGGAGCACTTTCACAGCATCATCTTTCAGGATTTGAAATAGCTCCACTGAAATTCCATCACCTCCACTAGCTTTGTCTGTAGTGATGCTTTCTAAGGCCCACTTGACTTCACATTCCAGGATGTCTAGCTCTAGATGAGTGATGACACCATCATGATTATCTGGGTCATGTAGATCTTTTTTGTACAGTTCCTCTGTGTATTCTTGCCACCGCTTCTTAATATGTTCTGCTTCTGTGAGATCCATACCATTTCTGTCCTTTATCGAGCTCATCTTTGCATGAAATGTTCCCTTGTTATCTCTAATTTCTTGAAGAGATCTCTAGTTTTTCCCATTCTGTTCTTTTCCTCTATTTCTTTGCACTGATCGCTGAAGAAGGCTTTCTTATCTCTTCTTGCTATTCTTTGAAACTCTGCATTCAGATGCTTGTATCTTTCCTTTTCTCCTTTGTATTTTGCTTCTCTTCTTTTCACAGCTATTTGTAAGGCCTCCCCAGAAAGCCATTTTGCCTTTTTGCTTTTCTTTTCCATGGGGATAGTCTTGATCCCTCTCTCCTGTACAGTGTCACGAACCTCATTCCATAGTTCATCAGGCACTCTGTCTATCAGATCTAGGCCCTTAAATCTATTTCTCACTTCCACTGTAGAATCATAAGGGATTTGATTTAGGTCATAATTAATGATCTAGTGGTTTTCTCTACTTTCTTCAGTGTAAGTCTGAATTTGGCAAGAAGGAG
>SJYA01002184.1:221566-286652 GCA_006410615.1 Neotragus moschatus
CCCCCTCATCTGTCCCTCAGGGTGCTTCCTGAGCTCCCCTGTTCCTGGGGACCACCAGGAGCTTCAGGAAGCCATGGCCCCTAGCTCTCCTGATGCAGGGCCTTCCCGCACCGGATCTGATGAAGGTGCCCAGGGCCCAGAGGAGAAAAGTGCAGGTGCCTCCAAGGCAGCCCCTGCCACTCAGAGCACTCGCAAAGATCCTCTGGCCAGGAAGGCCAGCATGCTGGTGGAGCTCCTGCTGGAGAAGGACACCAAGAAGGAGCCCACCTCGCAGCACCCCCTGCTGAAGGTCGTTGGCAGGAAGTATAGGCAGCACTTCCCTGAGATCCTCAGGAGAGCCTCTAGGCACATGGAGCTGGTATTTGGCCTGGAGCTGACAGAAGTCTACCATAGCAGGATCATCTACGCCCTCATCTACAAGCTCGGCCTCAGTGGCGATGAAGGTCTGAGTGATGCGGGTGGGTCTGCCCAAGTCTGGTTTCCTCATGGTGCTCCTGGGCATTATCTTCATGAAGGGTAACCGCACCACCAGGCAGGAGGGCTCGGAATTCCTCAGTGTGTTGGGGGTCTATACTGGGAGGAGGCACTGGATCTCTGGGGAGCCCAGAAGGCTCATCACCAAAGGTCTGGTGTAGAAGGAGTACCTGAACTACCGCCAAGTGCCCAATGGCGATCCTCTGCACTACGAGTTCCTGTGGGGCCCGAGAGCTTGTTTGAGACAAATAAGATGAAGGTGTTGGAGGTGCTGGCCAAGATCCACGATATGGTCCCGACTTCCTTCCCAGACCTCTGTGACGAGGCTCTGAGAGATCAGGCAGAGAGAGCAGGGCTGAGAGGCATGGGCAGGGCTCCCACAATGGCTGAAGCCAGTGCCCCTTCCAGGGCCAAGTCCTGCAGCTCCTCCCACATCTAGGGAGGGAGGCCCGGACACTTTCTTCCCTTTTGTGTTGGAACAGAGCTGTCAAGCTCCTAAGTAGTAGAGAGTAGTAGGGTGGAGGGAACAAAACTTGTATGTTCTTTACAGTTTTATATAGTAAGGGGGTTTAGGCACAACTCATTTTTTTTAAAAATATATATCTTTTTTCCTTTATCCATAGGAGAAATATCTAGTGAAAGTTGATTTAAATTAGATTAAGGAGATGAGGGAGGGGTTTAGTATTTTCAAATGTTACTTTTCATAAGGTTTATTGTGCTTCAGAACACAAATGTATTAATCACATAAATCACATTGTTTGTTGTTTTAAAGTTTTGAAAGCCACAGGTTGGGTATATGTAAAACACATTGAACATATTGAATATGTTGTTCACCATCTACACAAGGTGACATAACAACGGAACAGAATTTTATGAAAGAGTAGTCAAGCTCCTAGATAGTGCAGGTTAATAGGGGTTGAGCAAACCAAGTTTAGATCTCTATTTCCTTCCTAATTTAAACTAGTCACTTCTGCATATTATCTATTTCATTTTTATCGAATATGTTTACTTCTAGCAGATTCCTTTTCTTCAGCATATTGGTTTGGTAATGATATTCCAGTTTTATTTATTGCTGTTTTACGATTTTAAAGTTACAATTTTGGTAGATGTAAAAGAAATTCATGAACCATCTGTATGTCTTTCTGATCTGGAAGTAGGTAATATGTTGCTGAAAGAGAGATTTTCATGTTAATGTGAAACGCGACCACAGAAAATATTGAGAAACCAAAAAACAATTAAGCAAATACAAAGGAAAAAGCTTTTAATTTGTAGTTTGCCTTATTTCCTCTAACCTTTATTTTTTAGTAAAAATAAAATATACTTTGCCTTAGTTTAGCTCATTTAAGAGTATTTCTTTTGTCCCAGTGCACTGCATATTCTCTGCTATCTACTGGATAGAAATTACCTCAGATAGGAAGGTGGTGTTTGGAGGTTCATAATAATCATAACTTCCATTAAATTAAAGACCAGTGTTTCTTAATCAGTATGACTCTGCTTTATATGTAGTACATACATTCCAGCTTTCATGCAGGATAGGATTTAGCAGACTCCATTTATAGATGGATAACTTGCAATTGTCTCAAGTTCACAAGACTGATAAAGTGACCTTCATCAGACAAGTCCCCGATGTGCACTAGTCCAGAGTCCTTCTCTTTCTTTGCAAGGGCAAGAACTGAGGAAATCTCTTTTCACCAGTGACATATTTGGTACCGTGACTAGGATTGATGCCACGGTGAACTCCAGTGGTCTTGCCCAAACTGCTGGCTGGAGACCCCTGACTTTCACCCTATCTCTCCCATGAAAACTTGCTTGCTGGCACTCTCTGCTTTTTTCTCTCCATGACCCATAGGGCAAGATCTGGGTCAGCTCACTGTGTCCTGGATCCCCTCAATTAAGAGCTGCAAGGAGGATGCCGCTCCCCTCAATTAAGAGCTGCAAGGAGGATGCCCAGGGTGTGCATACCCAAAGAACACTTGGGTGGCAGTTGACACTGTCCTTGGGCCTGGTAGACAGAATTCCCATTGGTGAAGGCGCCACTGAGGCCAAGACTTTTCTCCTCTCATCTGTGTCATTTCCTCTATGGCTCTATCCATTTTGAGGCGAGAGGTTTAACTGAGAAGACTGCATTATGTTCAAATTAAAACCAAACAAATAATCAGGGACTTGATTGGGTGAGTTTCTTCTCTGTAAGTCCTCAAGCCCAATTCCCTCCCTACACGTTCTTAATCCCAGTGTGTTTCCAGGACCAGAACTGCATCAGGGGCCAAAACTGGGGGAGTCTGCATCCTTCTCTAGATTTTTGGCATACCTCACCACACTACGACCTTACACTGTGGGCAATCCCCTACCTTCTGTGGATCTCAAGGAGACGTTACCTAAAAAAACGGCAATGTGTCATGGAATTGCAAGCTGAGGTTAGGAACAAAGAACTGCAAAAACTATTGGCATGAACAACTCTGTCCAAACATCTGCATTAAGAACCTTGACTGACCTCTAGCATGGTTTCTAACAGCAACCTAAGGCCACATTCTAGGACAACTTGGCTATCCCAGAGTTCCTGTTTAAAAAATTTCAAGGCTACCAAAGGAATCTGTTCCACCCAATATCTGACATAAACCCCTCATCTTCCTTTATTGAGAGAGTCTATTTAAAACAAACACCAAAAACAAACAAACAAACAAAAAACCCCCCCAATTACAAGAAAAGAGTGACAGAAATAAACTAGAAATTGATAACAAAAAGACAGCAGCAAAGTTAAAGATTATTTGCAGAGTAAACAATAAACATCTAAATAACACATGGGCCAAAGGAAAATCTAATGAGAAAATTTAAAATATTTTTACAAAATGAAAACAAAATTACAACTTATCAGATGTTATGTGATACAGCAAAATCAGTAAAGAGGTATGCACAGCATTGAGTGCCTATAAAAAAAAACCCTACAATTAATAACTTAAGCTTCTATATTAGTAAACCTGTAAAAGAAAAGAAAAAGCAGAGGAAGAATAAATGAAAGCAAAAACCAATGACACTGGAAAAAGGAAGGTAATGCAGAAAAAGAACAAAACCCAAAGAAGTTTCTTTAAAGAAACAAAATAAAAAGAAGATAAAATTCTCCCCAGGCTAAATAAGAACAAAGGGAGAAAACACAAATTAAATTACTAATAGTAGAAATGAAGGAGGGGCCATTACTACTAATTCCATGGACATTAAAAGGATAATGAGTGAATATTATCAACAACTCTGTGCCTACATAAATGAAAGGTTCAATTGAGAAATTGCTGGAAGGTATAACTTAGCATCACTTTCACAAAAAAAAAAAATAGATACTCTGAATAGGTCTGTATCTATTAAAGAAATTTAATCTATAACTAATAAGCTTCCAATAAAGACAGTAACAGACCCAGATGTTTCCACTGATGAATTCCAACAAAAATTTAAGGAAGAAATGATAACAATCCTCTACAATCTCTCCCAGAAAATAGAAGCAAAAGGAACACCTCCTAATCCCTTTTCTGTGAGGTGAGTATTACACTCAAATATCAAAATCAGATGAAGAAATTAAGAGAAAAAAATTGTACACAAATACCTCTCATGAACATCGAAGCAAAATCCCCAACAACATATGAGAAAAGAAACCTAACAATCCATGGAAGGAACTACATTCTATATCTAAGTAGATGCATTTCAGATGTGCAACATTTGAAAATCAGTAATCATAAATCATAATAACAATACTCTAAGGAAGGTAATCACAAGATCTGATCAACAGATGAAGGAAAAAAATCATCTGATAAAATCCAACACCCATTCATCATCAAAATTCTCAGCAAACTAGATGCAGACAGGCATTTTCTCAGCTCCATATACAACATCTGAAAAGAAATACAGGTAAAACATCATACTTCATAGTGAGAAGACAGATGCTGTCACACTAAAGTGAGAAACAAGGCAAGGATATCCCTTCTCACCATGCCTATTCAACCCTGTACTGAAAGGCCTACCAATGCAATGAGATAAGAGAGGGAAGCAAAAGATATAGATATTTGGAAGAGAAAAATGGAATTATAATCATCAACAACAAGGAAACACCTGGCATTAATAAGCCAGGAGTGTACATTAATAAGGTTAGTATATTATCAATATATATATATCAATAATAAGGTTAGTATATTATCAATATATTATCAATATATAATAATATATTAATAAGGTTAATACATACTAGTCAATTTTTTTCCAATAAAGAGATGGAACTTGCAATTAAAAAACTTAACACCATTTACATTAGCACCAAAATATATCAGAAATAATTCTTTAAAAAATATGTTTAAGATTTACATGAAAAAAACTCGTAAACTGCACTGAAAAAAATGAAAGAAGATCTAAATAAATAGACATGCCATGCTGATAGAAGGAAAGATGCTATATTGTTGAGATGTCACTTATTTCCAACTTAATACAATTCTGTTCAAAATTCTAGCAAGTTAGCTTGTAGATAGCAGCCAACAGTTTAAATTTTATGTCAAAAATGAAATGATCCATAATGCCCACTGAAGTCAATATGAAAGATCAAAGTCAGAGAATTCATATTACTGGATTTCAAAACTTACTTTAAAGCTACAATACTCAAGACTGTATGCTCTTAACAGAATAACAGACAGATCAGTGGCACAGAACAGAAAATCTAGAAACAGACACCCCAAACACTCAACCGACCTTTAACAAAGGTACAAAGGCAATTCAATGGAAAAGGACAGTCTTTTAAGCTTACAGTCCTGGGATAACTAGACATCCATATATAAGAAAACTGAATCCACATACTAACTCTAAACCTTTCAAAATAATTAACTGAAAGGGAATCACAGACCTAAATGAAAAACTCACAAGTAAAAAAAGAAAATTGCAGGGACATCCCTGGCAGTCCAGTGTTTAAGACTCAAGACTTCCACTGCTAGGGGAAGAGGTTCGATCACTGGTCAGGGACTAGGATTCCACATGCCATATGGAATAGGCAAAAAAATATAGAAGATAACACGGGGGCAAAACTTGAGTTTGGTAATGAGATTTTAGGCACAACACCAAAAGCTCAGTCAATGAAAGAAAATAATAAGCTGAACCTTGTTAATATTAAAAACTTCTATCTGCAAAATATACTATTAAGAAAATGAGAAAGAATCGCCACAAAAGAGTAGTTATAAACCTATTTGCAGGGCAAGAATGGAGACACAGACCTAGAGAACGGGCATGTGGACTCATCAGGGGAAGCAGACAGTGAGACGAATTGAGAGAGTGGCACGGACAACTATGCACTACCACGTGGACAATAGGCATGTGGAGGAAGTTGCTGGGTGACACCAGGATCAGCTCCATGATGACCTCGAGGGGTGAGGTCGAGGGTGGGAGGGAGGTTCATGAGGGAGGGGATATATGTATACTGATCGCTGCTTCATACAAGAGAACCTGACACACCGTTTAATTATCTTCTAATTTAAATAATTGTTTTAAAAAAATCTATGAATTTAAAAACTAGAAAAAAAATCTGGAGAATTCCACATAGCCACTAGAGTTATATACAACAATGCCAAATGAATAAAAGAAGTAATGAAAAGCAAAAGATCACAGTAACAATTTGATTCTCGGATTAAAAATCTTAGAAAACAGGACAGGAAATATTCAAATACAGAGACTTCAAAAATCTGGAATAAAGAAAAGATCATGATAGCAAAATCATGCAGTTGGTCTGGAAGAATCAACAATTACTTACACCAAGTAACAGAAAATACACCATAAACAAAAGCAACCAGAGAAAAAATTTACCTTCAAAGAAACTTTAGAAAAATGTATACTGTCTTCATGGAGGCAACAAGAAGAATTTCCTGAGTCTTAGGAAAAAGAAGGCTCAAACAGAATAGTATGTTATGTATATTCACGATGAACAGATATTGTAAGACTGTCAATTTTCTGTAACTCCTTTACAGAGTTAGTACCACATTCATAGTAGCTGAGACCATAAAAAAACATGGTCGGCTGTTTTTCTGTACCCAGAATAACCACGGAAATCTTAGGAAGGAATGAAGAAAACTATTAACAAAAGTGAAAAAATAAAATTAAATAATCCCTGATGGACAGTAAGTCTCCACTGAACTTGACCCTATGTGTGCCCAGGTTGGGGAGCACTTAAGAGACTGGCACAGATGTGTAGGCTGCAAGGGAAGCAGACAACAGGATCAGCTGGAAGAGGCTTTAAACTTGAGCCTTGGATTCTTCCACTATGCACTGGGATCATCAATTTCCACTGCTTCACTGAAGGAATCTGAGGCAGCACCTCTGAGGCCCCATGCAAGGACCATGGGGCACCAAACTTTGGCTTGGATGTGGCAATATGGCCCAGACCATGCAATAACCAGCACAAAACTTACTGTGTGTGTGCTTAGTCACTGAGTTGTGTCCGACTCTTTGCGACTGTAGCCCACCAGGCTCCTCTGTCCAAGGGGAAACTCCAGGCAAGAATACTAGAGTGGGTTGCCATGCCCTCCTCAAGCAGGTCTTCCCAACCCACGGATTGAACCTAGGTCTCCCGCACAGCCGGCAGATTCTTTACTGCCTGAGCCACTAGGGGATGCTGGTGGATGAGAACTGGCCCTTTGAAATGACCACCTGAATAGACTATCACCCAGGGACTAATAGAGAAAAGTTAGTATCACAGTAATTGTACAAAACAACAGAACTTCATCTCAGAACTTTTGAGCAATGACCCTGCAGTTGACTAAGAGCCCACAGTGAGAACTGTCTGGCTAAGGAGCCCCTTCACTTACTCTTCTGGAACTGTATGAGCACGGCTGGGGACAGGGGTGGACTTACACCAGAAAGGGAAGGATTTCCAGGCCCTGTCAGCAGTCAATATGAATGAAGTTTCTGAGAGAGATGTGAGGGTTTCCACACCACAGAAGACAGTCTCCCATCCCTCCCTCTCAGCTCATCTTACCTGTAGCAGCCATTTCCAGGAAGTCTCGGGTAGAAATCGCGAGATGAGATGTATGTGCACTTCATACCGGGAGACTCGGGGGTTCACATCTCCGATATGAGGCCTTGTCCTCGGATCAGCAAATGGGACACAGCCCAGCATCTACAGGGGTTAAGGGAAGGCATGGAGAAGGACAGAGCATCACTTACTACAGAAGAGGGAGCCCAAGAGAGCCCTTGCAGTTGGTCTCATGGGTTCTAGGAAGGCTGTTAGGCTTGGGCTCCCCAATTCTTCCTGCTGCAGGTGCTGACACAAGTGAGAGGCATGGAGTGAGCCAGCTGACAGTTCAGGACAGGGACGTCCCAGCACCCCTTAAGAGTCAAGGGAAAGTCCACGTGCCAATCCTGGGAGAAGCTCCCCCCGAACCCCGCCTGTCCAGGTCCCGCCCCTGCTGTCCTCATGGAGCCCAGATGCGCATGACAGGAAGTGATGTCCGCCTAAGCACGCTGGGGGAGCGACGCCATCCTCGACAGTGCCGTTATCTCTGAGAGCTGCCATTGACCGTGACCAGAGGGAGCAGTCCCAAGTGTCATCGGGTGTCAGGATCGGACGTGACGTGAGTTACGAGTGCAGGGACACATCTCTGCACCCCGAATCCCTTTTCCCTCTGAAGAGGGGCCGCACAGCCTCCAGCCACCCTAGCCCTGCACTCAGACCAGAGGATACAGCCTAGCTCTTAGGCCCCAAGACCATCCACTAACCACTAGGGGGTCTCGGGAAACAGTGCTTCACTCAGGCTCTGCTGGACCCCACTCCGCTCAGTAGAGGGAGTGCCATGAGCCCTGTAGAGTGACAGAGGGACCCTCGGGGAGACTGAGGGTCTCCATACACCAGAAAGGCAACCACGTGTAACCCCTGACTCACTGTGATTTGGCTGCGGATCATCCAGGCAGCTGCCAGGCAGATCTAAAGGCTGAGGGGCTCCCTCACTGTGACCTTGGACACGGAACACTCGGAGAAGAGGGGACTTGGGTCTGAGGGGCTGGCAGTTGGTCAGTAAAGTGAGGATGTCAGGGTTTGGGAACAGTCAGGATGAGGACCATTCTCCCAGACAAACGGGTGCCTCAGGACCCTCCCCTGTGGTCAGAGCTTCCTCCCTGCCAAACATCAGGAAGGGGGGGCGGTGGTCTGAGAGGGAAGCTTGGAGCCTGGTTGTGAAGGGACAGCCAAGAGACAGCAGAAGGAAGGTGTTGGGACCCTTCAGTCGGGGGCTGAGTACGTCCTCCTCTCCTAGTCTGGAGTGACAGGGAAGGTGGCAGGGTCAATTTCAGACAGGAGAGGGAACGGGCTGAGTGCGGGATTGGGAGCATTGGATATGGGGGTGTCTCGCACCAATTTTCATCCTGACTCTGAATGTCAGCTGAGAGGACCTGCCTCCCCTGCCATTCCTCACTGCCCCACCCCTTTTAATGCCCAAGCAGGACTGTCTGATGCACCCAAGGGCCCATTCTTCCCTGCTACTCAGCGGTCTCAGGGGACAGGCTGACCAGGAGAACAGGAGCCCTGTGGGTCCTAGAGCACTGGCCTCGAAGACCCCACAGAGGTGGCTTCCATTCAAGCCAAGGAGGACTCTCCTTGCTGAAGGTTCTCACAGCATGTCCTTGTCCCTCCTCCAGGTGCCCTCCTTGCCTGCTTTCCTGCCTGCACTCCCACCTGTGGTCCCTGACCTGCTGTCAGCATGCCTCAGAGGCACAAGAACAAGTCTCATGCCCACAGGAAACGCCACCAGGTCCAGGGGGACACTCAGGAGGCCCAGGCCAGTGCTGCTGCAGCCCCAAAGGAGGAGTGCCCCTCTTCCTCTTCTTTTGCCCCTCAGGGTTCTCCTCGGAGCTCCCCTGCTGTTGGCCATCACCAGGAGCTTCAGGGAACCATGGCCCCTAGCTCTCCTGATGCAGGGCCTTCCTGTGCAGGATCTGATGAAGGTGCCCAGGGCCCAGAGGAGGAAAGTGCAGGTGCCTCCCAGGCAGCCCCTGCCACTCAGAGCACTCGCAAAGATCCTCTGGCCAGGAAGGCCAAGATACTGGTGGAGTTCCTGCTGGAGAAGTACACCAAGAAGGAGCCCGTCACGCAGAACGCCCTGATGAAAATCGTCAGCAGGAAGTACCGGCAGCACTTCTCTGCGATCCTCAGTACAGCCTGTGAGCTCGTGGAGCTGGTCTTTGGCCTGGAGATGAAGGAAGTCGACGGTAGCAGGAACATCTACACCCTCATCAGCAAGCTCAACCTCAGGGAAAACGACTGTCCGAGTGGTGACGGGGGGCTGCCCAAGTCAGGTCTCCTCATGGTGCTCCTGGGGGTCATCTTCATGAATGGTAACCGTGCCACCGAGGACGAGATCTGGGAATTCCTCAGTATGTTGGGGATCTATGCTGGGAGGAGGCACTGGATCTTTGGGGAGCCCAGAAGGCTCATCACCAAAGATCTGGTGCGGACGAAGTACCTGACCTACCGCCAGGTGCCCAGTAGTGATCCTCCACGCTATGAGTTCCTGTGGGGCCCGAGAGCTTGTGCTGAGACCAGCAAGATGAAGGTACTGGAGGTTCTAGCCAGGTTCCATGGTAGGGTCCCGAGTTCCTTCCCAGACCTCTACGACCAGGCTCTGAGAGATCAGGCGGAGAGAGCAGGGCTGAGAGGTGCAGCCAGGGCTGCAACCATGGGTGAAGCCAGTGCCCCTTCCAGGGCCAAGTCCTGCAGCTCCTCCCACCTCTAGGGAGGGGGGCAGGGCACTTTGTTCCCTTTGTGTTGGAAGAGAGCAGTCANAGTCAATATGAAAGATCAAAGTCAGAGAATTCATATTACTGGATTTCAAAACTTACTTTAAAGCTACAATACTCAAGCCTGTATGCTCTTAACAGAATAACAGACAGATCAATGGCACAGAACAGAAAATCTAGAAACAGACACCCCAAACACTCAACCAATCTTTAACAAAGGCACAAAGGCAATTCAATGGAAAAGGACAGTCTTTTAAACTTACAGTCCTGGGATAACTACACATCATATCTAAGAAAACTGAATCCACATACTAACTCTAAACCTTTCAAAATAATTAACTCAAAGGGAATCACAGACCTAAATGAAAAACTCACAAGTAAAAAAAAGTTTCAGGGACATCCCTGGCAGTCCAGTGTTTAAGACTCAAGACTTCCACTGCTAGGGGAAGAGGTTCGATCACTGGTCAGGGAGTAGGATTCCACATGCCATATGGAATAAGCAAGAAAATCTAGAAGATAACACAGGGGCAAAACTTGAGTTTGATAATAAGATTTTAGGCACAACACCAAAAGCACAGTCCATGAAAGAAAATAATAAGCTGAACCTTGCTAATATTAAAAACTTCTATCTGTAAAATATACTATTAAGAGAATGAGAAAGAAAGGCGACAAAAGAGTAGTTACAAATCTATTTGCAAGGCAAGAATGGAGACACAGACCTAGAGAATGGGCATGTGGACACATCGGGGGAAGCAGTGAGATGAATTTAGAGAGTGGCATGGACAAATAAGCACTACCATGTGGACAACAGGCATGTCGACGAAGTTACTGAGTGACATAAGGATCAGCTTTGTGACGACCTCAAGAGGTGCAGTCGAGGGTGGGAGGGAGGTTCATGAGGGAGGGGATATATGTATACTGATAGCTGCTTCATATATGAGAACTTGACACACCATTTAATTATCTTCTAATTTCAATAACTGTTAAAATTTATGAATTTAAAAACTAGAAAAAAAAAATCTAGGGAAGTACACATAGCCACTAGAGTTATATTAAAAAAAAGCCAAATGAGTAAAAGTCAGAAGTAATGAAAAGCAAATGATCACAGTAACAATTTGATTCTCAAATTAAAAATCTTAGAAATCAGGACAGGAATTATTCAAACATAAAAGAGACTTCAAAAATCTGGAATAAAGAAAAGATCACGACAGCAAAATCATGTAGCTGGTCTCGAAGAATCAACAATTACTTACACCAAGTAACAGAAAATATACCATAAACAAAAGCAACCAGAGAAAAAATTTACCGACAAAGAAACTTAGAAAAATGTATACTGTCTTCACGGAGGCAACAAGAATTTCCTGAGAGTCTTAGGAAAAAGAAGGCTCAAACAGAATAGTGTGTTATGTATATTCATGACGAACAGATATTGTAAGGCTGTCAATTTTCTGTAACTCCTTTACAGAGTTAGTACCACATTCAGAGTAGCTGAGACCATAAAAAAACACGGTCGGCTGCTTTTCTGTACCCAGAATAACCACGGAAATCTTATGGAAGGAATGAAGAAAACTATTAACAAATGTGAAAACATAAAATTAAATAATCCCTGATGGACANGGCTGTCAATTTTCTGTAACTCCTTTACAGAGTTAGTACCACATTCAGAGTAGCTGAGACCATAAAAAAACACGGTCGGCTGCTTTTCTGTACCCAGAATAACCACGGAAATCTTATGGAAGGAATGAAGAAAACTATTAACAAATGTGAAAACATAAAATTAAATAATCCCTGATGGACAGTAAGTCTGCACTGAACTTGACCCTATGTGTGCCCAGGTGGGGGAGCACTTAAGAGACTGGCACAGATGTGCAGGCTGCAAGGGAAGCAGACAACAGGATCAGCTGGAAGAGGCTTTAAACTTGAGCCTTGGATTCTTCCACTCTGCCCTGGGATCATGAATCTCCACTGCTTCACTGAAGGAATCTGAGGCAGCACCTCTGAGGCCCCATGCAAGGACCATGGGGCACCAAACTTTGGCTTGAATGTGGCAGTATGGCCCAGACCATGCAACAACCAGCACAAAGCTTGTGTGTGTGCTTAGTCACTGAGTTGTGTCCGACTCTTTGCAACCCCATGGACTGTAGCACAACAGGCTCCTCTGTCCAAGGGGAAGCTCCAGGCAAGAATACTAGAGTGGGTTCCCTCCTCCAAGGAGTCTTCCCTACCCAGGGACTGAACCTAGGTCTCCCGCACCACAGGCAGATTCTTTACTGCCTGAGCCACCAGGAAATGCTAGTGGATGAGAACTGGCCCTTTGAAATGACCATCTGAATAGACTATCAGCCAGGGACTAAAACAGAAAAGTTAGTATCACAGTAATTGTACAAAACGACAGAACTTCATCTCAGAACTTTTGAGCAATGATCCTGCAGTCGACTGAGAGCACACAGTGAGAACTGTCAGGCTAAGGAGCCATTTCACTTATTCTTCTGGAATTGTATGAGCATGGCTGGGGACAGGGGTGGACTTATACCAGAAAGGGAAGGATTTCCAGGCCCTGTCAGCAGTCAATATGAATGAAGTTTCTGAGTGAGATGTGAGGGGTTCCACATCACAAAAGACAGGCTCCCATCCTTCCCTCTCAGCTCATCTTACCTGTAGCAGCCATTTCCAGGAAGCCTCGGGTGGAAATGGTGAGATGAGACGTATGACTTCATACCAGGAGACTCGGGGGTTCACATCTCCAATATGAGGCCTTGTCCTCGGATCAGCAGATGGGACATAGCCCAGCATCTACAGGGGTGTTTGGAAGGCATGGAGAATGACAGAGCATCGCTTACTACAGAAGAGGGAGCCCAAGAGAGCCCTTGCAGTTGGTCTCATGGGTTCTAGGAAGGTGTTAGGCTTGGGCTCCCCAATTCTTCCTGCTGCGGGTGCTGACACAAGTGAGAGGCATGGAGTGAGCCAGCTGACAGTTCAGGACAGGGACGTCCCAGGACCCCTTAAGAGTCAAGGGAAAGTCAACGTGCCAGTCCTGGGAGAAGCTCCCCAGGAACCCCGCCTGTCCAGGTCCCGCCCCTGCTGTCCTCCTGGAGCCCAGATGCTCATGACAGGAAGTGACGTCCTCCTAAGCACGCTGGGGGAACGACACCATCCTGGACAGTGCGGTTATCTCTGAGTGCTGCTATTGACGGTGGCCAGAGGGAGCAGTCCAAAGTGTCATTGGGTGTCAAGATAGGACGTGACGTGAGTTACGAGTGCAGGGACACGTCTCTGCACCCCAAATCCCTTTTCCCTTTGAAAAGAGGGGGCCACACAGCCTCTGGCCACCCTAGCCCTGCACTCAGACCAGAGGATCCAGCCTAGCTCTTAGGCCTCAAGATCATCCACTAACCACTAGGGGGTCTCGAGAAAGAATGCCTCAGTCAGGCTCTGCTGAATCCCAGCTCCTCTCAGTACAGGGAGAGCCATGAGCCCTGTGGAGTAAAGGAGGGACCCTCGGGGGAATGGGTGTCTCCATACACCAGAACGGCAGCCATGTTTAATCCCCGGCTTACCGCGATTTGGCTGCGGATCATCAGGGCAGCCGCTGGGCAACTCTAAAGGCTGAGGGGCTCCCTCACTGAGACCTTGGATACAGAACAATCAGAGAAGAGGGGACTTGGGCTGCTCAGTAGAGTGAGGATGTCAGGGTTCGGGAACAGTCAGGATGAGGACTGTCCTCCCCAATAAACGGGTGCCTCAAGACCCTCCCCTGTGGTCAGTGCATCCTTCTGGCCAAACATCAGGAAGCGGGGTGGTGATGTAAGAGGGGAGCTTGGAGCCCGGTTGTGAAGGGACAGCTATGAGACAGCAGAAGGAAGGAGTTGGGGCCCTTCAGTGGGGGGCAGAGTACACCCTCCTCTCCTCATCTGGGGTGACAGGGAAGGTGGCAGTGTCAATTTCAGACAGGAGAGGGAATGGGCTGAGTGCGGGAGAGGGGGCGTTCGATATGGGAGTGTCTCGGACAAATTTTCATCTGACTCTGAATGTCAGCTGAGAGGACCTGCCTCCTCTGACAACCTCCACTGCCCCGCCCCTGCTAACGCCCAGGAAGGACTGTCTGATGGACCTCAGGGCTCACTCTCCCTTGCTAATCAAGGTACAGGTTGACCAGGAGAACAGGAGCCTTGTGGGTCCTAGAGCACTGGCCTCGAAGACCCCTCAGAGGCGGCTTCCATTCAAGCCAGGGAGGATTCTCCTCGCTGAAGGTTCTCACAGCATGTCCTTGTCCCTCCTCCAGGTGCCCTCCTTGCCTGCTTTCCTGCCTGCACTCCCACCTGCGGGCCCTGACCTGCTGTCACCATGCCTCGGAGGCACAAGAACAAGTCCCATGCCTGCGGGAAATGCCACCAGGTCCAGAGGGACACTCAGGAGGCCCAGGCCAGTGCTGCTGCAGCCCCAAGGGAGGAATGCCCCTCCTCCCCCTCTTCTGTCCCTCAGGGTTCTCCCCTGAGCTCCCCTGCTGTTGACCATCACCAGGAGCTTCAGGGAACCATGGCCCCTAGCTCTCCTGATGCAGGGCCTCCCTGTGCAGGATCTGATGCAGGTGCCCAGGGCCCAGAGGAGGAAAGTGCAGGTGCCTCCCAGGCAGNGTCCTGTGGCTACTGCTGGGTTTTCCAGATTTGCTGGCATATTGAGTGCAGCACTTTCACAGCATCATCTTTCAGGATTTGGAATAGCTCAACTGGAATTCCATTACCTCCACTAGCTTTGTTCATAGTGATGCTTTCTAAGGCCCACTTGACTTCACATTCCAGGATGTCTGGCTCTAGATGAGTAATCACACCATCATGATTATCCGGGTTGTGAAGATCTTTTTTGTACAGTTTTTCTGTGTATTCTTGCCATCTCTTCTTAATATCTTCTGCTTCTGTTAGGTCCATACCATTTCTGTCCTTTATTGAGCCCAACTTTGCATGAAATATTCCCTTGGTATCTCTAATTTTCTTGAAGAGATCTCTAGTCTTTCCCATTCTATTCTTTTCCTCTATTTCTTTGCACTGATCGCTGAAGAAGGCTTTCTTATCTCTCCTAGCTGTTCTTTGGAACTCTGCATTCAGATGCTTATATCTTTCCTTTTCTCCTTTACTTTTTGCTTCTCTTCTTTTCACAGCTATTTGTAAGGCCTCCCCTGACACCCATTTTGCCTTTTTGCATTTTTTTTCCATGGGGATGGTCTTGATCCCTGTCTCCTGTACAATGTCATGAACCTCATTCCATAGTTCATCAGGCACTCTGTCTATCAGATCTAGGCCCTTAAATCTATTTCTGACTTCCACTGTATAATCATAAGGTATTTGATTTAGGTCATACCTGAATGGTCTACTGGTTTTCCCTACTTTCTTCAATTTAAGTCTCAATTTGGTAATAAGGAGTTCATGATCTGTAAAAGTAGGCATTTCTATTTTTTTCAAATGAACTTCCCCTGGACTCACTTTGTCCCATACACTAGATACCCATAGTTATTTTAGGCATTAAACATAATAAATAGTGACCTTGGTCATGCAAAATTCTACCTCCCTACATTGAGTCGGACATACACCATTGAATTTCCAAACAGCTTATCATTAATGACAGAAGTCTGAGCACATACTTCTTAAATATATATTTCAAGGCTCCAAACAGATTAAGGGAAAGAGATATGAGGTCTTGCTCCTATATTCATATCAAATTACTCAAAGCCATCAAATTAGATGGCTTTCTTCTTTAAACCAAGAGCCTTCAACCAAATTAAGATTACTCAGCTAGGGATTTCCCTGGTGGTCCAGTGGTTAAGAATCTGTCTTGCAGTCAGGGGACTTGGATTCAATCCCAGGTTGGGGAACTAAGATCCCACAAGTCATGGAGCAATTAAGCCTGTATACTGCAACTTCTGAGTCCATGCAAGCTGAAGCCCATGTACCACAACTAGAGAGTCCATGTACTGCAATGAAAGACCTCACATGATGCAATGAAAATCATACTTCAACTAAGATCCAATGCAGCCAAGTAAATAAATAATCTTAAAAGATCACTTAGCTATTACTACTTGAACAGCACGTAAACTTCTAGCCAAGTAGTAAAGATCATAGGCAGGAGCTCAAGCTATTTGGGTAACTGATGTCCAGAGAACAAAAGTGAGACAAGGAAAAAAGTATGGAGTCTAGGGCATCCCTTGTCCCAAACATAGAGGCAAAAGGCAGAGCTCTGTGGGAAGAAAATGGCACTTTCCCTGAGACAGTCTGAGACAGATATGCAGCTGCTCAAGCAGTGTAGCTTTAGGGCACAGGAGATGAATTGTGGTGTACATTCCTTTAAAGAACCATTCTCCACTTTTGACGGGGAATGGCTGCTGCTAAGTCACTCAGTTGTGTCCGACTCTGTGCGACCCTATATAGACAGCAGCCCACCAGGCTCCGCCATCCCTAGGATTCTCCAGGCAAGAACACAGGAGTGGGTTGCCATTTCCTTCTCCAATGCATGAAAGTGAAAAGTGAAAGTGAAGCCACTCAGTCATGTCCGACTCTCGGCAACCCCATGGACTGCAGCCCACCAGGCTCCTCCGTCCATGAGATTTTCCAGGCAAGAGGACTGAGTGGGAGCCATTGCCTTCTCCGATGGGGAGTAGAGCATGGATTCTTCACAGAGATGATTCGTGAGCAGCAATTCCATTCTGAGGCTTGGCTACTTTGGAGGCATTGAAAGTTGGTACCCTCAGCACTGATATCAGTATTCTTATAGTGAACACTGGCAGAGATGACAGTGGTCCAGGAGTTTTGATCACATCAACTGTATATAAGTAGGTTCTAGAGTAGAAGAACAGCAGGTACAACTGTCAGTGTGGTCAACGTGCATCAAAACTTCTCTTTATACACTGAGTTGCCAGTGTATACCACAGTATTTAATATAGACCAAACTTCTTCCTTCACTTCCCTGAAAAGTATTTCTAGGAAATCAACTCTGAATATTCATTGGAAGAACTGATGCTGAAGCTGAAGTTCCAAGACTTTGGCACCTGATGTGAAGAGCTGACTCACTAGAAAAGGCCCTGATGCTGGGGAAGATTGAGAGCAGGAGGAGAGGGGACAACAGATGAGATGGTTGGATGGTATCATCGACTCAATGGACGTGAGTTTGAACAAACTCAGGGAGATAGTGAAGGACAGGGAAGCCTGGCTTGCTGCAGTCCATGGAGTCACAAAGAGTCAGACACAACCAAGAAACTTAACAACAACAAACTTCTTCCTTCATTTCTCCGAAAAATATTTCTTAGAAAAATGGAAAGAACTTGGGATTTAGACATAGATCTGAATTCAAGTTCTGGTCCTTTCAATTGTGAGTTGTGCCTCTTTGCATAGGTCATTTAATCCTTTGGAGGCTAAGTCTCCATACCTTTAACATAGGGAAAATATTGACTTCCTAGAGACAGCATTGGTAAAGAATCTGTAGGGGCCTCCCCAGGTGGTTCAGTGGTAAAGAATTCACCCGCCAATGCAGGAGACACAGGTTCAACCCTCGAGCCGGGAAGATCACCTGGGGAAGGAAATGGCAACCCACTCCAGTGTTCCTGCCTGGGAAATCCCATGGACAGGAGCACGGCAGGCCACAGTTCATGGGATCACAAGGAGTCGGACACAATATCATGATTAAACAGCAGCATCTGAGGCATCATGAAGAGTAAATGCACCTTGTATGCCTGCTACCACTTCTGTGTTACTAGTCACATGGTTATTCTTTTCCGAGGGCCTACAGTTATCATTGTGGTCTTCTACTGATATATGTATCATGGTTCCTAAAAAATGTGGGCTTCCTTGCTAGAGCCTTTCTCTGGTTGCCAGCTATTGTGGTGACTAATTATGTGCAAATGCGTGCTCTCCACCAAAAGCTGTAAGAGGCAGAAAACTCATTTCTTCAGTGCCCTTGAAAAGCACAAGACACTAATGCGTGTCTGTGTGCCAGCAGTTTAGAAATGAAAATTTCCACATTCCTTGTGCCTGGTCTCATTAATTCTCCCCACCCCACTGGTGTTAAGGTTTTATAAATAAGCAAGACAGGATTGATTTGTTCCATTTCAGCAAACTGTAAAAGAAAACAGTCAAGAAATCACTCCCATCATCATCACTGCCTCCCCCCCATCATGTTACTCTTTAAGACTGGGCAAAAGCCTGTGTTGCCTTTCCCAATTAGGTGAAAGATGATTTCATTTCAGTAATCTTTGGGGAAGTTATTTCTGGTTTGTGCAAACTTGCTAAAATAATACAGCAGACTTCATAAAGAGTCCAGCTTGATTTCTCCCCGGCTAAAGGGAGACTCAAGATGCAGGAAGACTTGACCACACCAGTATTATTAGGATTTACTATGTTTAGTCGGATCTACATGGGTGTAGCCTAGAGGAATGGAAGGAACATTGAGGGGAGAATTGGAATACCCAGGGGGCCTTAAAGATGTCTGGTACTGGGGTTTGCAAACATTTTCAGCAAAACCCTGGAGATTCTAGGCAAAGGTTGCCTTTTGGTTATAGACAGGGAGAGGAAGAAGAATATTTAGCCATAGCCAGCCTACTTTTGTAGATTCTACATATTGTTGTTGTTTAGTTGTTCAGTCCTGTCCAATGCGTGCAATCCCATGGACTGTAGCCCACCAGGCTCCTCTGTCCACAGGATTTCCCAGGCAAGATTACTGGAGTGGGTTGCCATTTCCTCCTCCAGGGGATCTTCTCAATCCAGGGATCGAACCTGCAACTCCCACGTCTCCTGCATTGGCAGGCAGATTTTTACCACTGAGCCACCAGGCAAGCCCAGATTCCACATATAGGCTTCCACCTATGATCGATTTCACCCACCAATATAATCCAGAAAGGCTTCGTTGTTTGAGTTCTCTCTACAGCTTCCCAGTTGATTATCCTCTTGCCAATGCCTAAACAGCTCCAGTGACAGAGCTCCCAAGGCAGCCATCTTTGGACAGATGTTCCCTCAATTCCCTTCTAGCTCTATTAATCTCCACCAATGTATGAATATAAACAGGAAAGACAATGGTGTGAAGACCTAGACTGAAAGCGTTTGTCTAACTTAACTCATCAGTCCAAAGCATCCTACGCAGTTACTTTTTTGTCCATAGCTAACAAGGGTAAAAGCAATTTCAAATTAATTTCATTTTAGCATATTTTTAAAACATGTGAAACTACACCCCCCTCTTTGACACAGGGTGTTGCTTTTTCTCTTCAATAGGGAAAACACTCACATCAGGATTGATTTAAATTTTTTCCCCCTTTTAAATCATAAACAGTCCTGGTACAAGAAACAGTAGCTGTTATTGATTAAAAGTTCATTTGCTTTGCCTGAACTGATGATTGATCGTTGGAGGGCAGGAGGGGTGTTGGATTTTGGCTGAGAGATTGGAAGTGGGGCAATTTTGTCACATTACCTGTTCTTTATATAAGTGTTAGTGTTGGAGGAAATTTAGGTTTGGGGAGAGAGCTTTTTTTCTCCGTAAATTTTAGTAGATGTTGGTCCAACTTTTTGTTTTGTTTTGTTTCTTACTATGCTGGGTTCACCAGCTTTAAGTACCTGTAGGGCACATGAGCTGGTGAGAGGCCCTCTAAATGGGCTTTTAATGGTCTGTTGAATAAAGCAGCTACCAGTTCAGGAAATGCATGCATTTTATAGGTGCATATTTTCAAAGCTTCCATTTGTGAGTGCCAGCTGAGAGGTGCCTTTGTATATGTTCTTCACAGACCCACTACAGCAATAAAGATTGCCTCAGGAAACATTAAAAAACAAGGAATAAATTTCCTTGTCCCATTTATACTTCTAATGTCAAGAATTATAATTTCTGTGGGTAAAAGAAGTAACTTTCCTTTAGAAAAGTTATCTGAGCCCATTGGAAAATTATAATTTCACATGAGTGTGGCAATCAGATTCATTGAATGCATTTGCCAGTGATATTTGTAATCAAGGTCTGGCATTTCAAAGAAAGTAAGAAGTAATTAACAGTTATAACAAAATTCTTAGTCTTCGGTTTTTTAATCCTTGTGTGTTGTGAACATTATTTCCCTTTTAGTTTTAACTGTAGCAAACATCTACCTTGTACTGGAGATTCTTGAATGTATCAGTTAGTACAACATCTGGAAATAATAGTGATCTTTGCACAACACCATTTAATATTGATGTATTAAATTTAAAATAACAGAATATATAATATGACACCAAGTTTTATTAGATTGTAATAAAAGCAACAAGGAGCAGCACCAAACATTTGAGGAAAAAATGTGGTGGGAAAACTTGGAGTTGAAAGATATTCCTTTAAATGTATTTTTCTGAAAAATTGGAAAGACCACTATGATTTATATTTAATGGTACAATACTTTGGCTAAAACTGTAGAAGAATGGTGTGTTTTTAAAGCATAGTTTGAGAAGCTTATCATAAATAGAGGTGCATGGAGATGCTGAGTTTCTAGAGAGCTTATGTATCATAAGTAAGACTTTTTCAGTTGATTTAAAGTCTTCAGGACGGTCTAAGCCTGAAACGAAAAAGAAAACCAAAATAAAGCTGATAAATTTGACTACCAAGAACGTAAAATTTCAGTTTATTTTACAAAACACCAGAAAAAAACCAGCAAAAAAAAAGAGACAAGCTGAAAAAATATACTTGCCACATGTATTATAATGTATTACTATACTTAAAATAATGAGAGCTCATTAAATAAATGAACAACTAACACTAGGGTAGAAAATAATGGGCAAAAGAAAGCAATAAGTAAGTTACAAAATAAGAAATATATACAGCCAATGTGTACAGTGAAATTATTCAACATTATCACTCACCAAAGAAATACATATTAACGTGATGAAATGATATTTGTTTCTATCAATCTGTGGGTCTAGGGAAATGAACACAGTTATACACTGCTATGTATGTTAGCATAACTTTTCGAAAAATAATTTAGGAACACCCATCAAAAGCCTTAAAATTTTTTATACATTTAATATAATAATAATTCTACCTCAAACATATGTTGCTATCCCTCAGTTTTTCCTTCATGTAAAATTTTTTTGTATGACATCCTTTGTATCACCATTTAAAATGAAAAATTGGAAACTATCTCAGTGTGTAACTCTGAAGGACAGGCTCAGTAAGTTATGACACAGCTCAGAATGTAATCTGTAAGATCTTTAATTATTATCAATGTTTCCTTATGAATATCAATGGGCACTCAAAATATTAAATGAAAAAAGCAAATTTCAAAGGGGTATTATGATATGATTCTGTTTTTGTTAAACTATATATGCAGAGAAAAAGGATGGAAGTTCACATATCAAGGCATCTATTATTGGTATATGTGGTTGGGCAAATTATGTAGGTTTATTTATTTATTTATGTATTTTATTCTACATACATTTTTCTTGTAATGATTGTGTGTGTCAGTCTGAGAGAAAAAAAATTATTTTTAAAATTTCATCTTGCAGAAGCTGTCTACGGAGACCAAAGAACATATCTAGCCTGCTGCTGCTGCTGCTAAGTTGCTTCAGTTGTGTCCGACTCGGTGCGACCCCATAGACGGCAGCCCAACAGGCTCCCCCGTCCTTGGGATTCTCCAGGCAAGAACACTGGAGTGGGTTGCCATTTCCTCCTCCAATGCATGAAAGTGAAAAGTGAAAATGAAGTCGCTCAGTCGTGTCCAACTCCCAGCGACCCCATGGACTTCAGCCCACCAGGCTCCTCCATCCATGGGATTTTCCAGGCAAGAGTACTGGAGTGGGGTGCCATTGCCTTCTCTGATGTCTAGCCTAAGACATGTTATTACCTCCAATGGTAATTTTTTTCCTCTGAAAATAGTCTCTCTTACAGATTCTTCCTCTCCAAAATGCTTTTCACCCATTTTATTCATGGTTCATCTGAGCTGGTGATGCCTTTCATATTTCTCCAAGGGATCATATAGTTTGCTTCCATGCAATAAACCCGCCCAATCACTGGTCATGAAATCAAACCACTCTAAATTAAGATCTTTGGAAGGGAAAAGCCAACTCAATGAATAGCTTTGTATGATTTAAATGAATCCCTGAAGAAATAAATCAGACTCTTGGCTTTCATCTTATTCCCAGCCTCTGGAATAAGAATGCTAAGTCAGCCAACTTAATGCTTAGAGAAACCAAAAAAGAAAATAAAATGTTTAGGAAAACCAAAAAAGAAAGACAACTTTCAATCCTAGTTTCCATAACAAAGATAAAGATACCCATTGATCTCATTTTTTGAGCATCTGTGTAAAGGAGATTAGTATGACCTAAATACGTTTAAAATGAACATCAGGAACAAACTTGGAGGGAAAAATGCAGAAATAACATATACGTTTTGCAATTGGCAAAATCTCAGGACTTCACAGCTCAGCTCTGCATCTTGGAAACTGTGAGAATGTAGAGAAGGCCCCTAAATCTTCCGAGGGGAGATTATACCAAAGTAAAGGTGTTACAAATATTAAAATCGCATTAAATATATCATGCACTAAGTATCAGCTTACTTTATTCCCAGGAGAAGAGTTAGAAGGCAGAGGAGGAGAAAGCAAGAAATCCTTCTCACCTCCAATCCCCATGTTCAGAATTTCAGGCACAGCCCTAGCAATACGGTGGGGGAAACATACATGTGTTTGGAAGCAGGAAAACACACATAATGATTATTTAAAAATAATTTTAACATCCGAGTATAAGAACAAAGAAAATCCCATGGTCATAAAGAGAAGTAACAATGAGGATACTATAAAGGAAGCTTTGGGTCTGGAACACATAGATCCTTATTTTTGAGAATCAGCTATTTTTGTTCCCACCCTGCCTCCTCCTTCATCATGCTCGGGGAATCTGGTATGTCGCTTAACAGTTTTGCTTAATAGCTGTCAAATGAGAAAACAATGCCTTCCTCTTTTTACTTGGTAGAATGCTGCAACGACAAAACAGGATGATCTTTAAAAAAACACATTGAGCTCTAGAGAAGGTAACCCTTACACCCAAAGTATTGAAGTTGTTGTCATTTGCAGTGTGGTTAAATGTATGAATTTCATTTTGGAACTCTGAAGCTAGAGAAAATTCCATCTCACTTCCAGTTTAGGTGGTTTGGAAGAGACTTGCAGTTTGGGGAACTCTTGAAGCGTGGTGAATGGGAAAGGAGTCTGACTAAAAAAAAAAAAAAGTTTATGAAGTGAACGGTGGAGGCTGGGGCGGGCAGTCAGGAAAATGGGAATGGACGTGTGGTATGTACCTCGTACTGAGTGTGGTTTGAGAGAGTTGGTGTGAATTAAGCAGATCACGAATATGAAATACATCTACCACAAGGTCTGCTATTGTGGGTTTGAGTTTGAAATGGTGAAGTGTTTCTTTAGGATCAAAGCTTTGGCAGGAGGAGATGGGCATGGGGACAGTTTCCAATCTGGCCAGAAGTAGAAACTCTACATTCTCTTCAGGAGACATGTAGTCTGAGAAAATGCTTCTGGTTATTCAGAGTAGATGTGTTCACATTTATCTTGGAGAACTTTTTGAAATTTCTTAAGTAAAAATGCTGCTACTCTGAAATAGGGCAATTGTGATAGCTGTTCATTCTCTGTCTCCATCTCTCTCCGTGTGTGTCTTTGTCTCACTCTTTCTGTCTGTCTCTTAAACACACACACACACACACACACACACACACACACACACACACACACAACTGGCACTTACTCTTCTATGCTTTGTTGTCGCTACCTTTGGGTGCGCGCAGTGAATTGGAAAGAATCTTTCTGAGGTCCATGGGAACTCCCTGCCTGAACTCTCTGAAGGGAAGGAAGAGGCATGCCCCAGTGAATTTCAGCACCGCTCTTCTACCATAAGTATGGTTAGTTTTATTTGAAGCCAAAGTGGCAAGTGAAGCGTGAAGGGTACTGCTGGTATTTAGAGAAGGAGGAGGGGACCTGGGCAGACGTAGGACATGCTGAGCCGTGAGCCTCACTGTCTCAGGGCAAAGACAGTGCTGCCACTCGGCTGCATCACCAGAGGAACAGCGAATTGGGAAAGACGGCTCTGAGCATTCGGGCCAGATGTTCATGGCATCTTGCACCTTCCCAGGAAATGAATTTCAGGGTAAAGGCAAAGCAGATGACTGGCAAAGGCTCCTGTGATGAATATTGAAAATGTCAGGGAACAAAAGACATAGGAAATAAGAATTCCCTCTGGTTACAGCTCTCCCAAGAGTAAGGCAACATCACATTCCCTGCCACTAACCCACTGCCCAGCCTGAGAGTGAAATCCAAAAGGGAATTTGGTCCCATTTCCTCTATACCTCCAGAAGTGGCAGTGGGGAAGGATTGCTCCCTGTTCCCAGGATCCCAGCCCCCACTTTCTCCCTCCAAATGGCAAACTTTATTGGAGCAAAATCTCTTCCCCTAACAAGTACAACAGATAGCCAAATTCCTTGAGGCAGGGATTAAAAGGGGATTTATATTTGTATTCTTTTTCCCAGCAATGAGACTCCTATGGAGTAGGTACTTGCTAAATATCTGTTTGTTGAATGCACAAACTGCATAAAGTGTGTGTGTGTTTGGGTGGGTGGGGTGGGCGGGGATTTTGAAATGCCTCCTCTGGGTCATGGTGGCAAGCACAGGACTACATTCTTTATATGAGCTATCTCACTCATTCTTTCCACCAGTCCCACAAGGAAAGTCACCAGAATGACTCTTGGAAAATGGAGGCATATGGAGATTAATTTGCATTATTGGGGCTTGGTATTTGAATCAAGATCTGTCCACCCCAAAGCATGAACTCTTTTCATACCAGGATGATGGAGGCTCTCACTGATTGTGTTCTCTCAATGATCGACACAGTGCCAAGCTTGCAAGACATGAAGCTGAGCAACTGCTTTAGCATACCATTTTAGGGAAGAAGCTCCAAAATTCAAACTGTTTCCTCCTGCTAGCTGATAGACCAAATCCATCCTAAGTTCCTTTCTGAAGGAAACTCTGGAACTCAGAGACAGAGTGGGGTAATGTGACAATTACTGAAATTGAATCTTTGGATGTATTTCCAGCATTTCCTGTAACTGGATATGATCCTATGTGAATCAGGGTGCCTTTCTGAGCTTCAGTTCATTCAGCCGTGAAACAGGAATATGTACCATCGCCTGTACTTTCACCACCAGAATGATCTTGAGTAAAGGATTAAGTTAGATGAACTTCATGAAAGAATCTGGAATCTGCTAGATTGTTAAGGTCAAAGACACTGTCTTTTATCTTTACAAGCCCCCACACATCTGGCAAAGTACTCAATAAATGTGTTAAATAGAGGAAGTAATGTAACTCCATATTGAATACAAGATTTCCATTTTTCTAGGTTCAGTTTAGACAACTGTTGGCACAATCAGCAGTCTCTTCCTTTCCAGTGACCTGTGGAGGTGGCAGTAGCTTAGAAAGCATTGGTTGCCTGGTATAACTAAGGAGAGGTTTGGGATATGCGGGTTTGAGATGTATAGAGGCCTTCAAAGTCAGCAAAACATCTGGAATCTAAGGCCGACACGGAAAGAACAGGGCTGCTCACTTTCAAGGGCACAAATGTGCTTGGACAGTGAATACCTCAATGATGATCAATATTGACCAATGACACAAAGATACTCTGAATGTTCTAGACTGCCAAGGTTCTAATAGTTCTTTAATGATACGGTGAGGTGGGAGATTTCATTGCTTACTGCCCTTTACTAACATCGCAAATGCTTGGGTTTTAAAGTTCCACCAGCCTGATTGAACAGATTAAATTAGATTTAGAGGAACAAATGCATGTGCCATTTATTGAAACAGGTATTGTGAACAAAATTTCATACTTTCTAGAAAAGCAATATATAGCTTCTGACCTAGGAACAGGTTATATAGCTCACATGAAATGTGTGTAAGTGATTTAGCAACACATGAAGAAACTTCCTAATTAATAAACTTGAAGTTCTTTGTGAAGCTCTGGTAGAGACCTCTCTCATATATCACCCAGAAACTTCTTTAATTCCTATTTGTATTCATGTTATTGCTTACTAGTTACCAAGTGCTTTATGTGTATTAATTAACCTGAGCCACACAACAGCCCTACAAGGTGGATGATAGGTTGACCAGTTGACAGATCATGGAATATGAGCAACAAAGACACGATAAGAATCCAGCACTTCTGACTTCTCAACATTCTGTCTTTGGAAAGCTGTGTTTGCACCCACAGACTAGTAGTTATTGATTCTGAATGTAAAGTCCATATGACAGGTGTCTTGGCAAACAGGAAATGGATGGCAGAGCTTTCTAATAAGTGTGTAATTTTAAGAGGCAGATCAAGAAGACATGATTATTGGATGAGGAACAGATGGCTTTCATCTCCTGTTAACGCTGCACACAGCGAGAAGGCAGAGTCCACTTGGGTGTCGGAAAACAAAAGTTTGCTCGCATGTCCCGCACTTAACACTCTCCTCTCCTGCTTTGGGGAAACAAACAAACACATCACACTAATTGAACAAGCACCCTTAAAAATTCTGCTAATCAGATTCTCTTAAAGAGGTTACAGAGAGAGGAGAAAGGAAAAAAATTAGAACAAACAGAACTCAACATCAGTTTGCTCTCTGTTCTTGCTGTGTCAGAGCTGAATCACCAAGTTGCATGCAGATATTAACTCTAAAAGATGCATGGAGATGTGAAGAGTAATATTTATGATTTTGACAGTAGGTGATACATAACAGCTGGGGTCAGAGATTCCAGAGTTTTTGTGAGTATACTGTCAAAATGTTTTGATTGAAAATAGGAAATTAACAACTCTCCCTTCAAACTTTGACTACTCAAAAATATTTTCCAGTAAATTGAAGTGATACATCCATGAAGTCTTAAGATTTCCAGTTGGTAGATCCTTGCTTCTCCCATCTGATCTACACACTTTTCTCTTCTTTCCTTGAGTATTGCCAGAGCATCAGAACCACTCTCCCTTCTAGTTCTCAAGCTATACTGCATACTCAGCCTCATTTAGATCAGCCCCCACTGGGCTTAGGTATTTTGATTCCAACCACAGATTAACTGACCTCTCATCTTCCCATTTTCCTTCCAGGGACGCCTGTGGTTGAAGCCAAATACTATGCAACACTAACCACTTAAAATAGAGCTACTGATTAAGACACAGACAGCTATAACAATTGGAGGCAAAGTCCCTGTTCTGAGAGTGACCAGTGCCCTGTGCCCTGACACACAGCCAGTCCAAACAGACTGGAGACTAAATGGAGCTTTGGTGGAAGAGTGGTTAACTATGTGTTGGTTCCCATGGACAGAGCCCATGTTTCCCTGTGTCATTTCCAGAATATCCAGGAAGAATTATAGAAGAGGCCAGATGAAAGGTTTGGTATGAGTGATAAATAGGGGCAAGAAAAGCAGAGACCGGTTGGGTTAGATGAACTTGTCAGAAGGTTACTTGTGTGCATTAAATCCAGGCATTTTGCCCTACAAGGCTTGAATATGGGCCATCCTTGCTTGGATTCCTGAATCACTATCTTCATAGGCTCCACATTAGGATCCAGTTACCCACAACAGAGGTTTCTTTGATCCATTTTGGTTTCTATTTTCTACCAATATTTATTGAGTACCTTCTATATGCCAGGCCACATGTGCCAAAAATAATCAATGAACAAGACAGGCAAGGTCTCTGCTTTCAACATGGATTGAGTTCAGTTGGTGGAAACTGAACAATGACAAATAAACAAGATTACTTTGAGACTTAATAAGTATTATAAAGACAAGCAAAGGAATTAAACAGGGAGAGATGCTAGAGAGTGACTGGGGTGCTAGAAAGCTACTTTAAATTGGATTTCAAGAGAGGCTCTTCCATAGTGGAAAGTGGAGGAAACTGAGGCTAAGAATTTAAATTTGAGACAGAGGCAGCCATGGGAAGATCTAGGAGAGAGAGAAGGATCAGAGAGAATGTTTGGAGAGAGGAGCACTATATGAGACAATCGGGGCAGGACCTTAGGACCTGCACATGTTAAGGAAGGCCATGTGGCTGGAGCATCACAAAGATGGTAGAGAGAAGACCAGAGGGGGTTGGGGAAGGCAACAGAAGCTATATCATGTAGGACAGTTGGTCATGATGAAGAGTTAAAATGTTATTCTAGATGCAATAAGAAGCTTTTGAACAATGTGGCTGCAAAAGACATTTTGATGCCTTCGCTTCAACTCAGTAGTCCATATTCCTAAGTTTGCATTTGAAGTGTGATTGCTATGTTAAGGACCTCAAATACCAATATTTGGCCAACACTGAGTTGAACTCTAAGTGTATAAAATTGAATTGTATGTATATAAGATTGTAAATCATTCACTAATGGCTCTTTACATTAAGCTTTTTATGGAAAGACTCAGTTCTCTCATTTGGCGTATCCACCTTAATAGCTTCTCATAATTTAACACTTAACTTTGGCAGACAATAAACATTGATTCAAATGAATGGTTTCTGAGGATAGATTTTACCTTTGTCAGTTATCCACGATGAGAAGACCACAAAGGATATCTTACTGAGAAAGGGACAAGTGACATGTCTCCTGGTCTACACTTTTATCCACATGGACACTTTTATATAAAAGAAACAAATTGACATTACAACCCAAACTTTCCAGTGTTGATAAGAAACTTTGCATTGAGTAAGGCAATGGACCTGCAGCTAAATATTGAGTAAAATCAGACTCAAGCCTGGAACTCGTTTTCCCCAAAACATACATTGAGCAGTTTCCGCTACACCATTTCACCGGAGTATCGGTAATCTGACATTTCCTAGGCATCTGGGTTCATGAATATTCAGATAGATAGAGTGCTGAATACTTTATTGAATGATGACATCTGGCACTCCTAGATTAAGTGATGCTTTCAGTCCTAGAAGAAATAAAATAGGTTGCTACTAAGAATACTGGCATTTATACAGGATTCACTTATTAATGAAAAAAAATTCATTTTCAGGCCAAGATTTTTCTAGGTAATAAACTTGTGCAAGATGTTGTGTTAAGGACTAGAAAAATGTGGAGTTTCATATTTACAGCCTTATACCAGACATTTACCTTTTTTTTTTTTTTTAAGAGATTTCTTTGTTTTAAGCTCCAGGTACTACTCAAGTATTGTTTGCTTTTGTGTCTGAGAAAGTGTGTGATCTCATTTGATAAGCTGTAGAAAGCATACTTTAAAACATCTATAACTCTAAGATCTGAGTGTTAAATTGGCCCTAAGGAAATTTCTGGAAATGTACAAGACCACAGTGAAGCAAAATACATTCTAGCTCAGGACTGTTTGGCCAAGGGCACTTAGGGATTATTAGTGTGTATGAAAATCTTGAATATGTCTTTTCTTCCCATTTCTAAGGTACAGCGAGTACAAGTGTAGATTGTAGGTAAAGCATATTTAGACTTCCTAAGCCCTTGTTTCTCAACCAAAACTATGCAATCGTGACAGATTGTTGGTACCATAAGGCAGGGGTCCCCAACCTCTGGGGTCTAATGCCTGATGATCTGAGGTAGAGTTGATATAATAATAGAAATAAAATACACAATAAATGTAATGTGCTTGGATCATCCTGAAACCATCCCCTGACCCCAGTCCACAAAAAAATTATCTCTCACAAAACTGATCCCTGGTGCCAAAAAATGTTGGGGACCACTGCCATGAAGAGCCCTTGGACTCTGACATTAGATGCTGTAAAGTGTAGGTGATTGTCTACTTCCCTATCTGTGCTTTACTGCTCCTTCGAGAACACAAATGCTCTGCACTGATGCTTCATTTCTTCACTAGCAACTCTCACCTCCATTCTGAATACATGAGCCACATCAGTTCAGGTCTTAAAGATCATGGTCCCTACTATACACAAGTCTTTTCTCTAAACATACCAAATTGTCCAGAACTGATAGCTTTCATGGAAAGTTCATTACTTTGTTACTTCTGGCAGGCACATGTGTTTTTCTTTGGCTGGCAGGGCTAGCGGTGTTTCCAGCAGCATGGCTAACTAGTGACCCCGTGTAGCTCCTTCTCTTAGGCCTGTCAAAGTCTTATCTGACACAGGTAAACTGGACATGACTATACAAACATACCAGGGCTTTCAGTGCTGCCGAAATTGGCACATCCTGCCTGAAAGTCTCCCCAGCATGTCAGTGGCTGGTTAGAGCTCTCGGGGCCCAATACAGTGCTTCGCCACAAGATAAGATTTCTGCAAGCGGAATGCTGTCTTCAAGGCTTACATTTTGCTTACAACTTAAGCTCCAAAGTTTTCAGGGCAAATTCCATTTCCATTGAATTCCCTTCTCCATTTAGGATTGGCTGGTCTCCCCAGGTTCCTTATGGAAGCCTGAGTCTGTTACTATCCAGGTATGTTTCTGCCCCTGTTACTTCTCAGCCATAAACGTGTTTGTATTGATCCATACACTGAATTTCTCTTCCAGAACACTTTTGAATAAAATTGTAAATAGAGATTCCCAACTGCTTTTTCACTTCACATTCCATGGTATTAGTGAGAGGAAGAGTGACTGCTCTGCCGCCAGAACACCCTGCACACACTTGTGGAGAACTGCTCTCAGAGGAGCACTCGTGTGCTTTGCACATTCTGCTGAAGCTGAGTGACAAAGCCTGGGAAATTCAGAAATCTGCTCTGTAAAAGGTCCCTACAGCATGTGTCGTGTTCACTTCTAATTTCTAACATGCTAAGTAGTGGCCTGTTTAAGATACATTTTTTTGTTTCCTCTAGACTAAAATCCTATTTTAAAAAAATTTTTACTGGAGTATAGTTGCTTTATAATGTTGTGTTAGTTTCTACTGTACAACAAAGGGAATCAGTTATACATATACATATATCCACTCTTTTTTAGATTCTATTCTCATACATTCATTACAGAGTTTTGAGTAGAGTTCCCTGTGCTATACAGTAGGTTCTCATTAATTATCTGTTTTAAATATAGTCATAAGTACATGTATATATGTATACATGTATATATGACAAATCCACATATATGTCAAGTCCAATCTTCCAACTCATTCTGCCCCTCCTCCTCCCCTTGGTGTCCATACGTGTGTTTTCTATGTCTGTGTCTCTATTTCTGCTTTGCAAATAGGATCATCTGTACCATTTTCTAGATTCCACATATATGTATTATATAATATATGTAACTATATTGTCATAGTGATCACAGTTTTCACTTAGCACTGTGCCTTACACTTGCTAGACACTCAATGAACATTTGATGAGCTGACAATAAAACCAGCTTCATAAAATCATTGGATTTGATTTAGTCTTTTAGCATAGCCTGATTAATTGATAGTCTTTCTCCTTTAAGTTCCTAGTTTACAGTGGTATTCTTTGTATTTCTCCAGCATGAAAGTTTTAAAAATAGGAGGTTGAAGAATTCCATCCATAGCATAGTGGTTAAAGCGTTTTCAATCCAAAGTAAAAATCTATATTGTGTCATCTGTAGCCTGAGTATAGATTTATATTTGACTTGTTAGGATACATTTGTCTTCCGAAATCTCACCTAGGATAATGGAGAAAAGCCTCCATGTATTCTCACTAAAAATAAAGCCTCTGGGCTTAGTGGAACACAAGATGTCTCCCTTGCACGAGGGTTAGAATAATGCAGCTGAGTTAGAATTCTCTGATGGGTTTTTATTGGAAAATGCCCTCGTCTCCTCATTCCCTAAAGCACTGGGTGGCTGCCAACATATTCAGAATCTGTAGGCATTTGGTAAAGCTCTGGCTTGATTGTCTTGGTCAGATTGGATAGAAGTGGACCCAGGCATTGCTCTTCTAGGCATGGTTTCACTATTACTACCTTGAAGTTTATCCACTCTGTAAGTTCAATCACCTTGAAAATTACCCTCTAGTTTTCCATCGCTCACATTACCTTAGCTAGTCAGTTTCTTAGCTACTCGGATTTTGGATGGAATATTTACTACACTGAATCACACCAGTTGGCCCTGGGAGCCATAACTGTAAATACATTTACAGTTAATCGTCTGTAAATTCCTTTCAGAGAGGAAAACAAAATAGTCCAAAGTCTATCTTGGTGTTGTTTCCGGATTGCAAAAATGCAGAACTTCCCAGCATGCCATGATTTTCATTTGATAGCACTCTGTCTGGCCTTGAAAGGGATGAAGAGCTTGAGAGAAAGGTATTAGTCTCTGGTTACTCAAAAGTTACGTGTGACTTCAGTAATTTTGAGGGGTTTTGTTAAGACTAAGTATAACTGGAGGTGATTTTAGAGTTAATCAAATTTCAAATCATACAGAATTTTAAAGTCTACATTTGTTTACACCAATGCTTCATTAATAAGAGATTCTTGATCATACCACTTGTTAGTAGAAGTTTCTTCCTGGATAAATGGACTGTCCTGTCAGACAAAGATTTATAAGGTGTTACAGAAATACCTGAGTCAACTTTTTGGACAATCCAATATTTGAACCAGTTTGTTTACTCACAATAATAGAAAGGTTTCATATTTTTATATCTTATATCTGTAGACAACTTTCAAACACTTAAAATGGCCTGTGAACATGANTTAGTAGAAGTTTCTTCCTGGATAAATGGACTGTCCTGTCAGACAAAGATTTATAAGGTGTTACAGAAATACCTGAGTCAACTTTTTGGACAATCCAATATTTGAACCAGTTTGTTTACTCACAATAATAGAAAGGTTTCATATTTTTATATCTTATATCTGTAGACAACTTTCAAACACTTAAAATGGCCTGTGAACATGACTAACACAACACTTTTCAACTTAAAAACTAAAAAAAAAAAAAATCTGGGAACTTGCTAATGGTAATAATACCTGTGAGGTTTTTAAAAGGGTAAATGAGGCATAAACTTATAAAATTGCACAAATATTTTAAAGCAGATCATTACCTAAATACTAATGATGTATACATACTTATTTTTAAACCATTTTTTAAAATCAAAATATAGTTAATTTACAATGTTGTGTTAGTTTCAGGTGTACAGCAAGTGATTTAATTTCATAGATAGATATATAATTTTCCATTATAGATTATTACAAAATATTGAATGTAGCTTTTTGTGCTGTATAGTAAGTCCTTGATGTTTCTTTTATAGCCTTTTGTTGTCGTTCAATCACTAAGTTGTGTCTGACTCTTTGCTACCCCATGGACTATAGCATTCCAGACTTTCCTGTCCTCCACTATCTCCTAGAGTTTTTTCAAACTCATGTCCATGGAGTCAGTGATACTATCTAACCATCTCATTCTCTACCACCCTCTTCTTTTGCCTTCAATCTTTCCCAGCACTGGGGTCTTTTCCAATCCATGAGCTCTTCACATCAGGTGGCCAAAGTATTGGAGCTTCAGCTTTAGCATCAGCCCTTCCAATGAGTATTCAGGATTGATTTCCTTTAAGATTGACAGGTTTGATCTCCTTGCAGTCCAAGGGACTCTCAAGAGTAAATAACTTATGCAGGGAAACATATATATACTTACTAGATATCCACCAATTCTACCCTTTTCCTTTATTCAAGAGAAATAAAAACACAAGTTCACCCAAAGACTTGTATTCAAATGTTTATAGTAGATTTATTTATTTAGCCTCAAACTGGAAATAACCCAAATTTTCATCAACTAGAAATATTTTTAATCAGATCTAATTTTGAAAAACAAACAAACATGTTCTGACCTGATTGGAAAGCCAAAAATCACATGTTTTTCTGGGTTTGTAGTCATAGCCAAATGCCTTAATTGTCAATTCAGAGGCTTTCATTTTTGCTAAAATTTAGAAGACACTCTTCTAGGGCCCATTAGTACCATTCCTAATCTCAGGCTTTCCTGTCCTCAGCAACTGTCATACACATAGTAAAATGCTAAAAGCAATTTTAAGAAGAGCTTGCAAACAAATGCAATCTCCATTTAGTTTTTATAACCAGATTTTCCTGTATTTCTCTCTACATGTCTTGATAGAAGGGAATCTTTTCAAGTGGACAATCACCCCCTGGGCTCTGCAGAGAAAGCCCAGAGGATTTGACAAGGTTGAGTCACCAGTACCCCATGTCCTTGTTTGCGCACCACAGTTCAGCAGCATTTTCTGAATCATCTTGGTAAGAAGCCAANTACATGTCTTGATAGAAGGGAATCTTTTCAAGTGGACAATCACCCCCTGGGCTCTGCAGAGAAAGCCCAGAGGATTTGACAAGGTTGAGTCACCAGTACCCCATGTCCTTGTTTGCGCACCACAGTTCAGCAGCATTTTCTGAATCATCTTGGTAAGAAGCCAAGTAGAAGAAAACATGAGAACCAGTTGAGAAGCAGACTTTTCCTTTGATGTGTGTTTGTAGGAAAATCCAGTATCTGACATGAGGAAATCTCCATCTTCTAACACACACACACATACCCCAACTGTCTTTATTTCAAATTTGAGTAAAAACTTTTATCTTTTTTGATCCAATGACTGGAAGCTGTTTGGCACGGATTTAAAACCTTCATATAAAAACAGCAAGTAACTGCCAGAGCATCCATATAGAGTGAAACTGGAGGAATTATCCTGATCCTTGAAGAGCTGGCCAGCTTTCCAGGAGGCCAATAAAATGTGGGGAGGGGGGAGGCTAAATTGGAAATGCTGAAGGGAAAGCTGGTGCCTATCAATATTCCTTCAAATTTTATTTCAGTCTCCACATCCACTCAAGACTGGGTAGCTCAGTATCACAGTGACTTCTCGAGATAATCAGAACATCTGCTTTTCTTGAAAGTGGTTATATTTGGACTAGAAGAAGGTGGAATCTAGTAATGCATGAAAAAGTGATAGAGCATATTAATTTAATAATTTTTATTAACTAAATCCAATAGAAGATTAGATGATTCTCTTACATCACATTATATCTACTGCATCAAATCAAAGATTCAGTGATTCAAATCCTTTGGTAATTCAAAATTTTCATTTCATCAGTTAAATTCCTACCATTTTCCATGTAGCCTTTTAGAGGAAATTGTTGTATATGTTTTCTCCTAAGCTCTAAAGTGTCCAGCAAAAGAGAGAAAGAAAAAAATAAATTTCAGGGAAAATTACACACATTTGGAAACTTGCTTTTAAACAGCTGGATTGATGCCTATGACAACTGAGCGTTTAAGTTTCCATGGAAACCTTAATTTCAATTAAATCTTGAATGAAAAGTGTGACAACTTACTCTCAGGAGATGTTACAGGAAATAGTTGGGGGTTGTGTAGCTTTTCAAATCTTATTCAACCAGCTTCCCCAGTACAAGCCCAAAATTCGGTCAACCCTGTTCTTAGTCTAATTTCATAATCTAGTCAACTTTATTGCTTCTTCTCGAAGACAATCCCCATAATTCAATCGTCTTCTCTATTAATGTGAGCACTTTGAGCATGAATGTATACATATACACACCTAAACAAACATCTAGAATCTAAATATTTGCATAAATCCTTTGGAAAATTTAACAAACCAAAATAGTAGGTAAACTTCTCTCTGAAATTCNGAAGACAATCCCCATAATTCAATCGTCTTCTCTATTAATGTGAGCACTTTGAGCATGAATGTATACATATACACACCTAAACAAACATCTAGAATCTAAATATTTGCATAAATCCTTTGGAAAATTTAACAAACCAAAATAGTAGGTAAACTTCTCTCTGAAATTCTGATTTAAAAAAATTCTTTTTCTATTACTTTTGTAAAGCTGATGACTTTCCCCTCCCTCTTTGGTTTCCAAGGTGATATAATTTCACTAAACTAAAAAGCAACTTGCTGTTCAGTCACTAAAAGGAGTCTGACTCTGTGACCTCATAGACTGAAACATGCCAGGCTCCTCTGCCTTCTGCTATCTCCCAGAGTTTGCTGAAATTCATGTTCATTGAGTTGGTGATGCTATCTAAACATATTATCCACTTCCACCCCCTTCTCCTTTTGCATTCAATCTTTCCCAGCTTCAGGGTCTTTTCCAGTGGATTTACTCTTTGTATCAGGTGGCTGGCCAAAGTATTAGAGTTTCAGCTTCAGCAACAGTCCTTCCAATGAATATTCCAGGTTGATTTCCTTTAGGATTGACTGATTTGATCTCCTTGCAGTTCAAGTGACTATTGAGAGTCTTCTCTAGCCCCACAATTTAAAGTATCAATTCCTTAGTGCTCCAGCCTTCTTTATGAACCAACTCTCACATCTGTACATGACTACTGGAAAAACCAAACCTTTAACTATATAAACTTTTGCTGGCACAGTGATGTTTCTTCTTTTTAATATGCTGTCTAAGTTTGTCACAGCTTTCCTTCTAAGCAGCAAGTGTCTTTTAATTTCATGGTTGCAGTCATCACCTGAAGTGATGTTGGAGCCCAGGAAAATAAAATCTGTCACAGTTTCCACTTTTTCCCTTGTATTTGCCATGAAGTGATGGGACCAGTTGCCATGATCTTAGTTTTTGAATGCCGAATTTTAAGCCAGCTTTTTCACTCTCTCACTTCATTAAGAGGCTCTTTAGTTCATTTTCTCTTTCTGTCTTTAGGGTGGCATATCTGAGGTTATTGATATTTCTCCTGGCAATCTTGATTCAAGTTTGAGCTTCATCCAGCCCAGTATTTCTCATGATGTACTCTGCATATAAGTTAAATAAGCAGGGTGACAATATACACCTTTGACAAAATACCTTGGTACTTTGAATCAGTTTTGAACCACTCAGTTGTTCCATGTTCTGTTCTAATTGTTGCTTTTTGACCTGCATACAGGTTTCTCAGGAGACAGGTAAAGTGGTCTGGTACTCTTATTTATTTAAGAATTTTCTTCACACTACAGTGCATTAGTTTTATAAGGAGAAACTAAAAAAAAAAAAAAGGCAATAGGCAGATTACCTATTCTAATTTGAATTGTCTGGGAAAAACACAGATCCTACAAGCAGTCTCAAAATTGCATGCTGATGGCAGATCTTGTTCTGTGAGCGATGATAATAAGTCCCAATCTATGCTGAGTAACACTGTCCAGTCTGTAAAAACCAGAGCCACAGATCCTGCATGCCTTGTGAAGTGTGAAATATGCAAGTGTGAAATAGCATGACCACATTTCATAAAAACTTTTCGAAGGGAATTTTCCTGGTATCCAGAAAGTAACCATTTATTTGCTAAGAAAACAAGAACAGGGCATAATTTCTATGTCCAGAGGGGGTTTCACTGGCCCAGATTCTCTCCATAGATATCTGGAATAACTCCAGTTCTGTCTTTTCTTGATTGTGAGAACTGAGAGAAGCTCTCTGATATGAGTGACCCAATAAAAGAACAGAGAGGGAAATATTTAAGGTTCATAGTTAAGAAGAGTTAAACTTCTTCCAATGTTTGCTTAAACTGTGGGACAAATTAAATAATTCTATTATCCCTGTCCTACACCAAACAAAACAAAATCTTGTGAGAGCTCACAATTTGAGCCAATACTCTAGAATTTTCAGAGTATATCAGAGTAGAAAAAAATGATAGCAGCTTTTTCTCCTGATTAAAATAATAGAAGAATTAGTCCTGGCTGAAAATAACACAGACTTTAAAATGGACCATTTCAAGCAAATCTTGGAGAAGGCAATGGCAACCCACTTCACTACTCTAGCCTGGAAAATCCCATTGATGGAGGAGCCTGGTAGGCTGCAGATCATGCGGTTGCTAAGAGTCAGACACGACTGAGCGACTTCACTTTCACTTTTCACTTTCATGCATTGGAGAAGGAAAGGGCAATTCACTCCAGTGTGCTTGCCTGGAGAATCCCAAGGATGGGGGAGCCTGGTGGGCTGTCTTCTCTGGGATTGCAGTCAGACACAACTGAAGCAAGCGACTTACCAGTAGCAGCAGCAGCAAATCTTTCTGTTCTGTGAGATTTCCTAAAGTCACAGGGAGAATTCTCAGGAACCCCCTGAGTGGTCAATCAGTGCAATTCCACACTCTCTGATCTTCCTCAATAAGAGGGAGCAGCAAAGTTGCTCTGGGCCCCCCAGGTTTCTAGGTGGTAAAGAATTACCTGCCAATACAGAAGACATAATTTCAAGCCCTGGGTCAGGAAGATCTCCTGGAAAAGGAAATGGCCCTCCACTCTAGTATTCTTGCCTGGGAAATACCATGGGCAAAGGAGACTGGTGGGCTACTGGTGGGCTACCCAGTCCAGAGGGTCGCAAAGAGTCGGACACCACTTAGCAATTAAAACAACAAAAATTTTGTTCTAAATCATTTTGCGTACCTTGGGTCTGGATAAGTTTGGACTTAAGAGAGAATGATCTTTATGGATCTAATATATCTCAGAGATGTGAGTTGCTCTCTGCTGTTTGTTTTGTTTACAAACTCTGTGTATACATAATATACACAAACACCCAAAATCTGAAAAAATTTTCACTATCTCTTTATTTTTTTCCCCTTCAGTTCAGTTCAGTTGCTCAGTCATGTCCGACTCTTTGTGATCCCATGAATCACAGCACGCCAGGCCTCCCTGTCCATCACCAACTCCCGGAATTCACTCAGACTCACTTCCATGGAGTCAGTGATGCCTTCCAGCCATCTCATCCTCTGTCATCCCCTTCTCCTCCTGCCCCCAATCCCTCCCAGCATCAGAGTCATTTCCAGTGAGTCAACTCTTCACATGAGGTGGCCAAAGTACTGGAGTTTCAGCTTAAGCATCATTCCTTCCAAAGAAATCCCAAGGCTGATCTCCTTCAGAATGGACTGGTTGGATCTCCTTGCAGTCCAAGGGACTCTCAGAAGTCTTTTCCAACACCACAGTTCAAAAGCATCAATTCTTTGGTGCTCAGCTTTCTTCACAGTCCAACTCTCACATCCATACGTGACCACTGGAGAAACCATAACCTTGACTAGACAGACCTTAGTCGGCAAAGTAATGTCTCTGCTTTTGAATACGCTATCTAGGTTGGTCATAATTTTTCTTCCGAAGAGTAAGTGTCTTTTAATTTCCCTTAACTAGGCTGAAATACCTGACGCTTACATGAACAAGTGGGTACTATGAAAGCTGGTAGTATAAATGTCTATTTCTTCAAACCGTATAGCTTGCCTAAAATTTGGTTTGTGAAGCTGTTTAGAATTGATGAGATGCTTTGAGATAGATGTATAGGATGGGATTATATCTAAATACTCTAGCAGTTGTAACAATGTGACAGTTGCAGATGGTGGTGGTTTAGTCACTAAGTTGTGTCCAGCTCTTTGCGACCCCATGGACTGTAGCTTGCCAGGCTCCTCTGTCCATGGGATTTCCCAGACAAGAATACTGGAGTGGGTTGCCATTTCCTTCTCCAGGGGATCTTCTCTACCCAGGGATAGAACCTGAGTCTCCTGCATTGCAGGCAGATTCTTTACCGTCTGAGCCACCAGGGAAGCTCAATTGCAGGGTAGCCCAATTTAAGCAATCATTTCACTCTTTCCTAAAGCCACTTGAGAGTTTGTCACTCAACAGATAGCTTGCTTTTGTACCTCACAACTATTCAAGCTTCTTTGTTCAATCTTCAATTTTCACATGCTTTGAATCTTTCACTAGGACTTGAGAAAAANTTTTTCTTCCGAAGAGTAAGTGTCTTTTAATTTCCCTTAACTAGGCTGAAATACCTGACGCTTACATGAACAAGTGGGTACTATGAAAGCTGGTAGTATAAATGTCTATTTCTTCAAACCGTATAGCTTGCCTAAAATTTGGTTTGTGAAGCTGTTTAGAATTGATGAGATGCTTTGAGATAGATGTATAGGATGGGATTATATCTAAATACTCTAGCAGTTGTAACAATGTGACAGTTGCAGATGGTGGTGGTTTAGTCACTAAGTTGTGTCCAGCTCTTTGCGACCCCATGGACTGTAGCTTGCCAGGCTCCTCTGTCCATGGGATTTCCCAGACAAGAATACTGGAGTGGGTTGCCATTTCCTTCTCCAGGGGATCTTCTCTACCCAGGGATAGAACCTGAGTCTCCTGCATTGCAGGCAGATTCTTTACCGTCTGAGCCACCAGGGAAGCTCAATTGCAGGGTAGCCCAATTTAAGCAATCATTTCACTCTTTCCTAAAGCCACTTGAGAGTTTGTCACTCAACAGATAGCTTGCTTTTGTACCTCACAACTATTCAAGCTTCTTTGTTCAATCTTCAATTTTCACATGCTTTGAATCTTTCACTAGGACTTGAGAAAAAGATGAGGGTGCGGAGAGAAAAAGTCTTTGTTGTTGTCGAACATAAACCTGGAGCCAACTCGCCTTGGAGCTACTTGCCATCTTGCCAACTCATGGAATCTAAGAATGAAGTCACAACTTAAAAAGTTGAACTGGAAGACACAGAGCAATGAAGGTCTGTGGACATCTGTTGAGTCCATGGTTATAGCTTCGTGTAAAACTTGGTTCTTCCCTTACTCTTTTTGGTTAGGAGAACCAAAAAATTCCCTCCTCCACTCCCTCCCTCCACCTTTGTTTTTGCCTTAACGTGAATCTACTTAGGTTTTCCATCATTGCACAAAAAAGAGCTGATACAGATGGAGAACCACTGAATTGTCAAGATCTATTCCAAAATTAAACTTGCCAATGTTCTGAGGATAATTACATTATAAGCTGGGTGTGGTGTGTTTCACAAGCAAAATTAAAATCTGAAATAAATATAATATGAAACATCAATTAAGCTGGAAGATACATTTTTTCTTTTTAACACCTACAGTGTTCCATCCTTGGAACTATTCTGTAAGATAGACGGATAAATAGATGGACAGACTGAGGTTTATTTGGAAGTATTGGGTGATGTGCTGTTGTTACTGAGGTATTTGTAGCTCTTGGAGAGATGGCCTTATATGGTATAAACTTTTCCATCATTGCACAAAACAGAGAGAATCGTCTTGAAGCCATTGGGACTGAGGGTCCTGTGAATGTCCTTATTCTCATGATGTTTAAATCACATATTTTTCCTTTCTAGATTATTGTGCATACCATAACAGTACAATCTCTTAATAAGAGGTGCTAAGCATCACTTCAGCTATTAGCATTTCTGGGTATAGTGAAATTTAAAACCACATAGAGAAAAATCTGTAGTGGGTGGTGACCTTTCAAAGATGGTGTTGAAATATGCTTCATGATTAAAACAGGGTGTGGTTAAGAGGGACAGAGATGGAAAATTCTCTTTTGGCTACTCAGTAAAGACGTGGGGTTAAACTGTTGAAACAACCACAGAAATCTGTTGCAAGAAGGAAAAAATAAAAACGCTTAACAGCAGCTTTAAGCTGCACCAGACACTGTGTTAAGTGTTTTATGCATGATCTCATTCAGTTTTAGAAGTGATGTTGATTTCATGTTACTATGCACATGTTACAGATGAGGAAGTGAACACAGAAAGATTAAATAATTTGTCCAGAGTTTCACAGATAACTGGTGAGCCCAGGTCTGTAAAATTCCTAACCTCATACTTTTAGCAACTAAGTGATAACTTATCCTGTTGCCTTTTTCTAATCTGGAGCCCTGTGCATGCTCCTTACATGCCCAGGGCCTTTTTTCACCTATGGTGATTCCCATATCAAAACTAATATATATTAATGCGTATAATATGGAATCTAGAAAAATGGTACTGATGAACCTACCTGCAGGGAAGGAATAGAGACACAAACATAGAAAACAGACTTGTGGACACAGTAAGGAAGGAGCAGGTGAGACAAACTGAGCAAGTAGTATTGACACATATACACTGCCGTGTAAAATAGATACCTAGTGGGAAGCTACTGTGTAAAACAGGGAGCTCAACCTGGTGCTCTGTGACAACCTATAGTGGTGGGACAGGGATGGCAGTGGGAGAGAAGTTCAAGAGGAAGGGGACCCATGTATATGTATGACTGATTCACCTTGTTGCATGGCAGAAACCAACACAACATTGCGAAGCAATTATCCTCCAATTAAAAAAAGATCTCTTTTGTTTGAAAATCAATATGCATAAAATACTGACTCAAAACCATGGAAAAATGTTTAATTTTTCCTGGAAATTTCCTTCTTCTCTGTCCCTCAATCTGAATTATCACAAGGAAAAATTTTTTTTTTACTCAGTGTCTTTTGCATTAAAGAAAAAACAAAATCAAAAATAGTTGGTTAATTTTTTAAGGCATGAAATCTCAATGTTCTCTCCTAACTTTGTCGAGGAAGTTTTTTACAGTGGTGAATATTTTCAAAGCCTCCAAAATTTAAAAGTGAAAGTGAAAGTCGCTCAGTCATGTCTGACTCTTTGCGAACCCATGGACTATAAGTCCATGGAATTCTCCAAGTCAGAATACTGGAGTGGATAGTGTTTTCCGTTCTCCAGGAAATCTTCCCAGCCCAGGGATCGAACCCAGGTCTCCTGCAATGCAGCTGGATTCTTTACTAGCTGAGCCACTAGGGAAGCCCAAGAATACTGGAGTGGGTAGCCTATCATTTCTCAAGAGGACTTTCCCGACCCCAGAAATTGAACCAGGGTCTCTTGCATTGCAGGTGGATACTTTACCAACTGAGATATGAGAGAAGCCCAAAATTTAAAGAAGGCAGAAATAGGATAGTCCCTGGCTTAGCAAGCATCTTTATATGTGTTTTGGAAATCACTGATCTGTTGTTTAGTCTCCTGATACCATTCCTGTTTAGGAGCAGTAGCTTTCCAGCAGAAGAAATCCACTGTCATAGCTTCTGGGAGAGAAGTCTAAATGCTGCTTGACTATTGCTGAGGAACAACAAATGTGCATGTTTGTGGGAGGCTCATACAGAATATTGGAGTCTGTTTTACCTCCAACAGGGGAACATTCATAGCTTACTGAGCTGTCTAGAGAGAAATGAGCACCTTAGCTGAAATCGATTTAATCAAGATTTCATGCTGGTTAAGGTAGACTTATTTTTTACCCATTATTAGTCAAATTTTAAAAGCACCTTTAAACACTGAGTATTTTTACATTAAAATATGACTGCAAGGAGATCAAACAAGTCAATCCTAAAGGAAATCAGTCCTGAATATTCATTGGAAGGACTGATGCTGAAGCTGAGATGCCAATACTTTGGCTTCCTGTTGGGAAAGACCCTGATGCTGGGAAAGATTGAAGGCAGGAGGAGAAGGGGATGACAGAGGATGAGATGGCTGGCTCGCATCACCAGCTCAATGGACATGAGTTTGAGTAAGCTCTGGGAGTTGGTGATGGACAGGGAAGGCTGGCGTGCTGCAGTCCATGGGATCACAAAGAGTTGAACATGACTGAGTGACTGAACTGAACTGAAACGTTATAATTTCTCAGAATTAAAAGGAAAGTTAACAAATATCTTAATTTTAAAAGAGATGTAGGCTTCCTATTGCCCACCATTCAGTTATCACATGCATACTACTTTTATTTCCCATTCATACATCCCAGTGTAGGCCAAGAAGTAAGTATCTTCTTAAAACTAGTGTGTAATTTGATCATAAGACTTTTGGAAACAAACTTCTCTTAAATATTCAAATACCCTGGATGGAAAGTAAAAGGCAGTTTCTAAAAACTTAACAATGAAAAGTGGTTAGAAGGAACTTCAGGGGACTTTCCTGGTGGTTCAGTGGCTAAGACTCTGTGCTCCCAGGGCAGGAGGTCTGGATTCAATCCCTGGTCAGGGAACTAGATCCCATATGCCACAACTAAGAGCCCAAGTGCCAGCACTGAAGACTGTGATTGTATGCCACAATAAAGACTCAGCTCAGCCAAATAAATAGGTAAATATTTTAAAAAAGAAGAAGAAGAAGGAACATCAAGGAAAGGTAGCACTGGTGTTGGGAAAAGTAGAATATAGTTTCACTTTCTCCAGCAGAAATCTCTGTGAAGAGAAAAAAGAGAGCAAGCTGCATGTGGTTCTCAGGCCAGCCAGGTGCCCTGAAGACAGGACATGGGGTTGGAAAGCATCTTTATGGTGAATAGCAACCAGCCCACCTCCGAGACTGTGACCAAAAAACACTCCGTCTCCCAACTGGCCATAGTTTGTCACATCAGTTAGCGAGAGTATTTAATTTATCCTTCCACTGTGGTCACGTTAAGTAGAGAAATTACCCAGAGAGCTCTCACTGTGCCCTGCCTTCAGGCAATGGAAAACCTGGCATGGGTGCCATGGCAATTTATCCTGGCAGAACAATAGGAATCTTGCCACTACTGTTAAATTGTGCTGGACTCCTGGTGGTCTCTACACATAGGAGTCATTTTCTTATAAAGTCTCCAATAAAACTCTTAAAAAGAAGTGTTAGATTTAAGAAGGAAAATAGATGATTAATCTTATTAATACAAAATTCTTACTTTGACACACTTGATGCAAAATTCTGTCTTTAAGAGTATAACGGTGTAGAAAAGTCAAGCCTAACCTGAAAATTGTAAGTGAACATAAAGGGTAAAAGTTGTCAGGTTCATCCCATCATTTCTCCTAAAAAAATTAAAAGGGAAGGAGAAATGAATAAGGGAAACATAATCCACTTTAAAGAAGTCATATGCCAAAAAATGACCCGCTTTACAATGACAGATTCTTCTACTCTAGACAGCTTTCTCAGATACTAAGAACAGTATCTGACCCTTGGTAGGTATGCAGATGATTGCCCGTAAATCTGAAATGAATCATTCAGCATTCATTCAACAAGTAGATAATTCAGTATTGCTTATTGATGGACCATTCATTACATTTCATATAGGATTTTCAGATGAAAATTCCAACATAAATCATTAATTGAAGATCCCTTTAAGGAAAACAAGGATGGGAAAAAAAGAAATAGGGAGTCCCATTGTTCTTGTCATTCTTTAGTTATTAAGTTGTGTCCATCTCTTTTGTGACCCCATGGACTGTAGCCCACCAGGGTCCTCTGTGGGATTCCCAGGCTAAACTACTGCAGTGGGTTGCTATTTCCTTCTCCAGGGGATCTTCCCAACCCAGAGGTCCCATTAGAAGTCCTTAAAGGTATGGATACATGTGTCAGCCATTGGATTTAAGGAGAAAAGCAAAGAACAATAGAAAATTCTTTTTAGAATTTTGTCCTTTACATTTGAAGACCTTCCAGGAGAACCCCCGTGAACAGAGGAGCCTGGCAGGCAACAATTCATGGGGTTGCAGAGTCAGACACAACTGAGCGACTAAGCACAGCACAGGAGTCACCAAGAGCTTCATCTTATCCCAGCTTGCAGGGAATCTGCATCAAATCAAGGCACTAAATTGCTCTTCTTGGGTGTGGACAGTTCTCAAGGACTTGGGGGAGTCTGGGCAGGAGGCTCTGTGATATGCCAAGAAGGCAGTTAAATTGAGCTGAATCCTTTGTAAATATATCTATTTCTGCTATGCAAAATTTTTGTTGGAGGTATCAGTTCAGTTCAGTCACCCAGTCGTGTCTGACTCTTAGTGACCCCATGGACTGCAACATACCAGGCCTCCCTGTCCGTCACCAACTCCTGGAGTTTACTCAAACTCGAGTCCATTGAGTCGGCAATGGCAGCCAACCATCTCATCCTCTGTTGTCCCCTTTTGCCACCTTCAATCTTTCCCAGCATTAGGGTCTTTTCCAATGTCAGTTCTTCACATTAGGTGGCCAAAGTATTGGAGTTTCAGCTTCAGCATCAGTCCTTCCAGTGGATATTCAGGACTGATTTCCTTTAGGATGGACTAACTGGATCTCCTTGCAGTCCAAAGGACTCTTTAAAATAAAAAAGATTAGCTGGGCCTCCACCTCAAACTAAGAACAAAATATCTTTTAAACTCTAAAAATATTTGGCTAAACATGCTCTTACGGACTCTGGATATTGAGATTTGGGTCTGCCCCAAATTACTGACAGTGATTAAATACCCACTGGGTACAATGTACTAGTGAGTTCAAGGGTCTACGGGGAGTTAGAAAGAAAGCAATGAATTCATCCCTGTCCCCTGAGAGCTTATGGCCCAATGGAAAGAGGACTACCACAAAACTGCTTACAAGAAATGCTGAACTAGAGTAGAATTTCTGCCAAATTTAAAAAATCCCAAACTATTTAATCAGCATGTTTGTTGGCAGAATCTTTCCATTCAGGGACCCTCCCTGCCTGCTTTGTGTCTTACGGCAAATCTCCTGTGGTACACTCAGGAGCCCTGTACTCCAGGAGGCTGCCCACAGGACACACCCATGTAGTCACAGAGCAGGGCAAAAGGCGCTGTATTCCTTACTTGATATGTATGTTATCTTCCAGGCCAAGAGAAGTTATTATTGTTTACCATTATAAGGATTTTCTGGCTGAAGAAAGTTCAATAAAGTTGCTATTAACTGAGCCTAGAAATCAAGGCACTATTGCTGACGGTTGCTCTTTCTAATTATTTGCAGATGACCACAGCCATGTCAATGTGCGGATGGAATGGCAGGTTTTCAGCACTAGTTTTCTTTTTTTTTTTTTCATTATTTCTTTTTAACACCCAATTTGCTTTACTGGTACTTTAGTCAAGGCTAATTTGGACTAAGGAGAATGAAGATGGCAATGACTGTGCAAAAAGGAAACTTCTGACTTCTTATGTAACAAGTATCAGAATCAAATTTGGATGCAACTTAGTAATCACGTGAACCATCCTTTTACCTTCAAGTGGGGCCATCCTTAGATAATTGAGAGTTTTCATATGTATATATATTTATTTATATGTATATGCACATACACAAACATATGTATGTAATATAGGTATATCTATTTTTAAACATTGATAAACTGCTGTTGGTTTATATACATACCTTTACATGTATATATTTTTATATGCTTATACCTTTATATACATACATATCTCCCAACGAAGCATGAATGAGCAAGTGCTAAGTCACCTCAGTTGCATCAGACTCTTTGTGACCTTATAGACTGTAGCCCACCCGGCTTTTCTGTCCATTGGATTCTCCAGGCAAGAATACTGGAATATGTTGCTATTTCCTCCTCCAAGGAATCTTCCAGACCCAGGGGTCGAACCCACAGCTCTTGCATCTCTTGCATTGCCAGGTTTCCCAATGAAGCATGCCTCCCTGCTTTGGTTTCCGTGCCTCTGTATAGGCCGTACCTGCACTGACTCTGGTCTCATTGCGATATAATCTCTCACGATGCTGAGGCCTGATAACCACTTTCACATTGGGGCTTATCATCTTGGAATATTTGGTGCTGGAGCCCCAAGCCACAATGTAGAGTGCTCTACTCTGCCAGAGAGCCCCCCCCCCACAGAGATAAAGATATCTAGTTAGCCCTAGATATAATGGTCATCTCTCTGAGGAGTCCCATATGTGACTGGAAAGACAATCTTTAGAAGTTCAGCACTTGTCCAGCCAAGCTCGGTGAACTCACAGGGTCATAAGAGCAATAAAATACTGTTATTTTAAGCTACTAGGTTTGGGTAAGTGGTGTGTTACACAGTAATAGATAACTGAAGTAACCTTGTGTGTCTTTACGTATGACATCCAGAGAAATTTCCTGACTTCCTTCTTATATTGTTGTTTTATTAAGTGCAGCATATTTATGAGAAAACAACATAAATAAACTTTATATGTACATTTTAATAAAATTAACAAATAATTGTAAAGCAAATGCTGCAGGAAGGGGGACCCCTTCCAGGGCCCGAAACTGGGCTCTTGTCTAATACTCAGAAATGAATTGCCTGAGGAGACACACGTGCTGACAAAGCAAGAGATTTTATTGGGAAAGGGCACCCGCGTGGAGAGCAGTGGGGTAAGGGAACCCAGGAGAACTGCTCTGCCACGTGGCTCGCAATGTCGGGTTTTATGGTGATGGGATTAGTTTCTGGGTGGTCTTTGACGAATCATTCTAATTCAGTCTTTCCTGGTGGCGCTCGCATCGCTCAGCCAAGATGGATGCTAGCGAGAGGAATTCTGGGAAGTGGACAGACATGCGGTGTCTCCTTTAGACCTTTCCCAAACTCTTCTGGTTGGTGGTGGCTTATTAGTTCCATATTCCTTATCAGGACCTCCTGTCATAAAACAACTCATGCAAATGGTTACTATGGTACCTGGCCAAGGTGGGCAGTTTCAATCAGTGTGCTTCCCCTAACAGAAAAACACCTATGTAACCACTACCTGGGTCAAGAAATAGAACATTACTAGCACCCAAACACATTCCATAGGCTCTTGTCTCCTCATAACCACCCCTGCCCATAAGTAACCACCGTCATGATTTTGGTGACTTTAATTGCTTAGCTTTTCCTTACAGTTTTATCTCTAGTGTATACATTCTTAAATATTATGGTTCACTTTATCTGTTTTGAATTTTCTATGAATAGAGTCACTCTATGTATTCTTGTATGACTTGTTTCATTTGCTGAACTTATATTTGTGATACTCATCCATATGGACACACATAGCTGTAATTAGTTCATTTCTGCTGTGCATAGCAGTCCATAGTGTGAAAACAACTGTTTTATTTTTATTCATCCTACTTTAAATGGACATTTGAGTTGTTTCAATAAGCATTCTGGACATGCTGCTATGAACATCTTCATCTTGCATCCTGGTGTATGAGTTTCTCTTTGACAACAGTTCTCAAAGTGTGACACAGAGATTGCTGGGGTCCCCAAGACTGTCTCTGGGGGTCCATGAGTAAAGATTATAAATTTATCACTCTAGTCTCTCATGAATGTAGCATGGAATTTTCCGGAGGCTACAGGACATGTGATATTGAGCCAAGCTAAAAGCAGAAGCAGATAGGAGAGTCCAGCTGTCTTTTAGTCACCCAGACATTAAACATATTTGCTAAGTGTAAAACCATGCCATTCTTAAAAATTTTTTTTTTTAAATTATAGTTTTTTTTTAATTAAAAATGGGTTGAAAGTGAAGTTGCTCAGTTGTGTCCGACCCTTTGCGACTCCATGGACTATAGCCTACCAGGCTTCCCATCCATAGGATTTTCCAAGCAAGAATACCTGAGGGGGTTGCCTTTTCCTTCTCCAGGGGATTTTCAAAAATGGGTTGACATTTATTTTAAATATTATTTTAACAGCATTGTTTTTTAATGAATGAATACACATTTTTATTTTTTATTTTTGACTTCAAATACAGTAAATATCTACATATATGACAAAGCTCTTAATACTTTCTAGGAGGCCAAAGGAGTCCTGAGAACAAAAGTTTTGAGAATCATTACTCTCACTCTTGACTCGAGGAATACACATCTTAAAATTTCATACATAGTGCCAATCTGTTCTCTAAAATGTTTTTATTTTTTTCTCTCCCATCAGTAGCATGTGAGTTTCCACCCCTTCATATACTCATCAACATTTGGTTGTGTCAGATTTCTGTTTTCAAATCTGATGGGATATAAATATTTCTATTTTGGTTTTGTGTTTCTCTCATTTACTAATAACATTGTGTTCTTTTTCATAGGAGTATTGTCCATTTAGATTTCTTTTCTATGAGCTATGTGTTCAAGTTTTTTGTTCATTATTTTTTTCAATTCTATTTTCTTTTTCTTGCTGTTGTTTTGCCACTAAGTCATGTCTGACTCTTTAGCAACCCTGTGAACTGTAGCCCACCAGGTTCTTCTGTCCATGGGATTTACCAGACAAGAATACTGGAGTTCCCTTTCCTTAATAATATGTAAAAACCTCATCTGTTCTGAATATACTTTCTCTGCCAATTATATATGTTGCAAGCATGTGTTAAAAGCACACTATACATTGTCTTAGTCTGATTTTCTGATGAACAAAAGTATTTAATTTAATAATTTAATTAATTAATATAGTCAAACATCAATCTTTTACCTGATAGTTATTTTTAAAAAAATCCTTTCCTATTCTGAAGTTATTTTTGTTACTTGGAGTTATTCTTGTTTATGGTCCTAAAATCATAGTTTTACTTTTCAATTTCAGCTTTAAAACTCTATTGGAATTAATTTTTATATATAGCCTAATGTAAGGCTCCACTTTCGTTTATTCCACACATGGATATCCAATTGTCCTAGTACCATTTCTTGAAAATTTCTTTTCCCCACTAATTTCTCATGCCACCTTTATCATATATCAGTGCCAGTCTCTGAGTGAGCCTGTTTCTGGACCTCTTTATTCTGTTTCACTGGTTTATTTGTTTGTCCCGGTGTAAAACCACATTGTCTTAATTGCTGTCTTTATAATAAATCTGGATATATGGTAAAGCAAGTTCCTCTCATATCCTTCTTCTTGTCTCCTTGGCCCCTCTTATTTTTTAATCTTATACTACTTCCTCTAACCGGCAATCCTGAAAAGTGTTGGGAGTAGTGAATTAGGCACAGCAGTAGGTAAACTTCTGGGGGTAGCAGACAAGGGAGGGCAGAGTGAGCAATTAGCAAAATCTAGAAAGATTTTGTTGATTTTTAGCCTAATAAATAAAGGAACTTGTCAATGACTTCTCTGAAAAGTAAAGTTTATCTATTCATAATGAAAATGAATTGGGTTTCACTGGTGGCTCCGTGGTAAAAATCTACCAATTGGCCAATACAGGAGATCTGAGTTCAATCCCTGGGTCAGGAAGATCCCTTGGAGAAGGAAATGGCAACCCAATCCAGTTGCCATTTCTTGCCTGGGAACTCCTGTGGACAGAGGAGCCTGGTGGGCTACAATCCATGGGGTCACAAAAGACTCTGACACGACTGAGCAAATAAACAACAAACGTGAAAATGAATCGGGGTGAGAAATTCCTTTTATTTGGTCTTACTTGATTTATTGAGCTGGATCTGATAAGCTAATGGAATTCAAGCAAAGGAAGAGATAAGCCAGACTCATTTTCCCAAACCTCTTTTATTTATACACAGAACCTACAGAACCGATACCCAGTAGATATTCAGTAAATAGGAATTGCACTGATGTATGACCTCATCATTATCTTGAGTCAGAACCCTGCAACTTAGAATTTCTAAGTATGCTCCTAAAAATTTTGTTCACTAAGATAAAATATTCAGGCCAGCCCCCCATGTAAAAAAAATGAGTTCCCTCACTCTACTTTTTCACACACACCAAATTGTCATCTTCTTTTACAAATATTGAATTAAGAATCTGCTTTCTAGCTCTTCATTTTTGATCCTGTGAAATTTGGCTTTCGCACCTCTATTTCTCCAGACTCTGCTGTTTCAAAGGGTAATGTTCTCCAAGTGATCAAGCTCAGTTTTGTCTCTGATGATACTGTATCAAAGATGATAACGACTCATAACATAAGTCTACCGTCAACCACTTTTTGCAAACTATTTATTTTTGGCCACTCTGGCTCTTTGTTGCTGTGCACGTGCTTCTCTTGTCATGGAGCATGGGATCTAGGTGCTCAGGCTTCAGCAGTTGCAGCACATGGGCTCAGGAGTTTTTGTGGAAGGCCCTAGAGCACCCAGGCTTTCGGTAGCTGTGACTCAAGGGCTTAGTTGCTCCAAGACATGTGGACTCTTCCCAGACCAGGGAACTGAACTGGTATTAAATTGGCAGGCAATTCCCAACCCGTGTACCACCAGGGAAGTCCTATCAACCACATTTCTGTGCTTGCCGAGGAAAATTTGTTAGTGATCACTGGGCATAGCTCAAATGCAACATCTACATGGGACCTTCCCAGATTATCTTGTCTGGGAATGATATTTTCCTGAGAATGCTTGTATATTTGCTTGAACTGTTATTTCCCAAAATGTGAGCATATTACACTAGTGCCCGGATACATTCTATTAGTCTGTGAAAACCTCCAGCACCAAGCAAGTGCAGAAAATTCTGTACTAAAACCCCTCATGCACAGTGATAATACATATTAGCTTGTTAAAGCTTCTGATAAGTCTCATAATAAAGAAAGCTAACTTTAGTCCGTATCTTGGATGTTTTGGCATGAAATCCTTTTTACTTGTGATACCTGTTAACATCTCAAGCAGATGGGAACCAGGTGTGTCAAACATGATTTAAGAAGTGATACTCAAGTATTAATTTGGCCCTCATGCAACATTAATTTTAGTTACTTGCATGTACTCTTTTTTCTCTCTAGAACAGAAGTGACCTCAAAGCTGGGACCTTGTCCTATATACTTTGGTGTTCTCATGAAACCAAGCTTCTCTTCCAAGGGTTTCTAAAAAATATTCAAGCAGGCACCAAAAAAACTATTAGCCTGTAGTCCTAGATACTATGGAGAGATTATAATTCTGAATCTGAGGAATTTCATTTGTAATCCAGAAAAAGTTACTAGCTTAAGGTCATAGTGAAATATTTAACTATCTTCCATGAGTTGTAACTGAGAATAACCATGAAAGCCCAAACATGGTATTAAGCTGTGTTGAGACGGCTTAAGAAAAAACATGGCATAGTCAAGTCACATTCCTAGATGCATAGCATGTGGCTATGCAGTAATCTGTCCAGATGAGTATGTTATAGAAAATAGCCTGTTGATTGTGGGCATGAGAGGCCCTTGGGATAGCTTGTTAAAACGCAGATGCCTGAGCCCTACTACAGACCCACTGGATTATTTTGTACTTGGACCCCAGGGTATCTGCAAATTTATTTCAATAAAATTCCTAAATTATGTGATACACATTGAAAGTTTGAGAACAACAGCTCTAAACGTATAAGGTTTGGCATATTCAAAGGAAATACCTCTCACTTTACATTTTAAGAAAGCAGTTGCCTTTGGAAACAACATATTTATTCCAATGACAGTTCTACTTCTCAAACCTAGCATTTTTTATGACTGCACCTTTTGTGTTGTTATAACAGCCTCTAAAACATTCTTTGGTATGTACTCCGTGCTGCAAATCTGTTCTTTTAAAGAATGACCTTGAATGTTAGCAACAGCCATTTTGAAGACTGTGAATGAGGTAAATATGGGTAATATGGTTGGGGTCCTAAATAGGGTGTGATTATGAGCAAATTAAGGGTTTTCTTGGTGGCTCAGATGGTAAAATGTCTGCCTACAATATGGGAGACCCAGTTTCAATCTCTGGGTCGGGAAGATCTCCTGGAGAAGGAAATGGCAACCCACTCCAGTATTCTTGCCTGGAAAATCCCATGGACAGAGGAGCCTGGCAGGCTACAGCTCATGAGGTTGCAAAGAGTTGGACATGACTGAGCGACTTCACTTTAAATGGTAAAGAATATGCCTGCAATGCAGGAGACCTGGATTTGATCCCTGAATCTGGAAGATCCCCTGGAGAAAGGAATGGCTACCCACTCCAGTATTCTTGCCTGCAGAATTCCATGGACAGAGGAGCCTGGTGTGCTATAGTCCATGAGGTTGCAATTTGTCAGACACGACTGAGCGATTAACACTAACTAACTAATGAGCAAAGTAAAACCAAAGTCTTTTTGGATGACTCTTATAAAATATAAAGATGAGTAAGTTTAACAAAACCTATGCCTACTTTCACAATCACTATATTTATTTTTAGTGAAAATTTCTAAACTATAACATTTGGCTTGTAGAAACAAACACTCAAAATGTTTTGTTTCTAAATATTTTTGGAAATACATTCATGCTCTGCTATTGTACCAGAAATAGGTACACACAGACATTAATTCAGAATGGTGCCTCAAATTTCAAAAATGTTGATGATTTTTTAGCACAGACATTTTCAGATCAAGTTTCAAGAGTATGAAATCAAGAGTTAGAAGACAGACTGGAATGGACCTGTAAGAACAACGTTCTCAAATTTTGAATGATACTTTCACTCATCTTGATGTACATTCATTATTTTATTTTATTTTTTAAATTAATTTTTGTTGGAATATGGTTGATTTAGGGCTTCTGTGTCTGTGGTAAAGCATCTACCTGCCCATGCAGGCGATGCAGTTTAAATTCCTGGGTTGGGAAGATCTCCTGGAGGAGGAAATTGCAACCCACTTCAGTATTCTTGGGATTCCCTGTGGCTCAGACAGTTATGCATCTGCTCACCACTCAAGAGACCTGGATTAGATCTCTAGGTTGGGGAGACCCCCTGGAGAAGGAAATGGCAACCCACTCCAGTATGCTTGTCTAGACTATTCCATGGATGGAGGAACCTGGTGGGCAACAGTCCATGGGGTCGCAAAGAGTCGGACACAACTGAACAACTTCACTTTCTTTCTTCCTTTCAGTATTCTTGCCTGAAAAATCCCATGGACAGAGGAGCCTGGCAGGTTACAGTTCATAAGGTTGAACAGAGTTAGACCACCTGACCTGCCTCCTGAGAATGATATATGCAGGTCAAGAAGCAACAGTTAGAGCTGGACATGGAACAACAGACTGGTTCCAAATTGAGAAAGGAGTGCATCAAGGCTGTATATTGTCACTCTGCTCATTTAACTTATATGCAGAGTACATCATGAGAAATGCTGGGCTGGATGAAGCACAAGATGGAATCAAGATTGCCAGGGGAAATATTAACAACCTCAGTTATGCAGATGACACCACCCTTATGGCAGAAAGCAAAGAAGAACTAAAAAGCCTCTCGATGAAAGTGAAAGAGAAGACAGAAAAAGTTGGCTTAAAACTCAACATTCAGAAAACTGAGATCATAGCATCCAGTCCCATCACTTCATGGCAAATAGATGGGCAAACAGTGGAAACAGTGTCAGACTTTATTTTGGGGGCCTCCAAAATCACTGCAGATGGTGACTGCAGCTATGAAATTAAAAAATGCTAGCTCCTTGGAAAAAAACAAAGACAACATATTAAAAAGCAGAGACATTACTTTGCCAACAAAGGTCTGTCTAGTTAAAGCTATGGTTTTTCCAGTAGTCATGTATGAATGTGAGAGTTGGACTATAAAGAAGGCTGAGCACCAAAGAATTGATGCTTTTGAACTGGTGTTGGAGAAAACTCTTGAGAGTCTCTTGTACAGGAAGGAGATCCAACCAGTCTATCCTAAAGGAAATCAGTCCTGAATATTCATTGGAAGGATTGATGCTGAAGCTGAAACTCCAATACTGTGGCCACCTAATCAAAGAACTGATTCATTTGAAAAGACCCTGAAGCTGGGAAGGATCGAAGTCAGGAGGAAAAGGGGACGACAGAGGATGAGATGGCTGGATGGCATCACTGACTCAATGGACATGAGTCTGGGTAAACTCTGGGAGTTGGTAATGGACAGGGAGGCCTGGCATGTTGCAGTCCATAGGGTCACAAAGAGTCAGACACAACTGAGTGACTGAACTGAACTGAGCAACTGAGCATGGCATGACATAGTTGATTTACTGTGTTGTGCTAATTTCTACTGTACAGCTAAATGACTCAGTTATACATATACACATATCTACTCTTTTTTAGATGCTATTCTCATATAGGTCGCTATTCCCATATAGATGCTGTTCCCATATAGGTTGTTACAGAGTACTGGGTAGAGTTCCCCGTGTTATACAGTAGGCTTTCATTATTTATCTATTTTTTATATATTAGTTATCTATTTATATATATTCCTTATGGGAATGGAGGAATAAATTGGGAGATTTGGATTATCATATACATACTACTATATGAAAAATACAAAGGGATAACCCTTTGTAACCATAAGTTTGTTTCCTACCTCTGTGACTATTTCTGTTTTGAGAATAGGTTTATTTGTATGTCAATTTTTTTTGTCCTGATTTTTGTTTTGAATGCAGGTTCTGCTCTAGGTTCTTGATTTCTGAGTCCTGCTGCCTCCAATGAACTCAGTTATTTGAACAACTCACCATGTTTTCCTGGCACTGAGGAGAGAATAGCAATGGCCAGTTAAGTAAATCAGCACAGATGGTCCCTGACTTAAGATGGTTCAACTTATGATTTGTCAACTTTATGATGGTGTGAAAGGGGTGCACATTCAGTAGAAACCATGCTTCATGCTTTGATTTTTATCTTTTCCTGGATTAGCGATATGTGACATGACCCTATCTTGTGATGCTAGGCAATGGCAGCCACAGCCCTAGTCAACTATGAAATCACAAGGGTGAACAACTCGTACTCTTACAACCATTCTGCACCCTCCCAACCACTTTGTTTTTCACCCTGTCTGTTGTAGGGAAGAGCCAATTCTGACTCCATGATGGAACTTTTACTTTAACCTTTGCTTCCCATTGCTGTTGTTCACTAAAAGGAAACTGCTTCTATATAGTGGCTGCCTCAGGGAACCCTTTCCCTCTGCCTGAATATTAAACTAAAGTGTTTTTGTTCAGGACCTTGTCCACATGTGGATGGCAGGAAGGATACATCCCCTCCTTGAGACTTGCCATTCTAGGAGATAGTTGCAAGATCAATAGGCTTTTCACTTTGCTTCCTTACCTCCCACCATCTCTGTTCTATAAAAGAACCTGGCATCCAGACCCCAGGAAGATGACATGAGTTTGCCATCTTCTTGGTCAGTCAGTTTTCTGAATAAAGTCATATTCCTTGCCTCAACATCTCACCTCTCAGATTTACTGGCCTATTGTGAGGGGAGCAGAGCAAGCTTGGACTCAGTAACAAGTATGATGTTCACTAAATTACACGGGATATTCAACACCTTGTTGCAAAATAGACTTTGTGTTAGATGATTTTTCTCAACTACAAGCTAATGTAAGTGTTCTGAGCACACTTAAGGAAGGCTAAGCTAACCTGTGATGTTTGGTAAGTTAGGTGTATTAAATATATTTTCAACTTACCATTTTTTAAACTTACAAGGGGTTTATTGAGATGTAACCCCATCATAAGTCAAGGAAAATCTATCTGATTTGTTAGATTTATGAATTAAATGCCATTACAATTTTCAAGGCCTTTTGTGGTCTAAAAAAGTTCATAAAGCAATAAAATAATCTCAACACTATAGAAACAATTTTTTAAAAAATCTCAAAACAGTGTTCCCTCAGCTAAATTTTCTTAAAAAAAAAATCATTAAGAGGCATTTTGAATTTAAAACTTAAGCCCTAGTTTCGTCATCTGTAAAAATTACATAATAGTGAGATTGACTTCAAGTTCTTGAAAGAATTACATGAAATAATTCAAGTAAAAACACAGTTCAAGAGTGTCTAACTGTGCAATTAGCTATTGTGACTATTATCACGTAAAGCAATCAGGGCTGTATTTGCCATTTGTAGTTGAATAAATCAAAGATAGCTATTAATACTGTTGTTCCTTTTAATATAACTGATGAAATAGTCAGGATTAAGTTTTCAACCAAAAATTTAATTGACTCAGCAATCATACACCCCAGAGTAGACACAACATCAAATTCTTAAGTTTTTGGACATTGCCTAATGTACTTTTTACCCCAAATAAATATTATCGAAATCATGAATTCCTTTGTTTGAGCCTGATTTTCTGATTGGAATTAAAGCATACAAAAAACAATGTTACTAAATGCTGATATGTTAAAACTTGCCTAGTACTTTCCCACTAGGTAAAAGACAATCAGGGAATTATGCATTTAAATAAATTTTTACAAAGGCCAAAGAATGTTCAGTTTATTCACAACTAGTAAAAATAATCTAGGGAGAAGAAAGATGACCCAGCATTCTATATTTCAAGCCAGACCCATTTTTAAAATTCTAACTTGATGGTCAAAAATAGTTCAGCAAACTTACTTCCACTTTTTCCCTCTTTTTTCAAAACACTGTGCCCTGTTACCAGAGCAGAGGGAAAAACCTGCCAAAATATCATGAGATAGGTGACTCTCAGGGGTACTTCTTGTCAAGCAGGAAGTGCCAGAAATCTTGTCGACTAGCCAATACAAGTTTTCTTTTGCAGATTCTCGAGGTTTGCATCTGGATTCCCATCTGCATTTTCTGAGTGCTGGGCCAAGCTGAAACGTTCAGTTTATCCATTGCTAATAAACATGTCAGCAGTTTCTTTGCTCTCACATCTGTTGTGAAAAATGTTATCTTTCCTGAAGTGTATTTATTTTGTCTTTAATACCAGCTTTCATGGATTACAAAATAGAGATATGCCTTCACTTAACCAATTCAATAGCATATGTTGGAAAGTGCCCCGCAAGAGTGATGAGATAAATTAAAGATGGATATTATATCTTGGTCCTGAAAAGGAAATCAAATATAAGGAATAACAGCAATTCTCAGGAAGGCCATGCCAATGGAAACAACTTGCCTCTTAATCAAGTTCATCTCAAAATCTATTCAAGACACTCTAGGCATCATAGGAATTCAACACAAAGTTTTTTAAAAATCTATTATCTGTTTCATTATAAAGGCTGTCTTCAGGCAAGCGGATGACTTTCTTTCCCAAGGAAGCAACCCCCAAGCACTTGCTTCTTGTTTTATATTCACCAGAATATCTGTCCTGCCAACTTTATTGAAATTGAGGTTTTTAGAAAATCAAATGAGGAGTGATATATTAAGATGTGCTAAAACAACTTAAGGTATCATATAGATGGTAAATAACTGCCAACTGCCTTCTTCCCTTTCTATTCTTTCGTTTTATTTCATATCCATTTTCCAAGGATTCACTCTCTTCTCAGTGACTCATCAATATCTCACCCTCTCAAAACATTTAATCATCAGGGAAAGGTATGTCCTCACATAGGTGAAGAATAGAATATTTGGAAATTCACCAGTATGTGTAGTTTAAGAAAGCAAGTAGGAAAATCCTGATAATAGGTGTGTGGTAAATGTGATTAGGGCTCTCAGAGATGTACCCATGTCCTCTTCAGACTCTTCCTCTGAGGTTCTGGCTATTCCTAGTACCACAAAGTACCACATAACACCCTGAAATTCAAAGCCATTTTCTTCCCAGTTGGCCAATAGCCAACTTCTGGTAAAGTCAAAGAGGGAATGGGGTGGAATTCCCCCATCCTACCACTCTGTCCCTTCAGCCCTATTGCATAAACCAGCAATGGTGTACTCACATATGAAGTTTTTGCTAAAGGATTAGGTCAATATCAGAAAGAAATGTACCTTTGAAAAGATGGTTAACAAGAGAAAAATCAAAAGATTTTAAATCAAGAGGATCAAAAAAGCCAAAAATTTATCTTTAAAAATGCTTTATTTCATTAGTAACTAGGGAAATACATATTTCATGAACTTTAAATGAGATAAAATTTCACACACACACAAACTGATAAAGAAAACTGGACAAATCCCGGTGTTGTTGAGAATACAGAGTAAGTGGATATATAAATTGGTAAAACTATTTAAGGAAATAGCTCAGTATTATCTAGTTATATTGAAAGTACTTGAAGCCTATGACCTAGGAATTTTCCTCTTAAATTCAAGCCTACTAAAACTATTCAATAAATAAACCAGGATGTATGCATAAATGAAGCCATAACAGCTATTTTTATAATAGCAAATAACTGAAAATAACTCAAATATCTGTCAATCAAAGGTATAAAAAATGAGTAAGCTGTGGTATAGTTATATAATGGAATTTCTTCCAGCAAGGAAAACTAATTAAGCACCATGTGTTGATAAGCATTAATTTTAAAAATAGCCAAAAAAGCAAGTCACAGAGGTCATATACACTGGATGCTATATTTGTAATCATCAACAAAAGTAAAATCAAACATCTCTTAAGGGTGTCTACATAAATGGTAAAATCACTGAAAAGTGGAATACCATAAATCTGAAGGGATAGGAACACACATGCAATCAGGAAACGTCTAAAAGTGAGGGATTGAGGGCAGGAGGGAAAGGGGGTGACAGAGGATGAGATGGCTGGATGGAATCACTGACTCGATGCACATGAGTCTGAGTGAACTCTGGGAGTTGGCGATGGACAGGGAGGCCTGGCGTGCTGCAACTCATGGGGTCGCAAAGAGTCGGACATGACTGAGCGACTGAACTGAACTGAACTGAACTGAAAAGGGCTTCAACAATATTCTATTTCTTGAGCTTGACAATGTACACATATTTAGTGTTATCATTATTTTTTAAATTGCACTTGATGAGTATATTCAAGAGTTACAGAAATGAAACTTGTTGATTAACATATATGACTTTGTATCCATATATTTCAAAAGCAACAAATCTAGAAAGTGAGAAAAGGAAAGAAGTGTCAAGAATTTAGGACATATTACTAGAAAGAAGACATGAAGCTCAGGTTACTGTTTACAGGGACTAACTAAACAAACATGCCAGTCAAAAACCAAGAGCAGTAAAGAGGTGACAATGGAAGTGTCAGATTATTTAGGCTTCTCGAAAGGAATTCTAATCTGGAGTCCAAAAGGTGTTGAATATGGAGCCAAGATAGAAATAGCTAAACAGAGCTAAAGAGGATAAGTGGACTTAGATTATGGGGAGAGTGAGAGGGGGAAGGCAGTGAGTAAGGGTGAAGTAAGCCAAGCCTTGATTCTAGGAGAAATAGGCATCATTAGAGGGAATTGGGGAACTCTTCCAGTGGTAAAGCTGCATCAAAACTGCTGGCCTTTAAGAATCTATCATAAACATTTCTGTTCACCTGAGATCCAATTTCCATTTATGTGAACCTTGAGTGTATAAAATATGTTTTCAAGATGGACTTTTATAGAGATGAAGTAAATGGGTTAAGAGGTGATAAGTGAGCTTCCTCCTCCTGAAGTAGTAAGACCACATGTTGTAAGGTTTCAAAGGACAGCAGAGGGGCATTTGTCAGATCACCAAATGGGGAAAAAATGACCACATCACAATCAGAATATCTACACTTACTGTAAATTGACTCTACTCCAATAAAATTAAAGCTAAAAATATATACCAAAAAAATTACAATAGTATCACCAAAGATCACCAATATGGATCACCCTGACAAATATAATAATAATGAAAAAGTTTGAAATATTGCAAGAATTACCAAAATGTGACACAGACTCTCACAAGTGAGCAGTAACTGTGAGAAAAACGGTGCTGATTTGGTCAATGTTGAGTTGCTACAAACCTTCCTTTCATAAAAACCACAACACAATAAATCAAAGAATGTCTATACTCTCTAAAAAGAAAGAGAATATCTACATTTAATGTTTATTTTCAAATAACTTCATATCTGCATATGAACCTTGGACATTAAACAGAACTTTGAGCTTGGAAAGTTACAGCTTTTTTTCTGTGCTCCAATTTTTTAATCTATAAGACAGAAAGGTGTTGGTTGCTCAGTCATGTCCAACTCTTTGTGATCCCATAGGCTGTAGCCCACCAGGTTCCTCTATCCGTGGAATTTTCCAGGCAAGAATCCTGGAGTTGGTTGCCATCTCCTCCGGGGGATGTTCCCAACCCGGGGATAGAACCTGAGTCTCCTGCATTGGGAGGTGGATTCTTTACCACTGCGCCACCTGGAAAGAAAAGTAGGCTTCTGCTTTCTTCAATGTGTTCTAGAACTAACAAGTGACATTGTTAAGATTCATAAATTTAATGATTCAATTCTAATTGAGGTTTCTCTGTTCAGATAATTTCCTAAAAGCTAAAAGAGAAAGATGTCCACAAAGACTTCCACTTCCCCTAATTTACCTTCTCTCATTTTGGCTTAGCAAGATCTGCTCACTCCAGGAGAGCCATATACTGGCAGCTCAGTGGGCAATCACCTTCTTGCTTTAAAAGTCCTCTCCACCTCAACACCATCCCTGGACGTTGGACATTTATCCCTAAAATATTTTCATGGGACTGGCACACTAAGTGGCTCAACCCGGAGAGTCCCTTCATCGAGAGAGTGCTTTGCAAACATAAAGGCGAAGGAAACTTTTTGGTTTTAGTAAAGAATGCTTGAGGGGTTCCCAGACGGCACAGTCATAAAGCATCCACCTGCCAATGTAGGAAATATAAGAGACGTGGGTTGGGAACATCCCCTGGAGGAGGAAATGGCAACCCATTCTGGTATTCATGCCCGGGAAATCTCATGGACAGAGGAGCCTGGTGGGTCCACAGGGTTGCAAAGAGTCAGACACAACTAAGCACACACACAAAGAATGTTTGGAGGTGAGAGTATCACATTTTTCCCCATTCACCTCATGAAATTATTGTTTTTATGGCCTTCAAAAATGAAACAATTTTTATCTTTAAAGCAAATATTTCTTCCGTTCTTAAAAGGGCAGCATTTGAAAACCAGTATATACTGGCAAATAATGTGGGAAATAGACATGCAGAACACTTAATAATGATTGAACACGTACAGCATTTTTCTTCTGTTGTTATGTGACAGCTGGATGAGTTTCAACTTCCTGCTCACTGCACAGGCTCTAAACTTCCAATTCTGGGATTTTTCCTTTTCTTTTTTCTCCTTTGCCTGCCCATCCCTTTGTTGCCTCCTCCTTCTTTTTTGTGAATACACAAATGGTTTTGATTACATTATAGCTGCAAACTTTATATCTCTCACTTCAACTGTTACACATCATAAACAGAAGAGTGAACCTCAGACTCCATTAAGACAAAGGTTGGTCCGCATGGCTGAGAGGCCTTTCATGTTAGTACAGTTTAAAAAAATGTTTCTGTAGGAAAAAGGAATGTACGGGGCATGGCTGGAAACAAAGTTCTGACTACCAACCAGTGGATCCCCCTTTTATTAACAGTCAAGGCAAGAGTGAACCCTGGAGCCCAGGACCAATGCAGTCCCCTCAGGGTTTGCTCAGTGCAGTGGAAGTCTTAATATGTGAGGATAGATAAATACCTAAATGGTAAGCAAGGGTAGCCAGAGCTTGTATGAAAACATTGTGCAATGTGTTTGAATCTATCGATTCTGATTCTTTCTTTTCTACTCTGAAGTTTTCTCTTGAATTTTCTTTCATAAACAATCTTCTATTGTTGTCATCATGCTCAGGTAAACAAATCTGAAACAGAAAGAACCAGACAGTGCTTTTTATTCTTTATACCTTAATTCTGAGTGCATTTAATTCATAATATAATATAATACAATATAATATAACAAGTTTTATCAAGCCCCTACTAGCAACTAGCACTGTTTTAGGTGGCAGAGATACACCATTAAGAAGTTGGGCAGGATCTCTGTGCTTTTGGAATCTCCATTCTAAACAGGTGAGGCAAACACATCAACAAGATGGTTTCAAACAGTGGCGAAGCTAGTGTGTGTATGTGTGTGTTAGTCTCTCAGTTGTGTCCAACTCTTTGTGACCCCATGGACTGTAGCCTCGCTAGGCTCTTCTGTCCATAGAATTCTTCAGGCAAGAATACTAAAGTCAATCGCCTTTCTCTTCTCCAGGGAAACTTCCAACCCAGGAACCAAACCTGGATCTCCTGCATTGAAAGCAGATTCTTTACCATCTGAGTCATCATGAAAGCCCATGGTAAATCTTATATAGGAATAAATAGGCCTCTTAGAAGGGGGATGAAGAAACAGATCTCAGATAGGATATTCAGGGCAAGAATCTTTGACTTTGATCTGAGAGCTCAAGGAGGAGACTATGGTGGACACAAGAAAGATTTTCTCAGTATGAGGAAGTACAAAATCTCTAAGAGAAGATAATGCCACTGATCTGTACTAGGAACAGAATAAAGGCCAATAAGCCTAGATCAAGAAGGGGAGTAGCAAGAGATGATATCAGAAAAGTACACATTGTTATAAATTGAATTATGTCCCTCTAAGAAGATGCTGAATTCTTAACCTACAGTGCCTGTTAGTGGACCTTATTTGGAAAGAGGAGTTTTGCATGTTAACACGAAGTCATTAGGATGGACTCATCCAATATGACAGTGTCTTTACGAAAAGAGGAAATGTGGACATGGAAAGATATGGAAATAGGTACATATACGGAGAGCACCATGTGATGATGAAGACAATTGTCATAATGTATCTACAAGGCAAGGAGCACCAGAGACTGCCAGCAAACCATCTGAAGTTAGGAGAAAAGCATAAGATAGATTCTCCCTCACACCTGAAACCAACTCTGTTGACATCTTAATTTCAGATTTCTAGTCTCCAGAACTGGGATGCAATGAATTTCTTCTGTATGTCACCCAGTCTGTGGCACTTTGCTACATCAGCTCCAGGAAACTAATATAGGCAAGGACAGATGCCTTGGGCATTTATGTTTTCATCTAAGTGCACTGAGAAGGGACTGAAAAGCTTTAAGCAGGCTCTAATGAACATCTTTTAAAAGATTATATCGATGTTGCCATCTGGTCCTTGCAGTACAACCATGGAGAGCTTGATGAGTTCCCCCAAAAGAAGCTCAACAGAACTTTAAAGAACCATTAGAGGTCCAAGGAGTGGTGGCTGTGCTGACACAGGAGGACCTGGAAGAGCTATCTCATGTTGAAGGTCAGGAAGGGCAGCGGTGAGGAGAGACCCTTCGTCCAAGGTAAGGAGCAGAGGCTGCGCTTTGCTGGAGCAGCCGTGAGGGGATACCCCAAGCTCAAGAGAAAAGAAATACAGCTCCACCCACCAGAACTCCAAAACAAGCCTCCCTAACCAAGAAGCCTTGAAAAGCCACTGATACAACCCCACCTACAGGGAGGAAATTCCATAATAAAGAGAACTCCACAAATTCCCAGAATATAGAAAGGCCACAACAAACGCAGCAATATAACCAAGACGAAGAGACAGAGGAATACCCAGGAGGTAAAGGAACAGGAGAAATGCCCACCAAACCAAACAAAAGAGAAAGAGATAGGGAGTCTACCTGAGAAAGAATTCAGAATATTGATAGTGAAAATGATCCAAAGTCTTGAAATCAAAATAAAATCACAGATAAATAACCTGGAAACAAAGATTGAGAAGATGCAAGAAAGGTTTAATAAGGACCTAGAAGAAATAAAAAGGACTCAATATATAATGAATAATGCAATAAATGAATCACAAACAGTCTGGAGGCAACAAATAGTNGTCTACCTGAGAAAGAATTCAGAATATTGATAGTGAAAATGATCCAAAGTCTTGAAATCAAAATAAAATCACAGATAAATAACCTGGAAACAAAGATTGAGAAGATGCAAGAAAGGTTTAATAAGGACCTAGAAGAAATAAAAAGGACTCAATATATAATGAATAATGCAATAAATGAATCACAAACAGTCTGGAGGCAACAAATAGTAGAATAATGGAGGCAGAAGATAGGATTAGTGAAATAGAAGATAG
>SJYA01002185.1:6146-31873 GCA_006410615.1 Neotragus moschatus
TTTTTTTTTTTGTTTTTGAGGAGATAACTAACCCTAGCTGTCTCCAGTTTGACAAAGGTTATTTGAATGGACTTAAACTCTCAGTAGTTGAGAGATATTTTAAAAACACATCCTGTGTTTGAATTGTGGCTGAGAGGTTTCCTTGGCAATGTGAGGAGGAAAATTCTTTCTGCCTCTAATATTATTATTAATTCATGGATTGAGTGTTGGTTCGACCTACAGGCGTAATAAATTGGAACTCAGTGAAGACACAGACATTCCTGTTGAGATCAACCAGCTAATGTAAGTGTGGAAATGGGTTTATTTTTTTTTAATCATTAAAGGGGTAAACATTTTTGTAATTTAGGGCATAATTTTCCTGAACCAGTAAGAAATCAAAAAGATAATTGTCAACACATTATTTTTTTTCTTATAATTGTTTACAGATTTTGGGGCTTTTTTGATAGAAATATCACTACCCCTCCTTTTTTTCTTGATAATATGTACTTATAATAAAAGTAAAAGCAATATAGACAAGGTGGATTCTTCCTGTAATTCTACCTCCTCAGAGAAAACCACCATTAACAGTTTATCGTGGCATAGTTCCATGTCCATACTCATAGCTTTGCCTCACCTCTTTTTAATGACTGTGTTTGTTGCTTTATAAAAATGGATATGCAATAATTTAATATATCCTTCATTGATGGACGTTTGGGTTTTTGCCATTGAAAACAAAAATAGCCCCTTATCAAAAAAACAGCTATATGTATATAACATAGACACATATGTGTGAACTATTTCTTTGAACCAGTTCTTAAATGTGAATTTGTAGAATTGTTACAATTCTCTAAGGAGGTTATACCAATTTACTGTATTAGTGAAGTCTTTCTGATTTTTAAAAGTTCTTAACACACCCCTTTTAGTCAAAGTATTAATCCTTGGCCATGTTACTGATCTTTTGCTGTATGAATGGTTTTCATTTTATGTAGTCATATCTATGAGTTTTGTCTTGGTTTGTAACTTTGGTATCATGTTTAGGACAGGTGTTTTTTTCATCCTGAGTTTATTAAGAAAAAAATACCATGCATTTCTTCCCAGTACTTAAGTGTTTACATATTTTATATTAAAATGTAATGTAAGGATTGTAGTTATATGACATTGCTGGGCTTCCTCCCCTTAAGCATTATCAAAAATGCTTTTTTAGCTCAGCATAGTTATGAATTTAGAATCTTTCTTACATAGTGCTTTTAGTGAGTTACAGCATCTTTGTCATCCTTGCTTTTGTTCTGGAACCTTTTTTGTATGATATAGAATTTATTTTTTTCAAATAGATGGCTAATTTTTTTTTTTGGTTAATTTCAAATGCCACTTTTCCCAGAAACTGCCTGAATTCCGTTTATCTTGTACTCATTCATTTGCCAATATTACATTTAAATGTTATATTTCACACCTGTGGTAATTACAGGAAGCCTAGGGCCCTCTCGTTCTTCTTAAGATTTTCTTAGGTACTCTAAGTAATTTTACAGTCTGTCAGGTTCCAATAGCACCCCACTCCAGTACTCTTGCCTGGAAAATCCCATGGATGGAGGAGCCTGGAAGGCTGCGGTCCATGGGGTCGCTGAGGGTCGGACATGACTGAGCGACTTCACTTTCACTTTTCCCTTTCATGCATTGGAGAAGGAAATGGCAACCCACTCCAGTGTTCTTGCCTGGAGAATCCCAGGGACGGGAGCCTGGTGGGCTGCCGTCTCTGGGGCCGCACAGAGTCAGACACGACTGAAGCGACTTAGCAGCAGTAGCAGGTTCCAGTAATAAAATATCATTGAGATTTTGAATTGAATTGCATTCAGTTTACTTAAGGTATTTAGGGGAAAAGTAAACTTCTTTAAGCTTCTACTCCATTATCTCTCCATTATCCAGGTCTTCTTGTGCCTTAGTAGTTTAATAGTTTTGGTTTTGTTTCTAATTTGATGGGGTCTTTTATATTTCTTTGTTTTCTTCCTATATGTTTTAGTTTTATTGTGACTAGGACTCTTAATTGATTGTTCGATTGTATAGTTTACAAGCATCTAATCTACAGATACTAAATTTTTTGCTTCATCCGTTCTAATCCCCTTATTGCATACATTGAACTCTGAAACAGTTTTGGATGGTAGTACAGACAGGCTTTTTTTTTCCCCTTGAGTGATTTACTTGTAATGTTTTACCATGTCACATATGATAGTTTCTGATCATTTAGTACACTTATGCTAAGAAGCTTCCTTGTAATTTACAAAGAGTTTTTATTGGGAATAGATGTTTGTAGCTATTTTTAAAAAGCCATTTTAACTTAAAAAAAACTAGTTTTAAGTATTTTTTCACCATTTTTCTGTTGTAGAAATCTTAAGATACCACAGTTTCCTTTTTTAACCCCTGTTCTAGTAATGAATTTTCCAATGTTAAACCATTCTTAGTTCTGGAATAAACCTTTGATCATGTTTTGTTACTCTTTTGATATACTATATGATTCACTTTATTTAAGATTTATCAGCTGTATCACAAATCAGACACCCCCAAGTAGTTGCTTTAAAACTTTTTAAAAAAAATAATGAGATAATGCCTTTTCATTGTTTTGTTCTTTTTCTACTACTATTTATTTTTTCTAATTCTTTTTTCTGAAGTTAGACTGCTTCCTTTAGTAATTTTTAAAAGAATACGTGGAGTACATATATGATATATACTTTATGAGACTTTCTAAAACCTTCTTCCCAGTCCTGAGCTTTTCTTGAAATGTAATTTGAAAAGCTCAATCTAGGGTCATACTATCACCTTTAAATTCAGGATATTTTGTCTTTTGAAATTTTAGAGATTCAAATAATGTATCACATGTCAAGTCTGATTTTCTTTCCTTTGTTTTCAGTTTGCTTTTTCCTAGAAGTCTGTATAATTCTGCTTTACCATTGGAATTCAAAAATTTCACCATTATATATATGGTATATGGTGAAGTAGCGATGTCTTTAAAGAAAGTTTCTGCCTGGCATTTGATGAATTCTTTAGTTAAAAAACTTAAGTTCATCCAGTTTAGGGAAATTTCTTTGTATTGTTATTTTATTATCACTTCTACCAGTTCCATTCCATCACTGTATTTTATTATCATTTCTACCAGTTCCATTCCATCCTTGTATAATTTTCATTGTGTAGAAATGGAATCTTCTGGAATTATTTCTATGTTATATATCTTTCCTCTCACATTGACATCTTTTTGCATTCTGGGGAATGTTCTGATAGTGATATCCTATAATTCAGTTTTGTCTTTTTCATCAGTGTTTATTCAGATTTTTCTTTATCTTGGGTACTATTTTTTTAAAAAAAGGGAATGTGCACCATGGTTTTGGACTTTTGTCTTATGTAGTAATAATTACAGTCAGTTTTTTGCCTCTACATTTTTGGGGGCTATTTTCTTGCATAGCAATTATATCCTCCTCCCCACCCCCCCAGTCAGTATGTGAAAGGGATATATGAAAGAACTGTTCTATTTAAACATTAGTAATGTGGTGCATATCTATTCAGAATTAGTCTGTCAGTGCCTTGCCTTGTCTACCTCAGGGTGTTTTACAGAATCGGTTTTGAAAAAACGGTGGGTGGGGAGGGGAGTACAGCTCATGCTGTTCTGCTATTTCATGCATCTCATTTTGTTTAATAGGTAGCAGTCCTACTGAAACCAGCAACAGTTTCATTTCTGTTCTTTGGGTTGTTGATTTCAGGGATGAAAGGGACACCGAAGCCTTTTTCCCCTTTATAAAAAGACCTTTCTATTGTAAAATGTTTCCATTCTTTTCTGACTAATACTTTTTCTTACTGTGTGTGTCATTGTAGTTAATTGAACATTCCTAGAGACCTTATCCCATTGGAGGCAATTTTTTAGTTTGTATTTTATGAAAGGAAATGGCAACCCACTCCAGTGTTCTTGCCTGGAGAATCCCAGGGACGGGGGAGCCTGGTGGGATCCCGTCTATGGGGTCGCACAGAGTCGGACACGACTGAAGCGACTTAGCAGCAGCAGCAGCAGAGTTGATTTACAATGCTATGTTAGTTTCAGGTGTACAGCAGAGTGATTCAGTTGTGCATACACATATATCCATCCTTTTTCAGATCCTTTTCCCATACAGGTTGTTACAGAGTAGTATAATATACTGTGCTATACAATAGGTCTTTGTTGATTATTTATTTTGTATGTAGTAGTATGTATATGTTAAACTCCTAATTTTTCCCGCCTCTAAATTTTCTTTCTTTTCTTTGGCCATTCTGTTTACAGAATCTCAGTTCCCCAACCAGGGATTGAACTCAGGCCATGAAAGTGCCAAATCCTAATCACTGGACCACTGGGAAATTCCCTCTCTCCCTCTGATTTTTACAGTTACCTTTTGGTGTACCCTAGATGATGGAATGCATTCTCTTTGTGGTCAGAGGAATGTTGGTAGTGGACTGGTGAAGTAGTATTAAAGACCCAGTCCTTGTTCTGTTCTATAGTATATCAACGATGGTCAGGTCAGTTAGGGTAGACTTGAGTTTTCTGTAACATCTGTGTTTCATCATATTAGAAAATGTAGTGTTATTCTCAGCATAAAATAATAAATAGCCACCTGTAATCCTACCACCGTGACTATAACTACTGCTAACATTTGATCTGTATTTTTCTAGCTTTCTTCTTGCTACCACGTCCTCACCAGCACTTGGTGGTGTCAGTTTTTGGATTTTTGTCAGCTATACTAAAAGGAATTTGCAACTCCCAGTGCTACTGAGTGTCTTTTCATATGCTTGTTTATCATCTGTATATTTTCTTTTCTTTTTTTTTTATGATCTTATTTATTTTTTTTGCATTCGTACACTTTTTTAATTTTTTTTAATTTAATAAATAAAAATAATAAACCGAATATAGACTCATGATTCATTTCCCACACGATAGCACACATGTTTCAGTGCCATTCTCCCAAACCTTCCCCCCCCTCTTCCTCTCCCTCAAAGTCCAAAGTATATTTTCTTTGGTAAGGTGTCTGTTTAGATCTTTTGCCCATTTTTAAATTCGTTTTTAACTTATTTTTTTGGCTGTGCCCCCATGGCATGGGTGATGGGATCTTAGTGTCCCACCAGGGATCAAACCCATGCTCCCTGCATTGAAAGCATGGAGTCTTAACCACTGGACCACTGGGGATGTCCCTGGTTTGTTTTTCTTATTGTTGCATTTTAAGGGTTCTTTGTATATTTTGAATATCAGTCCTTTATCAGTTATGTGTTTTGCAGAAGTTTTCTCCCAGTCTGTAACTTGGCTTTTCGTTCTCTTAATAGTGCTTTTGAGAAGTGAAAGTTTTTAATTTTAATTAACTCCAACTTATCAATGGTTTCTTTAATGGACTGTACATTTGGTGTTATGTCTAAAAAGCTATCACCACACCCGGAATCACCTGGATTTTCTCTTGTTTTATTCTCTAGGAGTTTTTTAATTTCACATTTGTGATCCATTTTAATTTTTGTGAAAGTTATAAGATCTGTATCTAGATATATTTTCTTGTATGTAGGTATCCTCTTCTTCCAGCATTGTATATTGAAAAGACTGTCCTTTCTCCTTTGAAATTGCCCTGGCAAAGATCAGTTGACTCTGTTTGTAATGTATATTAGTTTCCTAGGGCTTCCATAACAAAGTACCACATACTTGGGTGTCTTAAAGCAACAGAAGTTTATTATTCACAGTCTCAGAGGTCAGGAGTCTGAAAGGTGTTGACAAGGTCATGCTCTCTTTGAAACCTGTAGGGAAGTGAGCCTTCCTTGCTTCTTCTAGCTTCTGGTGTTTGCTGGCAATCTTTGTCATTCCTTGGCTTATAGAAGCATCAGTTTTTTTAACATGTAGGTTTCTAGGTGTTTTTTCATTGTTAGAAGATGGTGGTGAACTTTCTTATGCACTGTTCTTTTTCATATTTGTTGAATATTCAGTTCAGTCGCTCAGTCGTGTCCGACTCTGCGAGCTCATGGACTGCAGCGTGCCAGGTCTCCCTATCCATCACCAGCTCCCGCAGTTTACTTAAACTCATGTTCATTGAGTCAGTGATGCCATCCAACCATCTCATCCTCTGTTGTCCCCTTCTTCTCCCGCCTTCAATATTTCCCAGCATCAGAGTCTTTTCAAATGAGTCCGTTCTTAGCATCAGGTGCCAAAATACTGGAATTTCAACTTCAGTATCAGTCCTTCCAATGAATTTTCAGGACTGATTTCCTTTAGCATTGACTGGTTGGATCTCCTTGCGTCCAAGGGACTCTCAAGCATCTTCTCCAATACCACAGTTCAAAAGCATCAATTCTTCTGTGCTCAGCTTTCTTTATAGACCAACTCTCACATCCACACATGACTACTGGAAAAACCATAGCCATGACTAGACAGACTTTTGTTGACAAATAATATCTCTGCTTTTTAATATGCTGTCTAGGTTGATCATAACTTTCCTTCCAAGGAGTAAGCGTCTTTTATTTTCATGGCTGCAGTCACCATCTGCAGTGATTTTGGGGACCCCCAAAATAAAGTCTGTCACTGTTTCCACTGTTGAATATTAATCTCAGGATAAATTCTGGGAATAGAATTGAAAGTCATACGATATTTAAATTTTGATGGTTTCGTGTGTGTTTAGTAACTTAACTCTTCTACGTTGCTGAGTTAAAGACTCGCTTTACCATGGCCTGCTATTCTTGGATTAGGAGTTGTTAGCGGAAAATGTGAATAAATTTGATTCATCTTAATTTCAAGTTGTAGATCAATGTTTCTCTTTTAAGATCTTTTTGTTTTGTTTTGGCCAAAACCTCTTGGTATGCGGAACTTCCCCAACCAGGGACCAACTCCCCACTCTGGGTGATGGAATTGCGAGTCTTAACCACTGGACCACAAGGGAAGTCCCTAGATGCATGTTTCTGAAACTCAATCCTCTGATGGAGGGGTTTGTAGAAACCCCTTCCAGATTCTGACATGTGCTCTTGTCGTATATTTTTACTTCTGTAGAAGCTTGCTTTCTTGAGCCCTTTGATGTGAGAACTATGGTGTGGCAAGGACTAAGGGGAGAGGGAATGTTGGTCATTCTGCATAAGCACTAGTTTGGGGTGAGCCCTGAGAACTTCGTTTGCTCCCTCTGTGTAACTGGTGTGCAGCTCTTGGGGCATCTTCATTGTATTAGTTCGCTCTACAGATTTTTCAAGAGAGTGGTTCACCAGCTATTCCAGCGAGATAGTTTTTTCCACATACTTTTGAAATAACAAAAATGCTTGTGAATATATTGAAACATTTGTTAGATGAAAAAAGTCTAGTTTGTCAGAAATACAAATTGAGCAAATTATCTTGTGTAACATAGTCCAAGTTAATGATCTAAACTGCAGATCATTTGTTGAGTATATAATGCTAACATAATTTATGCTGAAGCACCATAAAGAATGCAAAGAAAGAAGCATGGCTGTTTAACAAAAATTTTGCATTGTAGATGAGAATGTACAACATTCACAGATTAAAATATGAATCAGAATTTTCATAAGGCTCTGCTCATTGGTCAGAGTGATTTGGAGAAGATTGTTGAAAGAATTTACCTGAAATATTTTCATTCTCTGTCTTCTCATTTTAGGATTAACATTTAAAAGACGATTTCTGTGATTGACTTGTCTTTTGGAAGATTAAACCCATATCAAGAGGACTTGGAGCTGGTCCTCGCCTAGAGGAAGCAGTGGCTTGTTTTCAAAAAGCCACTTCTCATCTAAGGATCTACTCAGCATGCCTAATCAAGGAGAAGACTGCTATTTTTTTTTCTATTCTACTTGTACTAAAGTAAGAACTAGCATTTCTAAATCAGTTCTTTCTATGATTTCCCTAATAAAATTTTCCCAGCATACCAAGTTGTCTTTTATGTTTTGCTCAACTGTTTATTATCTGTTGTCAATTTTTAGTATAGGATAGCATTCCTAAGTGGATTCATTACTCATTGTTTTTTCCTGTTCATTTTATGTTCTCCATACTTTCCAGAAGTAAAAAGATAGCATTTAGTCATCATTCAGTGTTCTTAGAATTAATCTGTTCAGGGTGCTTTTAAGGAATTAGGAACGCTTGACTGTGGCTTGCTAATATTGATGTTTGTGTAGTAAATTTACTTTGTAGTAAATGAATGGGTGGATTGTATTGTAGTTATAGAATTGTCATGGATTGAATTTGACTTCTCTCTTCAGGTTTCCTGCCGAATCCTAAAGCCACTTTTCTTTCTTTTTTTTTTTAAAGCCAGTTTTCTAAATATGCTTTTGCAGGTTTATTAGAGCTTTTTTCTTTGTTGGAGCTTCCTGTTTTTCAGCTTATTTTTTCTGCAGCTCCGTTTAGATTTATCCATTATTTTCTGTTATTCCTTTATGACTAATTCTATACATGTGTTCCCCCCCCAAGTATTTTTCTTAAATCATTTTGGTGCTATATTTTAAATTGTTAGTTTTGCTCAAAGCTTTGAGTTTATGTAACAAGTTGCACAACAGTAGCGTTTTGTTTCATATAGTAGCGTTGTGTGAAATTTATAGTGAAACATGGAATTATACTTTGAATCAATTACTTCCTGATTTTCCATTTAAAGCTAGTTATACAAGTCAGGATATATGAAATGGTTTTGAAGGTTAACTGTAAAACATACTTTTTAAGGGTACCTGATATTCCCACTGTATTTTTGAACCCCGTCTCTCAGCTTGTGTCATTCATGTTGTCAGATCAGATAAAGGATACTGTCAAGAAATCAGTTTTAGGAAATTAAACATTTCTTGACCTCAGATTCTTACCATCGCACTTCAGTTGTGTTCTGTCTGTCTCTCCTTACTCTTCTGTGTTTGTCTAGGCACGGAGGAACTTGCAGTGAGCGTTTTGCCTAGGGGCTGGTTTGATCCCACAGTTGTTTCTGTATTATTCTTTCTGTTCACAGGGTGACAGCTGTCCATTCCGTCACTGTGAAGCTGCACTGGGAAATGAAACTGTTTGCACATTATGGCAAGAAGGGCGCTGTTTTCGACAGGTGTGCAGGTTTCGGCACATGGAGATTGATGTAAGTCTTCAGTTGGTGTTTTAGTAAGTAGTCTTGTGTTCTGATGGGACAATAAAGAATATGGCAGTAAAAAACATTTTATGTAACATGTGGGTTAAATTCTTTTTTAATGACCTAGTGAAATTTCTGTCATTAGTGAAATGCTCACTTAATATCAAGATGCTTTATGGTGTGAATTAGTATCATATTTCATAAAGGGCGTTTGGTAATCTGTCTAAAGTGTAAAAATCATATATGTATATTTAGGGAGTATTTATATTTCTGTGTTTATTTTAAAACAGTCTTAACTTAGAGAAAAGTTGCAAGTATAGTATGAAACTTTCCACTAAACCATAACTGTGATAAACCATCAAAATTAGAATATTAACATTTATATATTACTCTCATTGAATCCTCAGATCCCATTCAGGTTTTGCCCTTGAGCTAGTGATGTTCTTTATTGCAGTAGGAGTGAGTCCAGAATCATGTGCTGCATTGAGTTGTCATAGTGATTTGGCCTTCTGTCTAGAACAGTGGATCAGTCTTTTCTTGGCTTTCATTGACCGTGATATTTTTGGTCACTATAGGACAGTTATTTTGTATAATGTTCCTCACTTTGGGTTTATCTACTTCCTCATTGCTAAATTCAGGTCTTATATTTTTGGCAGGAATAGCACAGAGGTGATATTCTTCTCCCTGCTTACCATTGAGTGGTGTACAATTACTGATGTTAACTTGCATCATCACTTCATTAAGGTGGTAGCCATCAGACTGCTTCACTATACATTTTTTGTGTGTGTAATTAAGTAAGTGTATTTTGGAAAGGTACTTTGAGACCTTGTAATTATCCCATTTCATATCAAATTTTGAATGAAGTTTTTTTTTCCTGCTTTTTATGTGTGGCCTCAATGGTTTCCTGTTTTATTCAGTGTTTTATATGCCATTACTATCGTTTTTTTCTCCTCAGATGTTTGGCCAATAAGAGCCCTTAAAGTTGATTTTTGTATCTTTGTGATGTTTCCATCCTTGTTTGAACACTTCTTCACTTTCTGCCCTAACAGGATTGTCTAGGTTCACGTGCTCTACTTGTTTGCCCACCCTGCTTGTTCTCTGACGATGCTAGACCCCCGCTCAGGAAGATCCTGCCTTCCTCATCCTGCTTAGTCTTCAATGCCCCTTCTAGGCTGACCTCCATGAGTACACCCTCCTCCCCCTATAATGAGATTGCTTCTGCAAGAAGCCTTCCTGCCCTTCTCAGGCTCCAGCATTGTTCTGGCCATCCTCCTACACAAATGTTTTGCTAACCCTGACAGCTTGTGCCGGTTCCACTTCATCCCATGGATGCCTTCCTCATCTCAGTCAGCCTCTACCACTCTGCTCTGGGCCACTTGCCCTTCCTCTCCCAGCAGCTATTCCTACCTCTCTCAGCCTCACATAATGACTTTTGAATTGTTTGAGAAGGGGTGGGGAAAGAAGAGCCTAAATGTGCAGTTTGTAGGTCTGGGGTTGTGTAGCCACTCCATTCTGGTTTCAGTTGAGCACCTGGTGGCTCAGTGCTAAAGAATCCGCCTGCCTGTGCAGAAGATGTGGGCTCGACCCCTGGGCCAGGAAGATCCCCTGGAGAGGGAAATGGCAACCCACTCTGGTATTCTTGCCTGGGAAATCCTATGGACAAAGGAGTTTGGTGGTCATGACTTAGCAAATAAACAACATTCTATGCTGACTTCCAAATAGCAGATCCACTAAGTACATTCAGAAAAAGAAATGCTCTTGCAACTTTTGAAAAATCATGCTTTAACATTGCAAGCAGAGTAAACTGGCACAACTCTTAGGAAAGCTGTGCCAGTCTCTAAGAACATACATTAGATTGGTGCAAACATAATAGCTATTTCAGACCGTAAATTTTAAATCATTATAACTAGTTTGAAACACATCTTTATTAATCAAAATAGAATTAATGACAACACATTTTGCCAATGAGAAATAAATTGCTTCGGGATTTGATGAATTCCTAGAAAACATTTTCTGCATCCTGCTGGTTGTGGAAGCGTTCTCCACGCAAAACATTGTCGAGATGCTTGAAGAAGTGATGGTTGGCGAGAGGTCAGGTGAATATGGTGAACGAGGCAAAACTTCATATCCCAGTTTTTTCAACTTTTGAAATGTTGCTTGAGCAATGGTTGGGCGTTGTTGTGGAGAGGAATTGAGCCCTTTCTGTTGATCGGTGCTGCCTGCAGATGTTGGAGTTTTTTGTGCATCTCATTGATTTGCTGAGCATACTTTTCAGGTGTAATGGTCTTACTGGGATTCAGAAAGCTGTAGTGGGTCAGACTGGCAGCAGACCACCAGTGTCCATGAGCTTTTTTTTTTGGTGCAAGTTTGGCTCTGGGAAGTGATTTGGAGCTTCCCCTCCATCCAGCCGCTGAGCTGGTCATTGGCAGTTGTATAAAATCCACCTTTTGTTGCTCATCCCGATATGGTCGAGAAATGGTTCGTTGTTGCATAGTGTGAGAGAAAACAACACTTCAGAACAGTGATATTTTTGATTTTCAGTCAGATCACGAGGCTTTTTCACCTTTCCAGTTTGCTTCAAATGCCGAACGACCACAGAATGATCACCTTTGAGTTCTTTGAAGGATCAACTTGAAAGATTACCCTCAGTTGGTCATTGTCAACTTCTGAGCCAGCCACTCTAATCCTCATCTTCAAGGCTTTTGTCTCCTTTGCAGAATTTCTTGAACTACCACAGCACTGTATGTTGGCAGTTCCTGGGCCAGATGCATTGTTGATGTGAGTTGTCTCTGCTGCTCTATGACCCATTTTGAACTTGAATAAGAAAATCACTTGAATTTTCTTTTTGCCTAACATCATTTCCCTAGTCTAAAATAAATATAAAGTAAACAGCATTAATAAGTCATTAGCAGAAAGACATAAAGTGAGAAATGCACATTAAAATTATGTATAACATAATCACGTTTATTTAAGAATATATTCCAGTATGAGACAGCAACTTTCAACAATGGAAAAACCAGTTTTGCATCAGGCTAATACATTTGGAATTCTCTAGAAAACTCAAGAGACTTAGCATATGGCTTATGCATGCATGTGTGTGTGCTCAGTTGTGTCTGACCTCTTGTGACCCCGTGAACTGTAGTCTGCCAGGGTCCTCTGTCTGTGGGATATTCCAAGCAAGAATACTGGAGTGGGTTGCCATTTCCTTCTCTAGGGGATCTTCCTGACTCGGAGATTGAATATATTTCTCCCGTGTTACCTGCGTTTCATGTGAATTCTGATTTATTATAATGATAGAGTAAGGATACACTGACTATAAAAGATAGTCATAGTCTGGCGTTATTCATATATGCGTTTCTGTTATGATCTCTACATGAGGGTTCACAGAGAACACACACTTCTCCCAGCAGTGAAAATGCAGTAATACGTGTGCATGTTTTTGCTCTGGGAAGCCCATTATATGGGGCTTCCCCGGTGGCTTAGTGGGTAAAGAATCTGCCTGCAGTGCAGGAGACTTAGGTTCAGTCCCTGGGTCCTTAAGGGACAGAATGGTTCCGTATTTGTTAGTTAAATACTTCTGGTAGTTTTATAGTACATAAACCTACGGCAGATGATGAGCATTCACTGTGTATCTTTGGACCAGCTGTATATCTTTGAACCATGTGTTACATATATGGCTTTTTTTTAAAAGCTAAAGAGATAATCATGTAGGAGAATGTTCCTATGAGGATGTGTTGCTAAGTGAAAATGTACAAAATTATATGGAAAACCTCTCTTTTAAGTGTGAATCGATACATTTTACAGTTTTTTTTTTTTTTTTTAAAACTTCTATAACAAAATAAGTGACTCACTGTGTAATGGCATAATAGGTATTAATTTTATTTTCCAAGTCATCTTTATTGTTTGTGTATTACTTTTTATTTTGAAGTAAAATTCAATAATGGTATTAAACATGTTAAATAAATGTCCTGTGACTTCAGTTTAAAGATAATGCTATCATATCCAATAATTTGAAGGTTGCTTTTACAAAAGAAGCAAAGACAGATCCAGGAGCAGGGAAGATTGGCATGAGGTGCTACCTCAAGAAGTAATTGGATACTTGTTATTTTAAAGAGCAATGGTAGCTTTTTTTTTTTTTTTAACATTTATTTATGTGTTTATGTATTTATGTACTTATTTATTTGGTTGCACTTCCCTGGTGATAACAGTGGTAGCATCTGGTAGCTTCATGGGTTTCCCTGGTAACTCAGCTGGTTACAGGTTCAGTCTTGAATCTGCCTGCAGTGCAGGAGACCCTGTCCGATCCCTGGGTTGGGAAGATCTCCTGGAGAAGGGAATGGCTAGTCACTCCAGTATTGTGGCCTGGAGAATTCCATGGACTGTGTATAGTCCATGGGGTCCCAAAGAGTTGGACAGGACTGAGCGACTTTTCATTTGGTTGCTTGGGGTCTTTGTTGCTCCTCATGGGCTTTCTCTAACTGCAGTCAACGGGGCTGCGCTTCATCACAGTACACGGGCCTCTCGTGCGGTAGCTTCTCCTGTTGCAGAGCACAGGCTTCAGTACTTGCAGCACATGGACTCTGGAGCATGGACTCAGTAGTCATGGCACACGGGCTTAGTTTGCTCCACAGCACGTGGAATCTTCCCAGACTGGGGATCAGACTCATGTCCCCCGAATTAGGCGGATTCTTACCCACTGTACCACCAGGGAAGTGCAGTTGTAGCTATCAGATCTGACTTTTAAGGGTGAAAGTGAAGTCGCTCAGTCATGTCCGACTCTTTGCGACCCCGTGGACTGTAGCCCACCAGGCTCCTCTGTCCATGGGATTCTCCAGGCAAGAATACTGGAGTGGGTTGCCATTTCCTTCTCCAGGGGATCTTCCTGATCCAGGGATCGAACCTAGGTGTCCCGCATTGCAGGCAGATGCTTTAACCTCTGAGCTACCAGGGAAGCCCTCTCTTTTTAAAGAGTCTTTTAAGAATTTTTTATTTTAAGGGTAACGGGATACTAATAAATACTATAAAGTTCTTTCAAAGACGAGTTATTTGCTATACTTTTAAAACATGTGACAGTAAGTGCAGGAGATAACTCTTTTACATTGTTGTTGCTCAGTCTCTCCATCATGTGTGACTCTGCAACCCCATGNTTTCCTTCTCTAGGGGATCTTCCTGACTCGGAGATTGAATATATTTCTCCCGTGTTACCTGCGTTTCATGTGAATTCTGATTTATTATAATGATAGAGTAAGGATACACTGACTATAAAAGATAGTCATAGTCTGGCGTTATTCATATATGCGTTTCTGTTATGATCTCTACATGAGGGTTCACAGAGAACACACACTTCTCCCAGCAGTGAAAATGCAGTAATACGTGTGCATGTTTTTGCTCTGGGAAGCCCATTATATGGGGCTTCCCCGGTGGCTTAGTGGGTAAAGAATCTGCCTGCAGTGCAGGAGACTTAGGTTCAGTCCCTGGGTCCTTAAGGGACAGAATGGTTCCGTATTTGTTAGTTAAATACTTCTGGTAGTTTTATAGTACATAAACTACGGCAGATGATGAGCATTCACTGTGTATCTTTGGACCAGCTGTATATCTTTGAACCATGTGTTACATATATGGCTTTTTTTTAAAAGCTAAAGAGATAATCATGTAGGAGAATGTTCCTATGAGGATGTGTTGCTAAGTGAAAATGTACAAAATTATATGGAAAACCTCTCTTTTAAGTGTGAATCGATACATTTTACAGTTTTTTTTTTTTTTTAAAACTTCTATAACAAAATAAGTGACTCACTGTGTAATGGCATAATAGGTATTAATTTTATTTTCCAAGTCATCTTTATTGTTTGTGTATTACTTTTTATTTTGAAGTAAAATTCAATAATGGTATTAAACATGTTAAATAAATGTCCTGTGACTTCAGTTTAAAGATAATGCTATCATATCCAATAATTTGAAGGTTGCTTTTACAAAAGAAGCAAAGACAGATCCAGGAGCAGGGAAGATTGGCATGAGGTGCTACCTCAAGAAGTAATTGGATACTTGTTATTTTAAAGAGCAATGGTAGCTTTTTTTTTTTTTTTAACATTTATTTATGTGTTTATGTATTTATGTACTTATTTATTTGGTTGCACTTCCCTGGTGATAACAGTGGTAGCATCTGGTAGCTTCATGGGTTTCCCTGGTAACTCAGCTGGTTACAGGTTCAGTCTTGAATCTGCCTGCAGTGCAGGAGACCCTGTCCGATCCCTGGGTTGGGAAGATCTCCTGGAGAAGGGAATGGCTAGTCACTCCAGTATTGTGGCCTGGAGAATTCCATGGACTGTGTATAGTCCATGGGGTCCCAAAGAGTTGGACAGGACTGAGCGACTTTTCATTTGGTTGCTTGGGGTCTTTGTTGCTCCTCATGGGCTTTCTCTAACTGCAGTCAACGGGGCTGCGCTTCATCACAGTACACGGGCCTCTCGTGCGGTAGCTTCTCCTGTTGCAGAGCACAGGCTTCAGTACTTGCAGCACATGGACTCTGGAGCATGGACTCAGTAGTCATGGCACACGGGCTTAGTTTGCTCCACAGCACGTGGAATCTTCCCAGACTGGGGATCAGACTCATGTCCCCCGAATTAGGCGGATTCTTACCCACTGTACCACCAGGGAAGTGCAGTTGTAGCTATCAGATCTGACTTTTAAGGGTGAAAGTGAAGTCGCTCAGTCATGTCCGACTCTTTGCGACCCCGTGGACTGTAGCCCACCAGGCTCCTCTGTCCATGGGATTCTCCAGGCAAGAATACTGGAGTGGGTTGCCATTTCCTTCTCCAGGGGATCTTCCTGATCCAGGGATCGAACCTAGGTGTCCCGCATTGCAGGCAGATGCTTTAACCTCTGAGCTACCAGGGAAGCCCTCTCTTTTTAAAGAGTCTTTTAAGAATTTTTTATTTTAAGGGTAACGGGATACTAATAAATACTATAAAGTTCTTTCAAAGACGAGTTATTTGCTATACTTTTAAAACATGTGACAGTAAGTGCAGGAGATAACTCTTTTACATTGTTGTTGCTCAGTCTCTCCATCATGTGTGACTCTGCAACCCCATGGACTGCAGCATGTCCGGCTTCTCTCCTCTTCACTATCTCCCAGAGTTTGCTCAAACTCATGTCCATTGAGTCAGTGATTTCATCCAACCATCTCATCCTCTGTCATCCCCTTCTCTTCCTGCCCTCAATCTTCCCAGCATCAGGATCTTTTCCAATGAATTGGCTCTTTGCATCAGGTGACCATAGTATTGGAGCTTCAGCATCAGTCCCTCCAGTGGATATTCAGAGTTGATTTCCTTTAGGATTTGACTGGCTGACCTCTTTGCTGTCCAAGGAACTCTAGAGTCTTCTCCAGCAGCACAGTTCTAAAGAATCTATTCTTCAATGTTCAGCTTTGTTTATGGTCTAAATATCACATCTATACCTGACAACTGAAAAAACAATAGCTTTGCCTATATGAACCTTTGTTGGCAAAGTGATATCTCTGCTTGTTAATACACTGTCTAAGTTTGTCATAGCTTTTCTTCCAAGGAGCAAACATCTTTTAATTTCATGGCTGCAGTCACCGTCTTCAGTGATTTTGGAGCTCAAGAAAGTAAAGTCTATCACCGTTTGCATTGTTTCCCCATCTATTTGCCATGAAATGATGGGACTGGATGCCATGATCTTACTAGTTTTTTTGAATGTTGAATTTTAAGCCAGCTTTTTCACTCTCCTCTTCACTTTGATCAAGAGACTCTTTACTTCCTCTTCACTTTCTGATTAGAGTGGTATCATCTGCATATCTGAGGTTGTTGATTTTTCTCCCGGCAATCTTGATTCCAGCTCGTGCTTCATCCAACCTGGCATTTCACACGATGTACTCTGCATATAAGTTAAATAAGCAGGGTGACATAATTTTTACCAAATCACCTTTCAGAGATGTTGAGCTAGTTTACATTTCTGTCGTCAGAGTGTGGGACTCATGATTCTTCCGCATTCCTACCAACACAGTGTATTATCAGTCTCCCAGTATAGCAGATATTGGGATCGTTGCCCTTCTTGATGCCTTTAAGGTTCTGTTTGTTTCAGGCGTTGTTTCTCTCTGTTTGTTTCTTCCATATTGAAATATGGAAGTTTTTGAATAGTACTGCTGTTCTTGTCTTGAAATTTAAAGCTTACACTGCTTTATTATGAGAGATCTAACATAATGCAGGTTATTAATCAGACATTAATTACTTTTCAGAAGTGCTTATCGAGACTTTTTTTTTTTTTGAGTTACATAGAAATGTGCACAAATCATTATCTTACATGTTGAATTTTCATTGAGTTGCGTGTACCTAATAGACCAGCACCCAGATCCTGAAATAGAACATTTCCAACCCTGTCTTCCCCCTTTATCTCCTCATTGTCATTCACCACAATCCCAAAACTAGTCACCATCTTGACCATCTGCCATAGTAAGTTTTGCCTGTTTGGTTTTTCTGTAAATAGAATGATACAGTATGTGCTCTTTTGTTTGGCTCCTTTGATTTTGCACCCATGGTATTCTTTATTCTCTCTCATTACTGGATAGCATTGTGTTTTATGAATATACTGCAAAGTATTCCAGAATGTATATACTGGAATATATCCATTCTAGTGTTGCTTTACATTTGGTTTGTTTCCATTTTGCAGTTCTTTTTAATAGTGTTGCTTTGAAATTCTTTATATACATCTAATGTAACTGTCTCTTATACACATCTTGTGTGACTCTGCAACCCCATGGACTGCAGCATGTCCGGCTTCTCTCCTCTTCACTATCTCCCAGAGTTTGCTCAAACTCATGTCCATTGAGTCAGTGATTTCATCCAACCATCTCATCCTCTGTCATCCCCTTCTCTTCCTGCCCTCAATCTTCCCAGCATCAGGATCTTTTCCAATGAATTGGCTCTTTGCATCAGGTGACCATAGTATTGGAGCTTCAGCATCAGTCCCTCCAGTGGATATTCAGAGTTGATTTCCTTTAGGATTTGACTGGCTGACCTCTTTGCTGTCCAAGGAACTCTAGAGTCTTCTCCAGCAGCACAGTTCTAAAGAATCTATTCTTCAATGTTCAGCTTTGTTTATGGTCTAAATATCACATCTATACCTGACAACTGAAAAAACAATAGCTTTGCCTATATGAACCTTTGTTGGCAAAGTGATATCTCTGCTTGTTAATACACTGTCTAAGTTTGTCATAGCTTTTCTTCCAAGGAGCAAACATCTTTTAATTTCATGGCTGCAGTCACCGTCTTCAGTGATTTTGGAGCTCAAGAAAGTAAAGTCTATCACCGTTTGCATTGTTTCCCCATCTATTTGCCATGAAATGATGGGACTGGATGCCATGATCTTACTAGTTTTTTTGAATGTTGAATTTTAAGCCAGCTTTTTCACTCTCCTCTTCACTTTGATCAAGAGACTCTTTACTTCCTCTTCACTTTCTGATTAGAGTGGTATCATCTGCATATCTGAGGTTGTTGATTTTTCTCCCGGCAATCTTGATTCCAGCTCGTGCTTCATCCAACCTGGCATTTCACACGATGTACTCTGCATATAAGTTAAATAAGCAGGGTGACATAATTTTTACCAAATCACCTTTCAGAGATGTTGAGCTAGTTTACATTTCTGTCGTCAGAGTGTGGGACTCATGATTCTTCCGCATTCCTACCAACACAGTGTATTATCAGTCTCCCAGTATAGCAGATATTGGGATCGTTGCCCTTCTTGATGCCTTTAAGGTTCTGTTTGTTTCAGGCGTTGTTTCTCTCTGTTTGTTTCTTCCATATTGAAATATGGAAGTTTTTGAATAGTACTGCTGTTCTTGTCTTGAAATTTAAAGCTTACACTGCTTTATTATGAGAGATCTAACATAATGCAGGTTATTAATCAGACATTAATTACTTTTCAGAAGTGCTTATCGAGACTTTTTTTTTTTTTGAGTTACATAGAAATGTGCACAAATCATTATCTTACATGTTGAATTTTCATTGAGTTGCGTGTACCTAATAGACCAGCACCCAGATCCTGAAATAGAACATTTCCAACCCTGTCTTCCCCCTTTATCTCCTCATTGTCATTCACCACAATCCCAAAACTAGTCACCATCTTGACCATCTGCCATAGTAAGTTTTGCCTGTTTGGTTTTTCTGTAAATAGAATGATACAGTATGTGCTCTTTTGTTTGGCTCCTTTGATTTTGCACCCATGGTATTCTTTATTCTCTCTCATTACTGGATAGCATTGTGTTTTATGAATATACTGCAAAGTATTCCAGAATGTATATACTGGAATATATCCATTCTAGTGTTGCTTTACATTTGGTTTGTTTCCATTTTGCAGTTCTTTTTAATAGTGTTGCTTTGAAATTCTTTATATACATCTAATGTAATGTCTGTGTTATAATATGTATTTCTAATACATGTATTTCTAATGTATTTCTAATATGTATTTCTCTTGGGCATATATCCTGTGATCCAGCAAACCATTCTATTCTTGTTTTTCTTGTTCCCTTTTATAAAAGCAAGGTAGCTTGGGAAGGAAACCTTTCTAGTGTGTTACATGAGCCTTTGAGAAGTCATGAATGGGAAGAGCTTTTTTATCCAAGTCTTGAACCCTCAGCTTCAGATAACAACTGCAGTTTTTTGACTCTTCTATCGCTAAGTGCTTCTTGTACATTATTTCATTTATTTCTCGTAAGAACCTGATTAGATAGCTACTGTACTCCCATTTTATAGCTGAAGAAAGTGAGACTAAGAGGTATTAGCTGTCTGACATTGCATGGCCAGTAAGTAATGTGATAGAGAATCAAATACTATTACCTTGGACTCCATAATCTTACCTACTCTATTACCCCACTTTTCTAAATTATGGACATTTAAGATGAGGGCAAGGAGGAGAGAACAGCAAAGTTCTTCCCTGCTCTTTGGTTTCTCCATCATGCTAGGATATGTCACTTTCCGCAACCCCTTTTCCTCATACTCAAAATCATCACATGCCTCAGATTTTTTAACCTTGTGTGAACTTTGTCCAGAAAACATGACCAAATGAATACAGGTCATACTGATGTCTTTTTCCTCTTACAGAAAAAACGCAGTGAGATTCCTTGTTACTGGGAAAATCAGCCAATGGGATGTCAGAAACTAAACTGTGCTTTCCATCACAACAGAGGACGTTATGTTGATGGCCTTTTCCTACCTCCAAGCAAAAGTGAGTTTTGTTTTTTAATTTTAAAAGCCTAGTTGCTATATAATGAACACCTACATGCATAGTTTATAGAGTACTGTAAACATTGCCGTCTCTGTAGTCTTGTGAGAGAGCAGTTTTATTTTCACTTCAGATGAGGAAACTGAACTTTATTAAGGTTAAATGACTTGTGCACAGTCATAAGCCAATAAAGTAGCAGTCATGATTAAAACTTTGTTGACAAAAGCTGTGCTGCTTCACAAATGTTTCTTGGCATGACAGTTTAGGTTACTTTAGCTTGTGTCATTTCCCATTTTCTTACCATGCTTACAGAGATTTTCAAAAGAAACTTCATTATCCAGGCCAGGGGTTGGCAATCCTGGTCTTTCACCTGTATTACAAAGTAAAATTCTATTGAAATGAAGCCCTGCCCATTTGTTTACATATTTTCTACGGCCAAACTTTGTGCTACTGCTGCAGAGTTGAGTAGTTGAAATACAGATCTACAAGGCTCAAAATATTTAGTGTATACTTCTTTATATTAAGCATTTTGCTTATCCTGGTCTAGGGTATGATCTAAAATAAAATTTACACTCTGTCAAAAGCTAGTATTTATTTCTTTTTAAAGTAATTTCCTAATGGAGTGATCAGCCATTTAAAAGCCACATCTGCTGTGTGATTAAAATCTGATGGCTGTATATTTTCATCTTTAAGGGGAAAAAAGGCTCACTCCTTTCTGATTTGATTCAAAAGTATTAACCCACTGTCTCTTTAAAAAGCTGCCTCTTGATCCTACAGCCTAGAATTTCAGTATTAAAATCTAATGTCTAGGTGTGTAAATAATTACTATGCATCTAGCTTTTATTCTTTGAGTGCCCACTTTGTGTTTACATGGAGTGAATAGTTTTTAGCTAGAAGCCACATTTTCCCTCCTGGAAGTTTAGAACCTAATTGGGAAAATGGGAAAATTAAAAATTAAATTAAATTTTAATTAAAAGACATAAATTAAAAAAGACAATGCTCAAATCACCAAGCTTATTATAGGTAGTTGGAGATGTTTTGATGGATTGGGATTTTTTTTTTTTTTAATTTACAACTAATTTTTTATGTCTAGCTGTGTTGCCCACTGTGCCTGAGTCACCAGAAGAGGAAGTGAAAGCTAGCCAGCTCACAGTTCAGCAGAGCAAATTATCTGTCCAGTCTAATCCCTCTCCTCAGCTGCGAAGTGTTATGAAAGTAGAAAGTTCAGAAAACGTTCCAAGCCCTACACACCCACCAGTGGTGATCAATGCTGCAGACGATGATGAAGACGATGATGGTGAGATTTAGCTCTTTCTTTAGGACAAGTAAAAGATCAGGGTAACGTAGTGAGTTAGCATCAGATTTGAAACTCTACATCTGTTTTTTAATTGGAAATTTGCCTTAAATGTTGACAATATAGATCAATTTTCTGAGGAAGGTGATGAAACCAAAACACCTACCCTGCAACCAAGTCTTGAAGTTCATAATGGCTTACGAATGACTTCTGCCCGGAAACCTGGGGTCAATTTAAAACAAGGTAAGAAGGGGCTATTTTGAGGCCAGTTTCTGCTCATAAATCTTACAACACTACTGAATATGTCGAGACTATCTTAAATACCTTTGAAATTTAGTCCATGATTACCAGCACCTCCCTCTTCCTTGTGTCCATTACACTCATTCACACACACACACTTACATATACTTTCTCTTATTCATTGAGGAAACATTTGAATGCCAGCTATGTATGTACAAATAAAATGCAAGGGTGAAATGGTGCTAGTTCCTCACACGGTTGCTGTTTGTGTTCCTAGGTGAAAGTTTGAATTTTGGAATTAAAACTCTTGAAGAAATTAAATCAAAGAAAATGAAGGAAAAATCAAAGAAGCAAGGTGGTGAGTTTTCAGGAGCTTTAACATGGAGAATTGAGTGTTGCTAGAGAAAACTGAAAAGACACGTGGCACGAACCAAAATGAGCAAATAGATTTTGATTTTTGTGGCTTGTTTGAATTAAAACGTAGTCTTATTTAAATCATAGTAGCTTCTTTAAACCGTTGCAGCTGCGTTTCAGTCCCTAACTATTCAGAGATAGGCATGTACAATAAAAACCCTGAAAGAATTTGTTTGTTCTGAGAAATAGAACTAAAGAATAGCATGGAAGCTGGTTTTGGCCATGTTGTGTGGCTTGCAGGCTCTTGGTTCCCTGACTGAGGACTGAACCCATGCGCCCTGCAGTGATGGCTCAATGTCCTAACTACCGAACAGCCAGGGAATTCCCTAGACTTATTAAAAGAGGAAAGACTTTATTTTGTAGTAGGTGGATTCTTCCTCAGGAACTGCTAAAATTTTCTTCTAGCACTTGCCTTAGTCTGGTTGATCTGTATTTCCAACCATAAAAATATTAGGTTAGTGCAAAAGTAATTGCGATTTTACATTGTTGAACTTTGCTGTTTGATATTGGGATATATTCTTAAATAATGTGTGTTATACATCATTTTAATGTTCATTTCTCACTTTGTTTTTTGCTAGTGACTTATTACTTGCTATGTATTTTATACTTATTTTAGACTAGGGAAATGGTGTTAGACAAAAAGCAGATTCGAATGATTTTCTTAATTCAAGTTCAAAATGAGTCATAAAGCAGCAGAGTCAACTCTCAACATCAGCAACACGTTTGGCACTGGAACTGCTAACGAGCATAACAGTGCAGTGGTGGTTCAAGAAGTTTTGCAAAGGAGACTTGAAGATCAAAAAAAAAAAAGAAAATGAAGGTCATAGTGGGCAGCTATGAGAAGTTGACAGTGACCGAGAGCAGTCATTGAACCTGATCCTCTTAACAGCTACGTGAGAAGCTGCCAAAGAACTCAGTGTTGATCATTCTGTGGTCATTCGGCGTTTGAAGCAAATTAGAAAGGTGAAGAAAGTCGGTAAATGGGAACCTCATGAGCTGACCAAAAACCAAAAAAATTGTCATTTTGAAGTGTGACCTCCTCTTATTCTACACAATGACAGCGAACCATTCCTTGATCATATGTAACACATATGTACACATTCCTCGATCACATGTAACAAAAATTGGATTGTATGTGACAACAGGCAGCAACCAGTTCAGTGGCTGGACTGAGAAGAAGCTCCAAAGAACTTCCAAAGCCAAACTTGCACCAAAAAAATGGTCATGGTCTCTCTCTTGTGGTCTTTTCTGGTTTGATAAACTCCAGCTTTCTGAATTCCAGTGAAACCATTATGTCTGAGAAGTATGCTCAGCAAATCAGTGAGGTGCACTGAAAACCCCAATGCCTGCAGCTGACTTTGGTCAACAGAAAGGGTCCAGTTCTTCTCCACAACAACGCTTCAAAAGTTGAACATAATTGAGCTGTGAAGTTTTGCCTCATCTTCCATACTCATTTGACCTCTCGCCAGCTGATAACCACTTCTAAGCACCTCGACAACTTTTTGCAGGGAAAATGGTTTCACAACCACCAGGATGCAGAAAATGCGTTTCGAGGGTTCATCAAATGCATGGGTTTTTACACTACAGGAATAAACTTATTTCTCATTGGCAAAAAATGTATTAATTGTAATGGTTCCTATTTTGATTCATAAAGATGTGTTTGAGCCTAGTTATACTGACTTAAAATTCATGATCTGAAACCGCAGTTACGTTTGTACCAACCTAATAGATATGGTGTGAAATGTATTTAGAAAGAATCAGAGGATTGGTTCTAAGCACCTTGTTAAAGCTTGTTCTGTAGCAACTTTGGAGTTATATTTCGCAGATGATTGAATATAGATAGAAAAAATTGAATTGACACACCTAATAGCTGATGTGCTTCTGAGGTTAACTTTATTATAATGTTAGCCTTACTAGTAAGTAAATAAAAGTAGATCGAGTGCCTGAGTAACTCAGAACAATTTATATTTTATTTTCACATTTTGCCAAAGGTAGATAAGAAATAAGATTATCTCCTTTTCCCTACTCCCATTTCACTGTAGACAAACAGGAACAGAAAGATTGCTTGGTTTGTAGTCCAGTGGTCTGTATTGGACTTACCTGGTCTCAAAAAACAAAATCTCTTGATTTGTGATGGCTTCATTTTTCATAGATTATTTACTGTTCTTTGACTTTGTTTCTTTAGAAGGTTCTTCGGGAGCTTCCAGTCTTTTACTCCAGTCACAGCCCATGCCAGGTCCTGAAAAAGAGAATGTCCGGACTGTGGTGAGGACAGTAACTCTGTCCAGCAAGCAAGGTGAGGTACAGATAGATCTGAACAGCTGTAAGTTCCTACATTTAAGGGGGAGAGCAGAATCCTTGGGTTTGGTGTATTGGTGGATTTGCAGGGAGCTTTTGAGTATGTTGATTGGATAGAAGGATGAGAATTAGTGCATTTGACTCTACTGTTTAAAAGGTTGAAATTGTTAATCATGCAGCTTTCATATTTATATATTTAAGTTTTACATTGTTTATTTTATCCAACGAATTTATTGATTGTCCATTGTAGGTACAGAACTATAATAAACCCTTTCATTTAGAGAGAAATTTAAAAGTGTTTTCCTTTAGCAGTATTAAGTCTAATCAGAAATTCAACAGAAGTAATTATAGTATGCAGATACATTTAAATGTTTGTGTCATTCAGACAACAAAAAATTAAGAAAAGAGCTCACTTCTTGCTGGATCAAGGAAGGTTCTATAGGAGAGTTAGCAGTGAAGTATGGAGAAGGCAATGGCACCCTGCTCCAGTACTCTTGCCTGGAGAATCCCAGGGAGGAGGAGCCGTGGGCTGCTGTCTATGGGGTTGCGCAGAGTTGGACATGACTGAAGTGACTTAGCAGCAGCAGCAGTGAAGTAAAGTGTGATTTTAGTTAACATATGGAAGTGCACAAGCAAAAATATAGCTTCGGTTTTGTAACTGGTTGGTTAGATATAGCTTGTCTTTGTGTTCTTGGTTACTGTTAATAATCAGGACTGTGTTATTGCTTCCTTTGGACTGTTCATTGTTTTTTTTTTTTAATATAAATTTATCTATTTTAATTGGAGGTTAATTACTTTACAATATTGTATTGGTTTTGCCATACATCAGCATGAATCCACCACAGGTATACACGTGCTCCCCATCCTGAACCCCACTCCCTCCTCCTTCCCCACACCATCCCTCTGGGTCGTCTCAGTGTACCAGCCCCAAGCATCCAATATCATGCATCAAACCTGGACTGGCGATTCGTTTCATATATGATATTATACATGTTACAATGCCATTCTCCCAAATCATCCCACCCTCTCCCTCCCACAGAGTCCAAAAGACTGTTCTATACATCTGTGTCTCTTTTGCTGTCTTGCATATAGGGTTATTGTTACCATTTTTCTAAATTCCATATATATGCATTAGTATACTGTATTGGTGTTTTTCTTTCTGGCTTACTTCACTCTGTATAATAGGCTCCAGTTTCATCCAC